>SJXQ01000872.1:8971-137426 GCA_006408695.1 Aepyceros melampus
AAGAATTGATGCTTTTGAACTGTGGTGTTGGAGAAGACTCTTGAGAGTCCCTTGGACTGCAAGGAGATCCAACCAGTCCATTCTGAAGGAGACCAGCCCTGGGATTTCTTTGGAGGGAATGATGCTGAAGCTGAAACTCCAGTACTTTGGCCACCTCATGCGAAGAGTTGACTCATTGGAAAAGACTCTGATGCTGGGAGGGAGTGGGGGCAGGAGGAGAAGGGGACGACAGAGGATGAGATGGCTGGATGGCATCACTGACTTGACAGACATGAGTCTCAGTGAACTCCGGGAGTTGGTGATGGACAGGGAGGCCTGGCATGCTGCGATTCATGGGGTCGCAAAGAGTCGGACACAACTGAGCAACTGAAATGAACTGAACTAAACTGAAAAAAAGCAAAATATGAAGACTGTTGAGGAAAAACACAAAAACATGATAGAGAAGACTGTGGTGGGGAGAATCTTTGTTTAGATAATCAAGAAAGCCCTCATTGAATAGATGACAGCTGGAAAAGTGAAAATAAGGAGCACAATTTTGGGACAGAATATTACAGGTAAATGGGATTGTGCAAAAGGCTTTTAAATGCTTGCATTCCTGGAGAAACACAGGGATAGAGAGAATGGGAGAAAATGGGTAGGATAACAGAGGTTAGGTCTTGAAGCAATTGATAGGTCATGTTAAGGAAGGAGTCTGAATTTTGTTCTGAGGCCATAAGGAGTCTTGAAAAACTTCAAACATGTAAATGAAAAAAAATTTTAAGAACTCTTCTGGCTGCCACGTGGAGAATGGATTGAAAGGGAAAAAAGCTAGAGCAGGGAATGTTAGGAAGCCACTGGATAATACAGGGGGCCAGGGTCTGGAGAGACAGTGTCTCAGTGTTTGGCAGTAGAAGTAGAAATGGAGAAAAGAAGTTAAAGCTTGAAATAGTTCAAATTTTCAGGGTGAGGAGGACAGGGAAGTAATTAAGGATGGCTTAGGTTTCTGGCCAGTGACAGGTAGATGTCTGTACCATTTACTATGATGAGGAACACCTCAGTGATATCAGATTTGATGCAGTGGGAATCAAGAGTTCTATTTTAGCCATGTTTAGATTCATATTTTTGTTAAAAACCCAAAAATGTGTAAAATTAGACAGTTGGAAATATAAGTTTGAGGCTCAATGGAGAAGATTAGAAATACAAATCTGAAAGCCATCAATATGAGAATGACATTTAAGCCTTGGAACTATATATTATCCAGAGAGGCAGTAAAAACAGAGAAGACTAGAACCCCTGATGAGGCCATAAGATTCAGACTCTGTCTTTGTAAAATTTCCACATATCTCAGTTATTCTGAAATGCAGCCAAATGAGGAAGAACTGCTAATAATTTCATTTTAAATGGCTCCCATAAGTAAAGTGCTAAAGCAAGAAAGGGGGAAAAAATTAAATAAAAAGCAAATAGAAAAATGCATCTTAATTTAGTCAAGTGGGTTCAAAAAGACATTCTATTGTATATCTAAGCCAAACTCTGGACTTACCAATTCCTGAAATACCACTAGGAAACTTTTCAAAAATTAAAGAACCTAAGGACTTCCCTGGTGGCCCAGGGGTTAAGAGTTCATCTTGCAGTGCAGGGGACATGAGTTCAATTCTGGTCAGGGAACTAAGATTCCATATGCCTCATAGTAACTAAGCCTGCCTGCTCTGGAAGTGCAAGTGGAGAGCCCGTGTGCCACAAGCCAATGCAGCCAATAAATGAAAATAAATATTTTTTAAAATCTGAATTAAAGAATTTAGATGATTTCTCTGTAATTTTGCCAGAGTACCAAACCCATGGAATATACTTACAGAATATGGAGCAAGGGACTAGGGAATCACTGTTCAGTAATATAATTACAGTAGATGCATATACATGACAATTTATATACAACAAAAATGAGAGTGACAGAAATCTTACTAAAAGAGAGGAGAAAAAAATATGAGTGAACTTGAGATCTTTAGTCAAAGTGAGCAATTTCAAGTTTTCATATGTTTAAATTTTTAATAGGCAAAAATGTATCATTGATTGATTTTACATTTCTTTCTATCATTATTAATAGAGAATATACAGCTACACTATATGTATAGAGTCCTAAAAGAAGTAGTTGAAAAAGGGAAGGTGTTTACCAAATGTTTTGTCAAATACCTGTTTGAGCTCTATCAAAACTGATAAAAATGAATATTTTTACAGCATCAGTCCAATCACTTAGTCATGTCCAACTCTTTGCAACCCCATGGACTATAGCATGCCAGGCTTCCGCGTCCATCATCAAGTCCAAGAGCTTTCTCAACTTACGTCCATTGCATTGGTGATGCATGCCATCCAACCATCTCATCCTCTGTCATCCCTTTCTTCTCCCACCTTCAATCTTTCCCAGCATCAGGGTCTTTTCCAATGAGTCAATTCTTTGTATCAGGTGCCCAAAGTATTAGAGTTTTAGCTTCAGCATCAGTTCTTCCAATGAATATTCAGGACTGATTTCCTTTAGTATTGACGGGTTTGATCTCTTTGCAGTCCAAGGAGCATACTTCCCCCTGAATTGATTGAAGTAGTCATAGCTAATACTTGTTTGAATGCTTATGTGTGCTAACCAGTATTATAATATTTTACACACACTAAATTTATCTAATCCTATACTAACCCTTTAAAGTATGTATTACTATCTCTCTGTTATAGATAAGAAATCTGATCACCAAAAAGTTAAGCAATATTCCCAAGTTCACACAGTTGATAACTAGAAACACAGGATTTCAATCCAGAACATCTGACTCCATATGCTTTCAGTTCAGTTCAGTCACTCAGTCGTGTTCGACTCTTTGTGACCCCATGAATCGCAGCATGCCAGGCCTCCCTGTCCATCACCAACTCCCGGAGTTCACTCAGATTCACGTCCATCAGGTCAGTGATGTCATCCAGCCATCTCATCCTCCGTCGTCCCCTTCTCCTCCTGCCCCCATATGCTTTACACTGTACTGTTTTTCAAATATAGAATATAAAGGTTACTATCATACAGAGGCAGATAATTTAAATAGTTTTATGACTCAAAGATGAGAATCATAACATTTAAACATGTACATATCATGAGGCAGTCAATTTTCTCTTATGTATTTTATTAAAGTAATTATTGGTAGTATGTAATTTTATTTCAAGGGAGTTCTTACAGTTTAAGACCATGAGCCAACTCATTTTAAAATGCTCTAAATACTACTCAATCCAGAATCAAAGGTTTAAATAGTGACCTCCAAGACATAAGCAGAATCATTATACTGAAATATTTGAATTGCTTATCATGGTCATCAAGACAAAGGCACATTAGAGTTGAATAAAAATATAGATCTTATGAAACTCAACTTACTGTTTAGGGCTTTGCAAATTGAATATCTTCTCTTTTACAGATTACTTTGGGCATTAGATAACTATTTAAGGTCATTTAAATGATATCTGCTGCAGCAAGTTTATTTCCAAATCAATATGTGCTAGTAATCGTAAGATTAATACATATTATAATTTGAGTGTTAGAAATGCACATTATTTAACAGCAAAATTTTTTTGTAATATGTTCACTACCTAGAGAAAAAATATATCTAAATAAACATTTTCCTCATTCCTCATCTTATGGTTTTTTTCATAGCAAACAACTTTTGCATTTATTAAATTCTCCTAATAAAATATCAGAGTATTTTCTAATTCTGTAACTGTTTTATTTACAGGATTTTTCTATGATACTTTACTGAAGTCAGCTAGATGTAGTCTGGATGGCTTAGAAAATCTTGATGATCTAGGTTTTCGGGCAACATTGGGAAACTTTGTCCAATATGTTCACAATAATGAACTAATAGCTGCTTTTTATAAAGTTTCTCTAGGGCAAAGACCTATTTGCATGTTGTTTTAAAGTCAGAATAAGTAGTAAGAATTTCTGACAAGTTTCATCCCCTCACCTGAAGTCACATATTCAAGGGGGAGGAGTTCCGTTGAGAATCTATACCTTAACACACATCAGGAAAAACAGAATTCACAGTGGCACTGCAGGGAAAACATGAGCAAGCTGCAGCCCTGGAGAGCAAATGTCCACAGGATCTGTTGTTCACAGTGTGGGCTTCACACGGGTCAAGAAACAGAATATCAGGGGAACTTTCTCTGGATCACAGATGTTAATCTTCAATATCTCTTGGAAAAGAGTGTCCCTGAAAAACAACTTGTGGGAAGAAAAAGAGAATTTAGATCTGTAAGTTCTGATCCTTCTTTCTTTGAGAGTGTTTAGAACAAATAGATATTGTAAATCTCTGTAGAGAAATTCTTTTTAATCTCTATTATGAAGAAAAGATTAAATTTATTCTCTAAGTTGAGGACATGATGTTATCGCTTTTTTTTTTTTGAAGTATGGTTTATGTACAATATGATACATTCCAGGTGTAGAGCATAATGATTCACAATTTTGGAAGGTTGTGATCCTGATACTGTTTTTGATTTGTAATATCAGACATTTTGCTCCAGCATTTAAAAAAAAGAGAAGGAAGTGTAGATTAAATTGAAAATGAAATACAATATTTTATTCATGAAAACTGTAGAGCTAGAAAGGACTCAGATTTTATTTTGTTTTTTATCCATTTCTAAATTTCATCATGTTCATGAAAAATTATCTGAAGATTTCCTATGTCATATTTTTAATAGGTAGAAGATGTTTTCCCCTCCTAAATTAATCTTTGAAGGCTAGAGTAATAGTGGAAATAGTTAAGAAATTAACTGCATTGTCTTTATTTATTTGGCTGTGCCAGGTCTTAGTTGTGACATACAGAATCTTCAGTCTTCATTGTGGCACTTGGGATATTCTAGTTGTGTCATGTAATCCAGTTCCCTAACCAGGGATCAAATCCAGGTCCCGCTGCATTGGCAGCCTGGAGTCTTCGCCAATGGACCACCAGAGAAGTCCTTCACTGTCTTTAATTTTTAAAGAATTTTCATTTTTTTATCCATATATTTTAACTGAAGTTCTGCCTTATTCAGAGTTTGGGCACAACTACATAAACAACATCTGTCAAGAAAATAAGCATTATTTGCTGATTCATCCCCCTAATCAGACATTATAGAACACAAATGGTATGTGAAGACTTGCAATACATTTCAGTTAATTTTTTTTCTTACTATCCAACTTGGTAGGATAAAACCTAGACTCAAATGATTCTTGGAAAGCTAATTCTGAGGAAATCACCAAATGACTCTCTCAGAAAAACTATCTCAACTAGCTTACCAGTTAGTGTCCTGAACGTGTCCACTTGTGAATCACAGCCACAGTTTGAAATAATTTCTTCAAAATATTCAGGAAATGTACTTGAAATAGCATAAGAAACAAACAACACAACTTGTCCTATACAAAAAGATAGCATCACTAGTTTGATATTTAACTGTTAATTTTCATTAATGTATTTCTCTAAGTTTTTTATCTTTTTATTCAACTTTTTAAGAGAAATTTCAAGTTTATAGCAAAACTGAGAGAAAGGTATAGGTATTTCCCATACATGCCATTGTCAATATCATTCATCAGAATGGTACTTTTTTGAATTAGAGTAGTGATAGAGGACATAAGTGAGAGAATGGTTAACAGATACTTTTGTATGAACAATGTACCAGTTTTGGTGCTATATTAGGTATTGAAATAAGAAAAATAAAGGCAGTAAGGATAAATGCCAGATCTACCACATATACACTGGGGAAAAAAAGGTATAAATCAAATTACTAAACAAGATATGGAAATAAGACCACTCCTTCATTCCAACATAAGCCAAATAATTATGTGTTACAAGTAAATTCACTGACTCAATTAGGAGTAAGTTTCCTATATCACACTAGTGATATTTTAGAAGTGACATCACAGAGTCACATCATCTTAGAAATAGTTCTAGTTCAAACTCCAAATTAACATGTGAGAAAATTCAGAACTTGAGTTTAAGAGTGAACTACCAAGGTCATCTAGATAAAAATATAGTATTAAATTTATATATTAAATATAATATCAAATTTATTTATTAAATATAATATTAAATTTATTTATTTGGGGGAGGTTCAAGAGGGAGGGGACATAGGTATACCTATGGTTGATTCAAGTTGATGTTTGGCAGAAACCAATACAATACTGTAAAGCAATTCTCTTTCAATTAAAAATAAATAAATTTAATTATAAAAATATTAGATGTATTTATTTTTAATGTACATTAAAATGTATTAAATTTAATATAACATGAAATTTGTTATCTAGTTAATATTATGTATCATGTTTATATTGTAATATATAGTAAATATTTATTTAAATATAATGTTAAATGTCATTTATTATTGATATAAAATTAACTTTAAATTTATTTATTTATAAAAGAAACTACCACAAATACCAGGTTAGTTGGGCAACACTTTTACTTTTACCATTAATTTTTTCAATGATTAATTAACATAAATTCTCTCCTTTTGTTTACTCCTGTATTTCATTAATCTACTTAGCCTATGCTGACCAATTTCCTTCTTCTTTTTCCTCTCCTCCTCCACCACCACCACTTCCTTCAACCCTTTCCTCTATCTCTCTCTCCACTCCTCTTTCTCTTGCTCTTCTCATTCTAGGATTTGACACTGAAGGATTAATGGACCAGAGAAATTATACTTCTCTACATGGCTTCATTCTGCTTGGCTTCTCTGACCATCCCAAACTGGAGATGGTCCTGTCAGGAGTTGTACTGTCTTCTACTTAATTACCTTGGTCGGTAACACAGCCATCATTCTTGCATCTCTCCAGGATTCCCATCTCCACACACCAATGTACTTTTTCCTTCGGAATTTATCTCTCCTAGATCTATGTTTCACAACCAGCATCGTACCCCAGATGCTGGTTAACTTGTGGGGACATGATAAGACCATCAGCTATGTGGGCTGTGTCATTCAGCTCTATGTTTACATGTGGTTTGGCTCCATTGAGTGCCTTCTCCTAGCTGTTATGTCCTATGATCGTTTTACAGCTATCTGTAAGCCCTTGCATTATTTGGTCATCATGAACCCACATTTATGCCTCAAGATGGTTATCACAGTCTGGAGTATCAGTCTGGCCAATTCTGTGGTATTATGTACACTCACCCTGAATTTGCCTAGATGTGGAAACAACCTTCTGGATCATTTCTTGTGTGAGTTGCCAGCTATGGTCAAGATAGCCTGCATAGACACCACAGCAGTTGAAATGTCTGTTTTTGCTTTAGGCATTGTCATTGTCCTTACACCACTCATCCTTATTCTTATATCCTATGGCTACATTGCCAAAGCTGTGCTGAGAATGAAATCAAAAGCAGGCCAGAGAAAAGCAGTTAATACCTGTGGATCTCATCTCACCGTAGTGTCCATCTTCTACGGAACTATTATCTACATGTACCTGCAACCAGGTAACAATGCCTCCAAGGACCAGGGTAAGTTCCTCACCCTCTTTTACACTATCATCACTCCAAGTCTCAACCCTCTCATTTATACCTTAAGGAATAAGGACATGAAGGATGCACTGAAGAAGCTGATAAGAGTTGACCACAAATCTACAAAATCAAGGAGAAACTGGAAGTCACAGAAAAAATTAGCGTGGATAAGGCAATAAAATATTTTCTAGTTGTCTTTCATTTTTAGTGAGGCAAGTAATCACAAAGGTCAACTAATATAATAATTTTTATATACAAACATTTTTTGGATACAAACAATATTACAACCATCCTACTTAGCTCTTCATGCCTCTATATGCATGCTCAGTCACATCAACTCTCTGCAATCCCACAGACTGCAGTCTGGCAGGCTCCTGTGTCCATGGAATTCTCCAGGGAGGAACACTGAAGTGGGTTGCCATTTCCTACTCCAGGGTATCTTCCCAACCCAAGGATTTCGAAGCCTGGCAGGCAGATTTTTTACCACTGAGCCATCTGAGAAGCCCTTTATGCCTCTAATCTTTGGCATATCTCCAGGAAAAAAAAGTCATAGAAATATTTATTTTTGCTTGTAATGTAACACAGAGAGAATGTAAACATAAACTTGAATGCATTTAATTTATTGGGGTCATAAAGAGTTGGACATGACTGAGTGACAACTGAATTGAACTGAAGCCCCATCAAAACCTGTTCTGGTTATCTATGTATTTTCAATGCTAATGCTTAGATCTTCAGAAATACAGACCCGAATGAATAGCTTCATATATGTTATGAATTGTATATAAAATAATAATATGCTAATGGTTTTCTGCATTAAATCTCTTATAATACCATTCAAACATATATACTTCTTTTGTGCAGACAATGTAATCTACAAGGTAATTTGCCATGAGCACCACTTGAAACAATTCACTTTTTTTCAATGAAATTTGATCATTAACAGCATGAGTAAAAGATCTCTGTTTTTTAAGTCGGTTCCATCTTTATAATGATACAAGGAAGTGAGAAGACACCAAAAAATGATTTAAAGATGACAACACAGTCGTATTCATTTCTTATTTATTTATAAAACATTTTGTTCATGATTATCCACCTCAATGGCAAGAAGAGTATGGCTAGTTTGAGATTAGTTAGGCTTTTGGGCGGAGAAGGCAATGGCACCCCACTCCAGTACTCTTGCCTGGAAACTCCCATGGATGGAGGAGCCTGGTAGGCTTCAGTCCATGGGGTCGCTAAGTCGGACCTGACTAAGCGACTTCACTATCACCTTTCGCTTTCATGCTTTGGAGAAGGAAATGGCAACCCACTCCAGTGTTCTTGCCTGGAAACCCCAGGGACGGGGGAGCCTGGTGGGCTGCCGTCTATGGGGTCGCACAGAGTCGGACACGACTGAAGTGACTTAGCACATTAGCAGGCTTTTGGGGAGATCTGTGGACAGTAGAATTTATGTGATTTTTTTTTTAAATATAGATTTGTAAATGTGTATGTAGTGGAGTTTCATACGATGAATAAATATCTTTACTTATCTTGATATAACTTTTCAGTTTTATATATATTAGGAAACATTATGAAACTATTGTGATACTTTTGAATTAAACTTTGATATTTTCTATGCAATACTTTTCTCTCCTGCTGCTGCTGCTAAGTCAGCTTCAGTCATGTCCGACCCTGTGCGATCCCATAAACGGCAGCCCACCAGGCTCCCTCGTCCCTGGGATTCTCCAGGCAAGAACACTGGAGTGGGTTTCTCTAACAGACTCCATAATTTAAAATTGTAATCAATCTAAATACATAGTATTTCCTCCTCTATCACTTCATAATTCTTGAACTGTAGAAAAGAGTCACTAGATAATTTTACTTTCCCAGGCAGAACAATGTGATGACTCATATAAAATATATTTAACATGATATAGGATATTGTCAGTGTTCTTATTGTCCATCTACTACATGTTTTAGAGTTACCTTCAAAAACAGTTCACCAGCCTATAAAAAAGTTCACCAGTACACAAAATGTAAACTATGTGATGCTAATTTATATAGTCTGGCCACCCCACCCACTACATTTAACAAGAGGGAAAAAAGTAAACCAAAATGGCAGGCAGAAACATAAGGGAAAAATAAACAATAGAGATACAGAGCAAGGAGAAAACAAAAAATAAAACGGCAGTGCTGAATCCTCATTTATCAATAATCAACCTAAATATAAATGGATTGAATTCACCAATCAAAAGACGCAGAGAATCTGGAGGGATTACAAAATAGGATCTAACTATATGATGCCTCCAGGAGATTCACCTCAGCCCTAAAGACAAATATAGACTCGAAGTGAAGGGATGAAGGATGATACTTAAGCAAATGGCAGCCAAAAGAAAGCAGTATAGCCATACTTATGACATCAGATAAAATATACTTCACGCAAAAAAAAAAAAAAAAAAAAACAAGAGACAGAGATCAACATTATAGAATGACAAAGGGGACTATTTACAAGAAGACATGATAGTTACTTATATATATGAACCTAACATAGCAACACCAAAATATATAAAGCAATTATTAACAGACTTAAAGGGAGAAATTGATAGGACCACAATAATAGTAGGAAACATTAACATCCCACTTACAGCCATGGGTAGATCATCTAGATGAAAGAAAATAGGGAAAGGGCAGCCTTAAATGAAATGTTAGACCTGTTGATTCAATAGATTTATACAGAACATTTAATCCAAATTCAGAATAATACACATTCTTTTCAGGTGTACATGGAAAATGCTTAAGAATAGACTATATGCTGTGGTACAAGTCTCAATAAATTAAGAAGACTGAAATCATATCAAGCATCTTTTGTGATCATAATGGTATGAAACTGGAAACAACTACAAGAAGAAAGCTGAAAATATCACACAAATATGTGGAGACTGGAAAACATGCTACTGAACAACTACTTGGTCAATAAAGAAATCAAAGAAGAAATAAAACAATATCTGAAGACACACAAAAATGAAAATATGACACATCAAAATCACTGGGATACAGAAAAAGTAGTTTTGAGAGGGAAGTTTATGGCAATATAGGCCTACTTCAAGAAATAATAAAAATCTCAAATAAAAAAGACAGTCTCTTCAATAAATGGTGTTGGGCACTCAGCCATAAAAAAGAATCAAATGATGCCATTTGCAACAACAGGGATAAAACTAGAGATTATCATTCTAAGTAAAGTCAGACAGAAAAAGACAAACTCGATAAAATAGGACTTATATGTGGAAGCTAAAACAAGATACAGATGAACTTATTTACAAAACAGAAACAGACTCACAGACAAAGAAAACAAACTTTGGCTACCAAAGGGGAAAGGGAATGGGAGAGGGATAAATACAAGTTTGGAATTAGCAGAAAGAAACTAGTATGTATAACTAGTATATATATAAAACTAGTATATATATAAAACAGATAAACAACAAGGTCCAAATGTAGAGCACAGGAAACTATTTTCAATATTCTGTAATAAAACATAATGGAAAAGAATATGTATGTGTGTGTGTATATATATATTCTAAATTGCTTTGCTATATACCAGAAACTAACACAACCTTTGGAGAAGGCAATGGCACCCCACTCTAGTACTCTTGCCTGGAAAATCTCATGGACGGAGGAGCCTGGTAGGATGCAGTCCATGGGGTCGCTAAGAGTCGGGCACGACTAAGCAACTTCACTTTCACTTTTCACTTTCATGCATTGGAGAAGGAAATGGCAACCCACTCCAGTGTTCTTGCCTGGAGAATCCCAGAGACAGTGGGCCCCCATCTATGGGGTTGCACAGAGTCGGACACGACTGAAGTGACTTAGCAGCAGCAGCAGCAACACAACATTGTAAATCAACTATACTTCAAGAAATAATTGAATAATTTTTTTAATTTAAAAAATAAATGTTGTTGGGAAAACCGCGCATCAACATGCAAAGAAAGAAACTAGACCACTATCTTACACCATACAACATATCAACTCAAAATGACTTAAAGAGTCAACATAACACCAGAAACCATAACACTACTAGAAGAAAGCATAGGCAGTATGTTCTGTAACATTGGTCTTAGCAATATTTTTCTGGATATGTGACCTCAGGCAAGGAAAACAAAAGCAAAAGTAAAGCTGGAACTACATCAAACCAAAAAGATTCTGCACAGCAAAGGAAATCAACTAAAGTAAAAGACAACCTGCCAAATGGAAGATTTTTGCAAATCATATATATATTTGCCAAATATATAAAGAACTCATACAACTTAACAACAACAACAACAACAACAAAACCTGATTAAAAAATTGTCAGAGTACCAGTGCAAGTTTGATCTGTGAAGCAGGGCACTCAAAGCTGGTGCTCTGGGACAAGACAGAGGGTGGGACACATGTGTACTCATGGCTGATCCATGTCGATGTTTGGCAAAAACCACCACAATATTGTAAAGTAATTAGCCTCCAATTAAAATAAATTTTAAAATTTTTAAAAGGTCAGAGTATCTGAATAGACATTTTTCCAAAGAAGACAAACATATGGCCAATAGGTACAAGAAAAGATGTTTAACATCACTAGTTATCAGAGAGATGCCAATAAAAACCACAATGAGATATCATCTCATAGCCATCAGTGTGCATGTTATCGAAAAGGCCATAAGTAACAAGTATTGGAGAGGACGTGGAGAAAAGAAAACCCTCATATATTGTTGGTGAGAATATAAATTGGTACAGCCACTATGGAAAACAGAATGGAGATTCCTTTTTAAATTAAGAATAGAAATACCATATGTTTCAGTTATTCAACTTCTGAATATTTATCTGAGAATATTAAAATAGTAATTTGAGAAGAATATATGCAACCCTCTGTTCATCACAGCATTATTTACAATAGTCAAGATATACAAACAAGGGATGAATGGATAAAGAAAATGTATAAATATATGACTGAATACTACTTAGCCATAAAAAAGATGAAATCTTGCCACTTACAACAATATGAATGAACCTTAAAGGTGTAATGCTAAGTAAAATAAGTCAAATGTTGAAAAACTTATACTGTAAGATTTCACACATATGTAGAATAAAAAATGAATAAATAAATAAAAATAAATGAAGAAACCAAACCAAATAAAAATAGACACATAGATCCAGAGAATAGAGTGATAGTTACCAGGAGGGAAAGGTAAAATGGGTAAAGGAGTATCAACCGATGAATAGAAACTACACTTTTGTAGTGTATATAAAAGTCAAAATGTAACATTATACACATGAAACTTATATAATGTTATAAACCAATGTTACCTCAAAAAATAAAAATTTTTAAATAAAACAAAAAAATTAATCAATTAACTTAATATGATAATATTGTGGGTTTTTCTTAACATACCACAAGACAGCCATACGATATAATTTTTAAAACTAGATGATGGATCCATGGGGTTATAGTATTATTCACTCTATTTTTGTACATGTTAGAAAGTATCTGTAATAAAAGGTTTTTAAATGTCTTAAAAATCTTTTTTGAATATATTAACAAGCTCTTCAATGGTTGGAAATTTCTTCTTGAAGCCATATTTCCACTGTTCTTCTCATCCAGAATTTTACAGTAATGTATTATATTTGTTCCTTTGCAAGTCTTTTGACTATTCTTCTTCTCAGCAACAAATACATAAATTAATTGAAATTATTTTTTAAATTTCCTGTGATCATAGATCTTTCAATGTTCAAATTTTTCTTCTGGATTAACTTTTCAGCATTCATTTAAATGCTTGTTTTTATTTTTAATGAAGCACAAGTAAACATGAGATAAACAGACTATGCCAAGCTTTCGCAGAACATATCCTAGGAAATTCCTGAATGCCTCACCTTGACCTGCATCATAATGATGTTTAATTACTTTTGTGGGTCACCAATACCCAGGGCTTTAAAAATATCTAGAAATCAAATTACCAACTTTCTTAGATATCATACCCATGAACTATCTTTTACCCATCACACTTCTTTTTTTGTAAGGTTAACAAATACCTACAATATGCCCAATAAAAACATAATTGCTAAATTCAATTATTCTCAGGGTGGAAAGACAGAATATAATATAATAGCTTTTATTCCATAGTCCCTTTTCCTAAGATCATCTCCATATTTTTCTTTGATTGGATCTAATTAACCACCCAGCCAGTTTATAATGGCTGTTCAGACCAGGAAATCCTTGGATTTAATCAGACCATTAAATCCATAGTGATTTAATGTTCCAAATAAAAGCAACCCTACTAACTAAACTAACCATTGCAACTTGAGGAATAGTGAACTAAGAAATCCAGAGTGGGAAACAGATATTAAGGTTCTTCACACAGCAGATAAGTGATTAATTCTTTCAACATCTCTCTTTTTTTAAGACTGTAATCTAAACATACATTTTTCAAATTCAAGATTCACAAACATACAGGGAAGATGAAATGTCATCTTGACTATGATTGATTTCATTTAAAATCATTCTTGGAATTCCCTGGCAGGCCAGTGGTTAAGAGTCTGCACTTTCATTGCTGTAGGTGTGGGTTCGATCCCTGGTTGGGGAACTAAGATCCCACAAGCTGCCCAATGTAGCCAAATATATAAATAAATAATTTTCTTAAATAACTGAGTGAAGTGAAAGTCATTCAATCATGTCCAACTCTTTGTGACCCCATGGATTATACTGTCCGTGGAATTCTCCAGGCCAGAATACTGGAATGGGTAGCCTTTCACTTCTCCAGGGGATCTTCCCAGCCCAGGGATTGAACTGGGGTTTCCTACATTGCAGGCGGATTTGTTACCAACTGAGCTTTCCCTCATTTGTTAAACAAAAACCATATCATAAATAGGTTAAATTTGAAGATGCTGCGATACTCAATACTTGAATAGTGATGGATTTTATAGAGTAACAGCTACTGCAAGTCAAATACTCATATACACTCTTTGTCCAATATCAAGCCCAATTTAAAAAAAAAGATGTTCTTATTTATCTTTGCAGTATATGCAGAGATTTGCCTATCTTTCAATGAATATTTTCTATATTTTGTAATTAATTTATTTTAATTGGAAGCTAATTACTTTACAATATTGTGGTGGTTTTTGCCATATATTTACATGAATCAGCCATGGGTGTACATGTGTTCTTGTACATCCTGAACTCCCCTCCCACCACCCTCCCCAGTCCATCCCTCAGGGTCATCCCAGTGCACTGGCCCTGAGTGCCCTGTCTCATGCATCAAATCTAGACTGGTGATCTATTTCACATATGATAATATACATGTTTCAATGCTATTCTCTCAAATCATCCCACCCTCGCCTTCTCTTACAGAGTCCAAAAGACTGTTCTTTATCTCTGTGTCTCTTTTGCTGTCTCACATATAGGGTCATCATTACCATCTTTCTAAATTCCATATATGTGCGTTAATATACTGTATTGGTTTTTTCTTTCTGACTTACTTCACTCTGTATAATAGGTTTCAGTTTCATCCACCTCATTAGAACTGACTCAAATGCATTCTTTTTAATGGTTGAGTAATATTCAACTGTGTATATGTACCACAGCTTTCTTATCCATTCCTCTGCTCATGGTCATCTAGGTTGCTTCCATATCCTAGCTATTGTAAACAGTGCTGTGATGAACATTAGGGTACACGTGTCTCTTTCAATTCTAGGTTCCTCAGTGTATATGCCCAGCAGTGGGATTGCTGGGTCATAAAGCAGTTCTATTTCCAGTTTTTTAAGGAATCTCCACAGTAGTGGCTGTACTAGTTTGCATTCCCACCAACAGTGTAAGAGTGTTCCCTTTTCTCCGCACCCTCTCCAGCATTTATTTCTGTAGACTTTTTGATAGCAGCCATTCTGACTGGCATGAGATGGTACCTCACTGTGGTTTTGATTTGCATTTCTCTGATACTAAGTGATGTTGAGCATCTTTTCATGTGCTTTTTAGCCATCTGTATATAATTATTTTAATACTAGAAAGTATGCAAGTACAGTCTTCAACAAATATTAAGTGAGTCCCTACTTTTTATCACTACTAAAATAGATACTGGAGATAAAGCAGAGAATAAAAATTTCAGATTTTTACTCAGATTTTACAGAAATATCATTAGATGAATAAATAAACAATTTTCTTAACTTGGAAGAAATATTTTAATTTCATGCTACAGAGTAGGTTATCAATATGCTAATTAAGCTAAGCTAAGTCGCTTCAGTCGTGTCCAACTCTATGCGACCCCACAGACGGCAGCCCACCAGGCTCCGCCATCCCTGGGATTCTCCAGGCAAGAACACTGGAGTGGGTTGCCATTTCCTTCTCCAATGCATGAAAGTGAAAAGTCAAAGTGAAGTCACTCAGTCATGTCCGACTCTTAGCGACCCCATGGACTGCAGCCTACCAGGCTCCTTCGTCCATGAGATTTTCCAGGCAAGAGAAATGGAGTGGGTTGCCATAATTGCTTTCTACAATTAAATGCATAGATCAGTGGTTGAAAAATCAGCAAATTATAATCTGAGAATCTCCTATACTTATGTTTAAGAGACAAAGGTGTCTCTAAGAAGGTAAAACCATTTTATCAACAAATTCATTTTCTCATAGCAAGATTTATTCTGATGTCATTTTTAAAACATGATATATAATGGAATCATCTATAGGATTTTTTTTAAGCCACACAGCTATGCTGCTGTTGCTGCTAAGTTGCTTCAGTCATGTCCGACTCTGTGTGACCCCATAGACGGCAGCCCACCAGGCTCTCCCGTACCTGGGATTCTCCAGGCAAGAATACTGGAGTGGGTTGCCATTTCCTTCTCCAACGCATGAAAGTGAAAAGTGAAAGTGAAGTTGCTCAGTCCTGTCCAACTCTTTGTGACCCCATGGACTGCAGGCTACCAGGCTCCTCTATCCATGGGATTTTCCAGGCAAGAGTACTGGAGTGGGGTGCCATTGCCTTCTCTGACATAGCTATGCCACCTCCCAAAGAAATGGAATTATATTTGTCTAAAGAGTAGTGCTCAGACAAGATTGAAAACAAGTGCCCTGTGCAGGATGCTTGGGACTGATGCACGGGGATAATCCAGAGAGAGGGTGTGGGGCGGGAGGGGGGAGGTGGGGGTCGGGATTGGGAGTCATGTACACTCGTAGCTGATTCATGTCGATGTGTAGCAAAACGAATACAGTATTGTAAAGCAAAACAAACTAAAAAAATAAAAATTAATTTTAAAAAAAGTAAATATAAAAAAAATAAAATTAGAAAATCTAGAATAGGATGCTCAGAAATTTGGGTCAGTCAATCATTTCCTGTACTCTTTACGGAGGAGCCTGGAAGGCTGCAGTCCATCGGGTCGCTGAGGGGCGAACATGACTGAGCGACTTCATTTTCACTTTATATTTTTGTGGGTTAACATTTTGTAGTGTAGTGCCAAAATCACAGGTGCAAATAAAGAAATATATATAGTGACTTTTATGGAAGCAAAGATGTTGAAAGTAACATCTTTACTTTAAAAAAGTAAAAAAGATATTTTAAGTGTAGGACGTGAAATGCCCACTGAAAGTCTGCAATAAAAGAAACTCACTAGCAAATATTCCTATGTCCAAGTAAATTGTCTTTTATATATGAAAAAAACAGAACTTTTCTGATATGAAATAGCTCAGATAGTAGACAACTCATGTAATTTCTTAAATTTTTCAGCAGTAATGCAGTCAAGCAAGAGATCAATGAAAGTGTCAAATATCTAAGAACCAACAGACTAAAGAAAAATTGTTACTAGTATGTGAAATATGTTGTTGATTCGTACTCAGAATCCACTTTAGCATCCCACTATCTGGTTTCTTGTACTATAAGGGCTAGAAAGTGAAAACTATTAGATATATTCATGTAAGAATTTAAAGGGGGAGCCAGGTAGAGACTGTTCTCTGGAGCATTCTTTCTAGAAAGTGAAGACGTAAAGATACCAGCATTTCATCTCTAGATTAATGGTTGTCAAGATGCAGATTGGATGGAAGTATCAGCCAGATTCTCTGTTGCAGTGTGCTTAATTAATTTAGTAAAGACTAGTTACAAAAAAAATCTTGAACTAACACTATGTTTAATAATGAAATAATGAATATTTTCCTCCTGAATTCAAGAACAAGATAAACACAAATTCAATTTAAAACTTTGGGAGAGACTGTAACAAGAATTAATAAGTGAAGTTGAATGCTGGCTAGAGGTGAGATGAAAATTAAAAACTGAAGAGTATTTCTATATGAGCAATAAACAATTGAAAATTGAAAGTGTAAAATAATACCAGTTACAATAGCACTTTGAATAGAATAAATTTAAATGAATGATGTACAAGACCTCTACTTTGAAAACTACTAAACATCACTAAGAGAACTCAAAGAAGGCCTAAATAAATATGGAGCTAGACCATGTTCATCGATTGGAAAACATAATATTGTTATAATGTCAATTTTCCCCAAACTGATCTCCAGATTCAAAACATCCACAACTAAGTAGGCAGAATAATGGCTGCCCCAGAGAGGTCCTCATTCTATCCCTTTGAACTTGTGAATATATTACGTGATGCAGTAAGAAAGAATTAAAGTTTCAGCTGGAATTAAGGCTGCTAACCAGAAACCTTAAAATAGGGAGAGTGTTCTGAATTATATGGATGGACCCAATACAACCAGAAGCATCCTTAAATGGCAGAAAAAGAATGTACTGTAGGAGAGACTATAACAAGAATTAATAAGTGAAGCTGAATGCTGGCTAGAGGTGAGATGAAAATTAAAAACTGAAGAGTATTTCTATATGAGCAATAAACAATTGAAAATTGAAAGTGTAAAATAATACCAGTTACAATAGCACTTTGAATAGAATAAATTTAAATGAATGATGTACAAGACCTCTACTTTGAAAACTACTAAACATCACTAAGAGAACTCAAAGAAGGCCTAAATAAATATGGAGCTAGACCATGTTCATCGATTGGAAAACATAATATTGTTATAATGTCAATTTTCCCCAAACTGATCTCCAGATTCAAAACATCCACAACTAAGTAGGCAGAATAATGGCTGCCCCAGAGAGGTCCTCATTCTATCCCTTTGAACTTGTGAATATATTACATGATGCAGTAAGAAAGAATTAAAGTTTCAGCTGGAATTAAGGCTGCTAACCAGAAACCTTAAAATAGGGAGAGTGTTCTGAATTATATGGATGGACCCAATACAACCAGAAGCATCCTTAAATGGCAGAAAAAGAATGCAGAAGAGTCAATGTCAGAGTGGACAGAGGACAAAAATAAATAAAAGTATGAAAAAGACATTACAACTGCTACCACACAAAATACAAAGGATCAAAAAAGACTACACCAATAAATTGGACTACTTAGAAGAAACGGTTAATTTGTAAAAACATACAACCTACCAAGGTTGAATTAGAAAGAAATATTGGTAGAAAATCTAACAGACCAATTACTAGTAAAGACATTGGATTATATATGACAAGCCCAGAGCAATTGAGACACACTTGTCACACCCAGGGCAGGGAATTAACAGCAATTATTGGCACAACAAATGAAAAACTCTTCACCACATAATTCCTAACCAACCCACTATATTAATAATTTCTAACTTCCCAAAAGAATCTGCCTTTAGTAAATCTAAAACATCGTGTGCCTCTCACAGTTGGGAGGTGGTAAACAATCACATGTGGCCAGACAAACCTGTACAGACAGGCTAGATAACCTTCAGAGGAGTTTATAATTTGAAACACTCTTGTCATGCCCAGGAATTTTTATTGACTTGGAGCTGTAAGTTAACTCCTTCTCTGAGAGAGATAATGGGGGAGAGCCCCCCGTAAAGACAGAGGTGTAGGTGAGAGCATGAAACAGTAAAGTACGTAGACTCTGGTTTTGGGGGTAGATGCTCAGAAACAGGATTTCCTGAGGCTCGATCCCGCCTTTGCGTATGCCGAAGCCTCCTTCCTCATGACCTTTGCCATGGGCAGAGTTCCTCACACTGGCTCCCAGCACTAACTCTATGCCTTGAACTAGAGAAGAAACAAACTGACCCCAAAGTTAACAAAATAAAGGGAATAGTAAATAACAGGGCAGAAAGAAGTGATAAAGACCAAAAAAGAAAAAAAAAAAAAAAACACCAGATTTTAAAAGGTCAACAAAACTGACTTGGTTTTTTAAAAAGATAAAATTCAAAAATCTTGCTAGGCAAATCAAGGAAAAATGGGCACCCAAATCAAGAAAATTATAAATGAAAATGAGACATTACAGTTGATACCATAAAAAGGCAAAGGAACTTAAGAGGCTACTATGAATAACTATATACCAACAAACTGGACAAGCTAAAAGAAATGGGAAAGTTATTGGAAACACATACCCAAAGAAGACTGAGTCAAGATGAAATAAAATATTTGAATAGATCAAAAATATACTAACAAAGACAAGCCCAGGACCAGTCAGGTGGCTTCACAGCTGAGCTTTGCCAAACATTTAAAGAATTCCAATCTGCTCAAACTCCTTCAAAAAAAAACTTGAAGAGGAGGAAATACTTCCAGACTCATTTTACAAGATCAGCATTACCTTGATACCATAGCCAGTTAACAAAGACAAGCCCAGGACCAGTCAGGTGGCTTCACAGCTGAGCTTTGCCAAACATTTAAAGAATTCCAATCTGCTCAAACTCCTTCAAAAAAAAACTTGAAGAGGAGGAAATACTTCCAGACTCATTTTACAAGATCAGCATTACCTTGATACCATAGCCAGAAAATGACACTGCCAGAAAACAAGCAAATAAAATCCCCATCCTCCAAATTATAGGCTAATATGCCTGATAAATGGAGAGAGCAGTGGCACCCCACTCCAGTACTCTTGCCTGGAAAATCCCATGGATGGAGGAGCCTGGTGGGCTGCAGTCCATGGGGTCACTAAGAGCCAGACGCAACTGAACGACTTCACTTTCACTTTTCACTTTCATGCATTGGAGAAGGAAATGGCAACCTACTCCAGTATTCTTGCCTGGAGAATCCCAGGGATGGGGAGCCTGGTGGGCTGCTGTCTATGGGGTCGCACAGAGCTGGACATGACTGAAATGACTTAGCAGCAGCAGCAGCATTCCTGATAAATATAAATGCAAAGATTATCAATAAATACTAGCAAATGGAATACAGCATCACATAAAAATACCATTCATCATGACCATGTGGAATTAATCCCTGGGAATTGAGAATGATTTGATATATCCAAGACAATGTGATAAATCACATTAATAGCATGAAAGAAAAAAAATGATTATCTCAATAAAAGCAGAAACATCATTTGACAGAATTTAACATTGATTACTGATAAAATTCTTAACAAATCTGGCATAGAGGAAACATACCTCAACACAATAAAGTCCACATATGACAAACCCACAGCTACCATCATATTCAGTGGTGCTGACATACAATGCTTTTCCTCTAAGATTAGGAAAACAAAGGTGCCCACTCTCATCACCAGTATTCAACATAGTACTTGAAATCTTAAGAGCAATTAAGCAAAAATAAATAAATAATGAAAATTGAAAAGCAAAATGTCTCAATTGTAGATTACATGATTTCTATATATTAAAAATTCTTAAAACCTCCCACCAAAATATACATATATATATATAAAATCAAGTCAATGAATTCAGTAAAGTTGCCAGATACAAAATTAACATGCAAAAATCAGTAATATTCTTATATACTAACAGTACATTATCTGATAAAATAAAGACTATGACTCCATTTACTACAGCATCTAAAACAATAAAATACTTTTACATAAATTTAACTAAAGTGAAAGTTCTCTATATTGAAAACTATAAGACATTGATCAAAGAAATCAAAGGTGCTCTGTGTTCATGGATTGGAAGAATCAAGATTGTTACACTGTCCATTTTACCAAAATCCATATGTATAATCTGCAATCTCTATCAAACTTTTAATGGCACATTTATATAATAGAAAAAAGCAATCCTAAAATTTATATGGAACTACTTTGAACTGTGGTGTTGGAGAAGACTTTGAGAGTCCTTGGACTGCAAGGAGATCCAACCAGTCCATTCTGAAGGAGATCAGCCCTGGGATTTCTTTGGAAGGAATGATGCTAAAGCTGAAGCTCCAGTGATTTGGCCACCTCATGCGGAGAGTTGACTCATTGGAAAAGACTCTGATGCTGATAGGGATTAGGGGCAGGAGGAGAAGGGGACGACAGAGGATGAGATGGCTGGATGGCATCACTGACTCGATGGGCGTGAATCTGAGTGAATTCTGGGAGTTGGTGATGGACAGGGAGGCCTGGCGTGCTGCGATTCATGGGGTTGCAAAGAGTCAGACACGACTGAAGGACTGAACTGAACTGAACTGAACAAAAAACCTGAACAGGTAAACCAATCTTGAGAAAGGACTACAAAGTGAGAGATGTCGTGGTTCCTGATATTAAGCTTAATTATAAATCTATGGGGTCGCACAGAGTCGGACACGGCTGAAGCGACTTAGCATAAAGTTATAGTAATCAAACAGTATGGTTCTGGCATAAAAGGGCTTCCCTGGTGACTCAGCAGTCAAAAATCTGCCTGCCATGCAGGAGACAATACAGGAGACGCTAGTTTGATCCTTGGGTCAGGAAGATCACTTGGAGAAGGAAATGACAACCCACTCCAATATTCCTATCCAGGAAATTCCATGGTCAAAGGAGCCTGGCGGTGTACAGTCCATGGGGTCTGGAATTAGTGACTAAACCACCAGCACCGCTAGCATAAAAATAGACAAATAGAACAATGGGACACAATCAAGAGCCCAGAAATAAATCCAAGTATATAATGTCAACTAATATTTGACAAGTGAGTCAAGAATAGTCAATGGAGAAAAATGACAGTTTTCTCAATAAATTATACGGGGAAATTCTTTCACATTTAAAAAGAATAAAACTAGACTCCTGTCTTATTCAGAAAAGTTAACTTGACATGCATTGAAGGCCTGAACTTAAGTCCAAAAGCCATAAACTGCTAGGTGAAACATAGGAAAAATATCTTTGACATGAGTCTTGGCAAGGATGTTTTTGGATGGGGCACCTAAAGTGAACGTAACAAAATAAAATATAAACAAGTGGGAATATATCAAATTTAAAAGCTTTTGCATAGCCAAAGAAATGGTGTAAACCCTATCTCTGATAATGGGTTAGTATCCAAAATATATAAATAACTCTTACAACTCATTAGAAGAAAAAGAATAAAATGATTCAATGACAAAAGTGAGCAAAAAACTAGAATAGATATCCCCACACAATAAAAGATAAACAGATGGCCAAAAGATTCAGGAAAAGATGAAACACCACTCTCATTAGGGAAATGCAAATTATACCACGATGAGGTATCACTGTACACTTCATTAGAATGTCTAGCAGTAAATGACAAGAGATAATAAATACTGGCAAGGATGTGGAGAAAACCTTGTATACTGTTAATGTGATTGTATAACAGCACATCCACTAAGGAAAATAGTATGGAGAGTCCTCAAAAAATTAAAAATAGCTTTTATCCTATTTGGGACTCCCTGGGTTTCTTGGACTTGGGTGATTATTTCCTTCCCCATTTTAGGGAAGTTTTCAGCCATTATCTCCTCAAGTATTTTCTCATGGTCTTTCTTTTTGTCTTCTTCTTCTGGGACTCCTATAATTCGAATGTTGGAGCGTTTCACATTGTCCTGGAGGTCTCTGAGATTGTCCTCATTTCTTTTAATTCGTTTTTCTTTTTTCCTCTCTGATTCATTTATTTCTACCATTCTATCTTCTACTTCACTAATGCTATCTTCTGCCTCTGTTATTCTCCTATTTGTTGCCTGCAGAGTGTTTTTGATCTCATTTATTGCATTATTCATTATATATTGACTCTTGTATGGGGAGGGAGGTGGGAGGGGGCTTCAGGATTGGGAAAACGTGTACACTCGTGTCAGATTCATGTTGATGTATGGCAAAACCAATACAGTATTGTAAAGTAAAATAAAGTAAAATGAAATATATATATATATATATAAACTAACTGTAACAAAAATTGAAAATAGAACAACACAATCTACTCTGAAAATATATCCAAAGGAAATGAAAATACTATGTTGATGAGAAATGTGCACCCTCATGTTTTATAGCATCATTATTTACAACAGCCGAGACATAGACACAACCTAAGTGTACCGCAATGGATGAATGGATACAGAAGAGGTGGAATCTGTACACAGGTGAATATTATTTAGCTCTAAAAAGGAGGAAATCCTACCATTTGTGAAAACATGAGTGGAACTTGATGGCATTATGCCAAGCAAAATTAGTCTGACAAATACTGTATGATCTTAATTACATGGAAATTGTTTTTAAAAATTCAGAAGAAGGGATTTAATTTGTGGTTACCATTGCTAGAGGTGGGGAGAGGGGAAAGGGGTTAAAAGGTACACACCTCTAGTTATAGGATTAAAAAAGTACTAAGGATGTAATGTACAACATGATTGCTATAGTTAACAATACAATATGGTATACATGAAAGTTAAGAGAGTATATCCTAAGAGTCCCCACCACAAGGTAATTTTTTTTTCTTTCTTTGTGTATCTATATGAGATGATGAATGTGAACTACATTGATTATGGTAATCATTTTATAGTATATGTACATCAAATCATTATATTGTACAACTTAAACTTATACAATAATAAAACAAACTTATACAATACTATGTATCAATTATATTTCAATAAAACGTGTTCCACCATACTCATTATCCCTTTAGCTTAAAATCTCTATTGTCCATACATATACATGATCATTTAAAAATGAATACGTCAACACCTTCATAAAGTCCTCTCTATTCCTTGCATTCCCATATCCACATTCAATTACTTTTCAAGGGCTTCAAAGTATTTTCACATCTTTTGAACTGGGGCTTTGTCCCTATATTCATTGTCAGATCCTATTATCCATGTTATGAAAGCAGTCTACCTGATTTCACTGTCTTCAGTCTGTTTACCGTTTATATGTCACTGATGACTTAGTAAAAGTGAAACATAACACTAGTCATATATTTCAAGAGGCTCAATTGTTTCTTTGATCACATTCCTCTCTGACCTGAAACTAACACTCCCATGTTTCTATTTCCATTAGCCTTATTCAACATATATTTGGATGACTAGATAATAAATAGATAAAACTATTCCTTTATTCTCCTTTTTGATTTTGTACCCAGTCTTCACCACTTTCTGTCATCACATCTTATCACTATAAATCTAAGTGAACTCTACTTTTCAGAGGTCATTTAAAATGCTTCGTAAGGTCATTTGATAAGATGGCAGAGCAGAAAGGCCTGAGC
Organism: Aepyceros melampus; assembly: GCA_006408695.1. Lineage (NCBI taxonomy): Eukaryota > Metazoa > Chordata > Mammalia > Artiodactyla > Bovidae > Aepyceros > Aepyceros melampus. Next base: position 33,827 of record SJXQ01000872.1, read on the forward strand.
TCAACTCCTCTCATGAAGACACCCAAAATCACAACAAACTGCTAAACAATCATTGATGAAAAAGAATAGGATAAACCAAAAAAAGACATTTTACGTCCAAAGCAAAGAAGAAGCCACAACAAAAGAGTAGGAGGGGCACATTCAACACACAATCAAATCCCACACATGCCAGGTGGGCAATCCACAAATTGGAAAATAATTATATCACACAAGTTCTCCCACAGCAGTGAGTATTCTGACCTATAGTCACCTAATCCATGAAAAAGGAGACCAAAATATACAATGGAGAAAAGACTGTCTCTTCAATAAGTGGTGCTGGGAAAACTGGACAGCTATATATGAAAGAATGAAACTAGAACACTCCCTATACCGTACACAACAATGAACTCAAATGTATTAAAGATCTAAATGTAAGAGCAGACACTATAAAAATCATAGAGGAAAATATCAGAACACTCTTTGTCATAAATAATAACTAGATATTTTTGATCCACCTCCTAGAGTAATGAAAATGAAAATAAAAATAAACTAATGGGACCTCATTAAACTTAAAAGCTTTTTTCAAGACAAAATAACCATAAACAAGATGAAAAGACAACCCTCAGAATGGAAAATACTTGCAAACAAAGCAAATGACAAAGGATTAATCTCCAAAATATACAATGCAGTTCTATGTTAAAAAAAATGCAATCAAAAAGTGAGCAGAAGACCTAAATAGACATTTCTCCAAAGAAGACATATGGATGGCCAACAGGCACATGAAAAGATCTAAACACTACAAATTATTAGAGAAATGCAAACCAAAACTAAATGAGTTACCACCTCATACCAGTCATAAGGACCACTGTAAAGTCTACAAATGATAAATGCTGGATAGGGTGTGGAGAAAAAGGAAGTCTTCTGCATCACTGGTGGGAATCTAAGTTGTTGCAGTCACCATGGAGAACATTACAGATGTTCCTTAAATAACTAAGCATAGAGCTACTAGGTGATATAGCAATGTCACTTCTGGGCAAATATCTGAAGAAGATCATAATTCAAAGAGATACATGCATCCCAATGTTAATTGTAGCATTATTTACAATAGTTAAGACATGGAAGCAACCTAAATGTCCATCTACAGATGAATGGATGAAGATATTGTACATATATACAACAGAATATTACATAGCCTTAAAAAAGAATGAAATAATGCCATCTGCAGCAACACGGGATGGCATAGAGATAATCATACTAAGTGAAGTAAGTCAGACAGAAAAAGACAAATATGGTATCACTTTGGAATCTAAAAAATGATACAAATGAACTTATTGTATCATTAAGAAACAGACTCAGAAAACAAACTTGTGAATAGCAAAGGAGAAAGGAGGTGGTGGGGGGGATAAATCAGGAGGTTGAGATTAACATATATATTCTAATGTATCTAAAATATATATTCAATAAGGACCTACTGTATAGTACTGTACAGAGGGCTTTCCTGGTGGCTCAGATAGTTAAGAATCCTTCTGCAATGTGGGACACCTGGGTTAAATCTCTGGTTGAGAAGATCCCCTAGAGGAGGAAATGACAACCTACTCCAGTATTCTTGCCTAGAAAATTTCATGGACAGAGGAGCCTGGAGGGCTACAGTCCATGGGGTCTCAAAGAGTTGGACACAACTGAGCGACTAAGCACTCACAGTATGGTACTGTATAGGGAACTCTAATCAATACTCTGTAATAATCTACATGGGAAAAGAATCTGAAAAAGAATAGATGTAGGTATACATATAACTGACTCACTTTACTGTAACCTGAAACTATCACAACATTGCAAATTGATTATATAGCAACATAATGTAAATATTTAAAACAAATAAATAAATATATAAACAAAATGCTTCATGGTAATTTTCCTGATATATCTTGTCAGATTCAACTCCATTCTCCCCCAAACTTCAATGGCACATTGCATTTGTGCCAACATAACACAAGTTTTGGTTTATCCTTTCAATATTGGTTTTATCTGTTTATTGAAACATTATTTATTGAGCACCTGCTATGTGTCAGACTATACTAGATTTACAAATGGTGAAACTAATTCAGAGGATGACCACTTAAATTTCACAAGTCAATGGGAGAAAGACATTACAATTTCAAGAGTTCTGTGAAACATAAGTGCATAAGAATTAATGAAAAATCTGATCTCAAATCACATTTGTGTTGAGATAAGAAGAATGAATGAATACAAGTATTCTCCCTGGTAAACTGAATTTATGCAGACAGGGCTTTATATACTTTGCATTTTTATCTTCTATTGCTACCAACTCTGCTATTCATTTGGTAAATAATAAGTCTTTGTTGAAAGAAGACATCTAAGTATTGCCCCAGTACATACCCCATCACTCTAAATTGAAGACTATAATTTTAGAGGTGCACTTTGAGGGATGTCCAAAAATGAGTATGCCTGCCAGCCCATGCAAATAAAAGACTCTGCATACAATGATAAAAGCACCTGTTTCTAATTAACATTGGCATATTCTTTGTAGTTGGTGGGGTTGATGGGGACCCATGCTGTGTTCTAGCAAATCACGTCTCATTAGCTGACACATCTGAGGTAGGATCCAATAACATGGGTGTCACCTTCAATCATCATCCCAAAGAAATTTTTTTCCTTCAAGAAGCTAGAGTCTGGTGTATCACTATCTAAGACACATGATCCAGCATGTTCTTGTCAGTGAAATGAAACGTGTCACAAAGCAGTATGTTCCTGCTGCTCACTAAATGCCACAGTCTTGATTTCAATGATCTCATTCCAGTATTGTTTTCTCTCAATGAGGCAGTTGATGCACATAGAATCACTCAAGTTCATAAAAGCCATTACTTGACATCATTGTAGAGAAATGATTCATTCTAGATATTGCCATCAAAAGCAGAATATTTAGCCACCTAAGTAACTCCAAAAATATAAACCAAATAATTTTTCATCTCAAATGCACACATATCAATCAGCAGTGGTTGCCTGGAGTATGCTATGGAGAAGAGTTCTGAGTTTATAACAGGCTCATCAAAATTTAGGATCTTTAACTCTCTCCCAGCCTTCAAAACTTTCACCTTCCCCCTTTCTCTTAATTTAGACCATCTTTCTTTTAACTTTCCATTTTTTTCAATAAATCATATCATTATCTCAATCCTGGCTTTCATTAATTCTATACTGAGTTCTGACTGGTGATGACTCCAACTGTTTTCTAACTTTCAACTCCTTTTTCACCTAATCATTCTATCACTCATGTTTTCCTCCAAGCTCCCCAAAAGATACTCATTGATATTTATCTTCCTTAACAGTAGTCAACTGCTGCTGCTGCTAAGTCGCTTCAGTCGTGTCCGACTCTGCGCGACCCCATAGACAACAGCCCACCAGGCTCCCCCGTCCCTGGGATTCTCCAGGCAAGAACACTGGAGTGGGTTGCCATTTCCTTCTCCAATGCATGAAAGTGAAGAGTGAAAGCGAAGTCGCTCAGTCGTGCCCGACTCTTAGCGATCCCATGGACTGTAGTCAACTATGAAAAGCTTAATGTGGGTGACTCTCACAAAAGTTAAAATTGAAGTTTAAATGGGTATGATAAGAAACATGTATTAATATAAAGTTTCTATCATATATATATGGCAAACCTCTAAATATTCCTGAAGGATATAGAAATATAATTGTGTAATTGTTCAGAAACTAAGACTACTCGATGTTCACATCAAGACAAATCTTCAGGAATTGGTATGTTATGTAAACTTTCAGAGAGACAAGGTGGAAGTAGGGTTTCCTCAGTTGGAAGCTTTTCTAGACCATTTGGATCTATATAATTGAACTATTCTTAACTCAGCTTACTAAGGAAAAAGGATTAAATGGTGTGTATTTCTAACTGACTATTGCCTTGGACTTAATGTTTGCTATGATCTTAAATTTAGGGATTGTAGATCTTTCTGCTTAGAGCTGTATGTGTGTGTGTGTGTGTGTGTGTGTGTGTGAGAGAGAGAGAGAGAGAGAGAGAGAGAGAGAGAGAGAGTGAGCAGGGAGAAGAGTGAGAGGGGGAGAGAGGTGTGCTCATCCAAGGTAAATGTATTTAATCATATGCTGTTGGTCACATCTGTTTGATTTTAAAGAAATTTGCTTTCAGTATGTGAGGGAGCTCTCATAATTTTCCAGCAGTTCCCCTTTAGACACTGGTTAATCATAACAGTCAAATATCATACAAATACTTTAGAACTGAAATGAACCAATATAAAAATACCACATTAATGGCCTTGAATGAATCTTCTAGTTTTATCATTTTCATGTTATCTATTCATAGATTTTAATTTCATAAAAATTTCAGCTTAGTGGTAAATGAAATTTATCTGGCTTTTTGGTATATTAAGGTTGTATTTTACAGAGATACATTCATTTGAAGAATCACTCTAACATACAGCACAGTAATAGAATTTTGCTTATTTCTGAAAGGATGAAGACACATTCAGAATGAAATTATGTTGATAAGGACCCATCCGTAGTTATTTACATATTGTTAAATTTTGATATTAAATCTCGCAGATCATGAAAATAACTAATAAAATGAGATAGTATCAAAGAAGCTACATGGCTAAGGGTTTTCAGCCAACATAAAAACAGAGCTGTTTAGTAAGAACACAATGAAAGACAGACTTGTTAAACCACGTTCTGCCATACAAACAGCTCTACCCATTCTTCCTAATGACATTTTAGTCATGATGTTCTCCTCACTTAGGCTGCTAGATCTGAATTGCCATTTCATTGTCAGAACTCTCTAGATTCTGAATTTAGGAGACTGGAATATTTTACTTGCCAGTCCTCTAAATGAATTTCACCAGTTTTAGGCATTATGCTGTTAAAGAATTTACTGGGCATGCTAAATAACAAATCTTACCTTATTTCATTATTTCATAAGAGAGTTAAGAAGTGTGATGATTAGGTAAATACAAAATGGCTGGATATTCCGTATAAATGTTGAATAGAAATATAAATAAATATTAAGTGCTGCCTGCTAAAAGTGACTTAGATGGTTATCAATAATTCCTACTCAAATTGAGTCTACTTTCATCATTTAAAAAATTAGAGATTTCATTTAATACACCTTTGATCTATGCATATTGAAAGTTTCCACAACCTCCACTTTCTCAACCTACAAGTGATATTTTTTTATTGTCACAAATGGGGAAACTGGAGGAGGTTAATTGGCTTTTTTCTGCAATGAAGGGTTAGTCAGTGACAGAGCCAGAAATAGACACAAAGGCTTCATCTCTTCTCATCCTGGTTCATAACATGAGAAAGAGTTTTCTGCTTATAAATACATTTAATGACAAGAGTTTCTAGAACTGTTGACTAGGGAAGATTTTAAAATACACCTGCTTCCAATAATGGAAATTTCCAAAAGTTGGACATGTTTTGATGAAATGTTTTGGAGCTTTATGTCAATTTTTTAGGACAGGAACTTTGTAGTAAACAGGGTAACTTTAAAAGAATTAGAATAACAAAATGTGTGTATAGTATCCCCTACATATGATTACTGAGTTTGTTCAACCTTGTTCTCCTGTGTGAGTTACAACAGTTGTGTTTATAACTTCTATATGAGGCAAGAACACACTGACTTCATTAGGAACACATATATGAAAGACATACCCAGATAAAATGTAGAAAAAATAGTCAAAAGGGAATAGAATCAGGTTTGTCCTCACCTGTCTTAGAGTGGCATATTTGACACGGAGTTAAGAGTTTCTATCAGAAATGAGTTTATAGAAACAGTGAACTGATAGACATCAGAGAAGAGTGAGTGCCAATAATAATGACAATGATAATACTACCTAGCTTTTATTAAAATGCAAATATGAGAAAAAATTTTTTTCCTGGTTCTACTGAGTAGAATACATAGAACTGGTTTAGTTAGAGAAGGCAATTGGTCATATTTTTAAGCTTGTAGCCGGAGCCAAGAAGACCCTTGAAATTATTGATTAGAATTGGAAAATTTTAAATTGGAGAAAAAAATTCATGATAATATTAATATTTTATGAGATATTGTTTGGAAAGTGTTTTAGGTTTATCCCGTATAGCACCAAGGGAGAGACTCAAAAAGAGAATGTGTTGTTCAGTTACTCAGTCATATCTGACTCTTTGCAAGCCCCTGTCCTTCACCATGCTCAAACTCATGGTCATTGAATCAGTGATGCCATCCAACTATCTCATCTTTTGTCATCCCCTTCTCCTCCTACTTTCAATCTTTCTCAGCATCAGGGTCTTTTCCAATGAGTTGGTCCTTTGCAAATGGGTGAAAGCTATAATAGCACAAAGTTTAATTCCAAATGAAAGCAAGATTTCTAAAAGAGATGTGCAAAAATAGAATGGGCTCTAGACATTTCTGGGGGTGAATAAGTCTAAACATTATTGTGCATTATTGATACACTGGGTAAATTGATTTAGTTTAGATTTAAAGCCCTTACAAGCACAAAGAATCCATTATTCTTATTGACAATATGTGTAAGGAAGCAATGATTCTTTTGGGAATTTGGGACAAAGAAATGGAGAAACCACTGTGGAGAGATTAGGAGAACTGGAATGTAATAGCTGATGTGAGCAGCTGACTCATTGGAAAAGACCTTGATGCTAAGAAAGATTGAAGGCAGAAGAAGAGGGTGACAGAGATGAGATGGTTGGATGACATAACTGATTCAATGAAATGAACCTGGGCAAATTCCAAGAGATGATGAGGGACAGGGAGGCCTGGTACACTGCAGTCCATGGGGTCACAAAGAGTCAGACATGACTTGGTGACTAAAGAATAACAAAAAGAGATACATGGGGGAAAAAGTAGGCTGTGCTTATGAGAAACTGTCAAAAGATCAGCCTTGATAGAATTAAATAAGTACATATCCAGATTGATAAGAATTAAATATTGAGAATATTGTTTTAACTTAATTCAATAAGTAATGTGTTATACATGAAAAATAATACAGATTTTGGGACCAGAAAGATTTAGATTCACAGGCTGATTAAATAATCATCATCTCTAATATAGTCAAATTCTCAGAAACCTAATTATGATTACTAGGAGCTGAAGGGAGCTATTGTTTAATGAGTATAGACTATCAGGTTTATAAGATGAAAAAGTTCTGTTTCACAACAATGTGAATATGAATAATACTATTGAACTGTACATTTAAAATGGTTAGTATATTAACTTTTATGCTATGTGATTTTTAGCATAATAGAAGATTACCAAAAGTATCTAAAACCTGTGTTTAAGCGCTCTGAAAACTCAGCTTTCTTTTTTGTAACAACTTTGCAAGCTTGTTGGGAGCCTTAAATGAGTTCTATTAAATGAAATCATGACTATCTAGTATATCACATGAATGAAAATGTCAAAAATATTTTCATTGATCTCCTTTTCTTCCCTCTTCCAAACCTGTTATGAATTTTATCCAGGAAAACAGGGAGTAGTTACACAAAATTACCATTTTTGCACATGACAGTAGTAAGCCTTAAAGGCAGTTTCTAAGGTAAAAATTGCATATAGTCAGAAATTCCCTTGGATATCATTTTAACTGTTCAGTACCTTTCATTAGAAAGTATACAGTTGTTTTCTTACCCAAATTTTGAAACTCTGTTGTTACATTGCTTAAATATTACTCGAAATAGTTTGGCTTGTGTGTAACATCTGTGTTGCCTGGAAAATATAAAGTTGGTTTTCAAATGAAGAATCACATACAGCTCATATGAGAGAATAAGACTACCAAGATTGAGGCAATAGTAGACTGACATCCTCAATAACCTGCTTACTCCAGGTCAGTGACTCTGAAACCCTTCATGCATCAGCATCATCTGGAGGGCTAGTTAAAGCCCAGATTGTTGGGCTTCACCACTAGTGGACCCCATCACACACATCACTCTGATTTAGTGGGTGAAAGGGAGGGGTCTCGAGAATTTGATTTCTAATACATCTTAGGAGAATGTTGATGTTATGTGTATCAGTTCAGTTCAGTCGCTCAGTCGTGTCCAATTCTTTGCAACCCCATGAACCGCAGCACGTCAGGCCTCCCTGTCCATCACCAACTCCCGGAGTTTACCCAAACTCATGTCCATTGAGTCGGTGATGCCATCCAACCATCTTATCCTCTGTCATCTCCTTCTCCTCCTGCCCTCAATCTTTCCCAGCATCAAGGACTTTTCAAATGAGTCAGCTCTTCACATCAGGTGGCCAAAGTATTCGAGTTTCAGCTTCAACATCAGTCCTTCCAATGAAACCCAGGACTGATCTCCTTTAGGATGGACTGGTTGCGTCTCCTTGCAGTACAAGGGACTCTCAAGAGTTGTCTTCAACACCACAGTTCAAAAAGCACTCAGCTTCTTTATAGTCCAACTCTCACATCCATACATGACTATTGGAAAAACCATAGCCTTGACTAGATGGACCTTTGTTGACAAAGTAATGTCTCTGCTTTTGATGCTATCTAGGTTGGTCATAACTTTCCTTCCAAGGAGTGTCTTTTAATTTCATGGCTGCAATCACCATCTGCAGTGATTTTTGAGCCCCTCAAAATGAAGTCAGCCACTGTTTCCACTGTTTCTCCATCTGTTTGCCATGAACTGATGGGACCAGATGCCATGATCTTAGTTTTCTGAGTGTTGAGCTTTAAGTCAATTTTTCATCTCCTCTTTCACGTTCATCAAGAGGCTCTTTATTTCTTCATTTTCTGCCATAAGGGTGGTGTCATCTGCATATCTGAGGTTATTGATATTTCTTCTGGCAATCTTCATTCCAGCTTGTGCTTCATCCAGCCCAGCATTTCTCATGATGTACTCTGCATAGAAGTTAAATAAGCAAGGTGACAATATACAGCCTTGACATACTCCTTTTCCTATTTGGAACCAGTCTGTTCTTCCATGTCCAGTTCTAACTGTTGCTTCCGACCTACATACAAGTTTCTCAAGAGGCAGGTCATGTGGTCTGGTATTCCCTTCTTTTTCAGAATTTTCCACAGTTTATTGTGATCCACACAGTCAAAGGCTTTGGTATAGTCAATAAAGCGGTAGATGTTTATCTGGAATTCTCTTGCTTTTTTGATGATCCAGCGAATGTTGGCAATTTGATATCTGCTTCCTCTGCCTTTTCTAAAGCCAGCTTGAACATCTGGAATTTCATGGTTCATGTATACTTAGCACTTAAATAACCACTACTCCAACTCATACACTTACTGGGTGAATCAGGAGGACAGCCTGGCAGGCAACATTTCATGGGGTTACAAAAAGAGTTGGACACGACTTAGTGGCTAAACAATAACATCATCTTCAAAATTATTTTTAAAATCTCCCTCCTGTCCTCACTCTGTCTTACAAACAAAATGACACATGTGAAGTAAATAACTCTATAAGACTCAATTATACTTAAATCCTGATACTGAAACTGTTAGTTGCTCAGTCATGTCCAACTCTTTGAGACCCCATGAGCTGTAGCCTGCCAGACTCCCCTGTTCATGGGATTTCCCAGGTAAGAATACTGGAGTGGGTTGCCATTTTCTTTTCCAGGGGATCTTCCCAACCTAGGGATCGAATCTACATCTCTTGCTTTCGCCAGTTTTGGACATACTTTCTCCTGTTTCGCCTAGTAAATGTATGAGTTGGAGTAGTGGTTCTTTCTTTCCGATCCAGGGCTTGAACCTGGTTCTCCTGCATTGCAAACAGATTCTTTACTATCTGAGCAGCCAGGGAATCCCAGATTATTATCCATCTGGATATGTACTATATTCAACTCTATGAAGGTTGATTCTTTACCATCTGAGCCACCAGGGAATACATAAATCCTAAACAAGTAAATTTCCAAAACTATGAGAAGAAAATTAAAAGGAATAAAACATAAAATGAACACATCGCTTATGGATGAAGTTTCTTGGCCATTTATGAAGAGAACTACCAGTTCCACACTCCAATCTGCTCAGAGAAACACTGTCTAGTCAAGATACACTGTCTCTTGTTGGTTGGGCTCACCATCAAAGTTCAAGCAGTGGCAGCTCCAGTACTACTGACTGGGAAGAATACTGGTGTGATGACTGGGCTGGAACTGATGGCTAAAATATCTACTTGGACTAAAATTTTGCAGTCATATGCTAAGGGTCCTTCTCCAATATTTTGTACTCCTTCTCATAATACAGATGGATTTTTAAAATGCCTGTTTCCTTTAATGACCACAGTATTTAAGCAAATAAAATCAAAGTACTGACCTGCTTCCCCTAAAATGAACTGGGGGATAAAATTCTCACCTTTAAGCAAGAGATAAAAAATTGAAACCACATGCGACAAGCTTGATTCATCTGTGCCAACATACATTTTTTCCTATACATTATATTCATTTTTCTAACTATTCAATTTGCTTTTGTAAAATTCAGTTAAAGCTTTTGTTTTAAGTTGTCTTTAGTTTACGTGGCCACAGAATGTTTACTCAGTTCTAGTTGAATCAAAGCTTTGTTTTTGCTTGCAGGCTTCTCAGTCCTCTACACATTATGCACATTCTCACTAAAAGAATCTTCTCCTGGGAGGGCTACAATCATGCCTCTCTTAATGGTACAGTTAAGGCTGGGTCAAAAGGGTACTTGCATGCTAGGATGAACTACTCTTTTGTAAGATTTTCTCAAATCAAAGTAATTCTTCCAGTTATAGTGGTATCATGGTGAATCTATTTAGAAACTGAGAATATTTAAACTCATTGGTGGCATGAATTCATCCTAGGCAAGTAACTGAAAAAAGGTTATATCTTATCTTAAACTTGTCATCAGTTATACTCCCCAAAGCATAAGGGCATGGGAGAGGCTTGGCTTCTAGAATTTCAGAAGGTTGTCTTTATTGCATTTCATGTTTGTGCATTAGAAAGTATAATAAATGAATTATTTCAACAGATTTGGGATGGCATATTAAGAGGGGAGAAGGGGAGAAGGAGAGCAAGAGATAGCATGCACTTGTCAGGTTTATAGGAGAGGCTATGATCCCAAGTTAAGTGCCCTCAAATTTTTGTTGAATGCATTAGGAGCATTCCTAGGTTGAGATAAACATGTGAGAGGAGCCATGCCTTTACTTCAAGTTTTAACACTATCACTGTTTTCTAAATTACAGTACGAGACATACCTCCTTGTAAGAAGGAAGAGCCAAAAATAGAAGTTTTACTGTACTATTTTTATACTCAAGGAATATAAAGTGATCCTGTCAACATCACAGTCCTAAGAGAAAAATTGACTGATGTAATAAGTGCTTAATATTGCACATGTATGTACACACACACACACACACACACACACACACTCATGAAGTCCTGACCCTGCTGACGTGAATGAGATGGAATATAGAGCAACTGTTTCTGGGGTTTGAACAGATGGCAGTGATAATAAAACTTGAGCAAGGTGAGAGTACCTATTCACTTCATAATATATAGAAATGTATTAGGTTGTCAAGAATTCAGTTGTAACAGTTTATGTTCCCACAATGATAGCTGTCTAACAGAATTAAAGTAATTCAAGTTTGTGTAAAATTCTACATCAAAAGTGGTGTTTCGCCTAAACATTTCTATCCAATATCCTCATTATAATATAAATAATCCATGCTTTTAATCTTATGGTTAAAAATTGGTATTTGGGTGACCCAAATTATATTTGAAATAGTATTTACTTTGTGAATCTTTTGTTTTTAAATCACTATAATATTAACTCCTGCATAATTGGCAAAACTATAAATAAGATGAAAGAAATAAAATCTTGTTCTTAATGTTTTTTTTTCATGTATTCAAAATATTTATGGGAATCTAATTAATCCAGTACAAATCAAGAAACCCTTCTGGAGTGCCAGGGAATTTAAAGATACAGTCTAGGCAGGGCATGGAAAAACAGGGATTAAAGTAAGTTCTTGTCTTCCTTAAGCACATAATCCAGTAGCAAAATTAGGTACAATTCAGCATCCTTATGATGATTAGCATTATGTGAAATCTTTAATTTATTTCTGCAAAAGTGTGAGTCAGAGGGAAAGAAAGATTGCATATGGCCAAAAACTATTTAAGGGAATGTCTCTAAATGTTTTGGTATTTGAGCTTGACCTTAAACATGGATAGGTCCCTGCTAAAGTCTCCCAACCTCAACAGAATACCATATCTCATATCTTGGCATGTCAAAGGTATAGAAGAAGGACAGTCTTAACTGTACATAGGGAATAATGATGAGCAGTCCACTGCAGTGGGAAGGTGTACAGCAAAGTATAATCTGAAATATGCTTGGAAAAGGGGTTGGTATAATTAAAGATATTTAACTTCTAGAACCACCTTATTTAACTTATATGCAGAGTATATCATGAAAAATGCCAGGCTGGATGAAGTACAAGCTGGAATCAAGGTTGCTGGGAGAAATATAACCAACCTCAGATATGCAGATGACACCACCCTTATGGCAAAAAGCGAAGAACTAAAGAGCCTCTTGATGAAAGTGAAAGAGGATAGTGAAAATGCTGGCTTAAAGCTCAACATTCAGAAAACTAAGAAAGATCATGACATCATCCTGTCCCATCGCTTCATGGTAAATAGATGAGGAAACAAGAAAATAAAATCTTTTTTTTTTAATTTTATGAGGAAACAGATTTTCTTTTCATCACTCACAGGTTCTAGTTTGCATAACCCATTCAGTTCAGTTGAGTCGTAGCTGGCTCTGTGACCCCAGGCATCCCTGTCCATTACCAACTCTTGGACCTTGCTCAAAACTCAAGGACCTTGCTCCTTGGAAGAAAATCTATGACAAACTTAGTATATTAAAAAGCAGACTCATCACTTTGCCCACAAATGTCTGTATAGTCAAAGCTATGGTTTTTCCAGTAGTCACATATGTGTGTGAGAGTTGAACCATAAAGAAGGCTGAGCACCAAAAAATTGATGCTTTTGAACTGTGGTGTTGGAGAAGACTATTTAGAGTCCCTCGGACTGCAAGGAGATCAAACCAGTCAATCTTACCTAAAGTAAATCAGTTCTGATGATCATTAGGACTGATGCTAAAGTTGAAGCTCTAATACTTTGACAACCAACCAATGAGTTGGCCAAGAGCCAACTCATTAGAAAAGACCCTGATGCTGGGAAATATTGAAGGAATGAGCAGAAGTGGGTGACAGAGGATGAGATGGTTGGATGGCATCACTGACTCAATGGACATGAGTTGAGCAAGCTCTGAGGGATGGAGAAGGACAGGGAAGCTTGACGTGCTGCAGTCCATGGGGTTGCAAAGAGTCGGACATGACTCAGTGACTGAACAACAATTTCTAAACCACCTTAAGAATCAGCACAGATATCCTTGTCCCTATTTTCTCAATTGCAATAAAGAAAATTTAAAACAACAACAACAACAAAGTTTGAACCTAACTCTACAGTGAGAGTTGACTGAATAGTCTATATAAGGCTGTCTTCTCTGAGGCTGAAGTCAGGAAGTCTGGCTGTCAAGAAGGGGAAATGGAAATGGAGTGGGAAAGGCCAGAGGAGAAATCTGGATCTAGGAGGACTGTGTGTGTTTGTCACCTCCCTAGTCTTATGATGACGAACTCTAGATAAACTTGTACCTTTCAACACACTGTTGCATATATAGCTGTTCTTGGATTCAGAAGAGGTAAAGAAGAAGTATGGTAGAAACTGGAGGAACTGTGATCCTGTGGAGGTGAGCTAGCAGATCAGTGACAAGTATGATTTGTAACAGCACTCATGCCTTCACTTCATTTCCTCCTCCAGGGGATTTTCCCAGACCCAGGGATCAAACCTAGGTCTCCTGAACTACAGACAAATTCTTTACTGTCTGAGCCACCAGGAAAGCTCATTTACCACTGAGTCACCCGGAAACTCCTAAGTGGGATATTTTGTAACAGATACCTAAAAATGTAGATTCAACTTTGACACTCAGTTATTGGTAGAGTCTAGAAGAGTCTTGAGGTGAGTGCTAGAAATATGGACATTAAAGGCAATTTTGGTATGATATCAGATGGAAATGAGGAATATATTACTGGAAACAGGAGAAATAGAGTCCTTATAAAATGACAGAGAATTTTGTTAAACTGTCTTCTAGTGTGTTTTCTGACTCTTTGGAAAAGACCATGATGCTGCGAAAGATTGAAGGCAGGAAGAGAAGGGGATGGCAGAGGGTGAGATGGTTGGATGGCATCACCGACTTGATGGACATGAGTTTAAGCAAGTTCCAGGAGTTGGTGATGGACAGGGAAGCCTGGGGTCGCAGAGTCAGCCATGACTGAACTGAACTGAATGTGTTATGCAAACTAGAACTTGTGAGTGATGAAAATGGGTATTTATCTGAGAAGAATTTGAGCAAGGTAGTTGGAGAGGTTTGGTTCCTCTTGATGGCTTACAGTAAAACACAAGAATAGAGAGATGAATTGAAAAAACATGTTAAGCAAAAAGGAATCAGAACTTAATGATCTGGAAAATTCTCAATCTGTTCATACTGAAAAAAAAAAAAAAACAGAAAGCTATTAGGTAGGAAGAGGATATCAAAAGTGTGGCTGGACTATCACTTAATAAACAGGTTATGGGTATAATTCATGAAGTTAATCAGCCATCCCAACAGAAGTAAGAAATACAGATGAGACGGTATCAGCAGTAACACAGCCAGCAAGTACTAAAGGAGGCACAGTCACGTGGGTAGAGCCCTATCATAGAAACGGTGCCCCATGACACCAAAGGGGTAGGCAGCCCGCAGGGCAGAGCAATGAACCAAAGAGGATTATTCTTGATCCTTAAGATCTAATGCAATTCGCCCTGTCAAGTCTGGACTTATTGATATCGCCACGTTCGTTCTTCTTCTCTTTGATAGAATGGGGATGTCTATCCTGTCCCACCTTAAATTTCTAGTGTTTAAGCCATCTGGTCTATGGTATTTTGCAATGGCAGACTGAGGAGACTAATGCAGGTAGTATTCACTACAGTTTCAGCCTTAAGTAATGTGCTGTGCATTTTTTGCTAGATTATATAAATGTTATCTGTGGGAAGGTTAGTGAAGCTATTCCACTGTTACTAGGAATCAGAACATATATTTCTTCATGGCAATATATTATTAATTAAATTATTAATAAATGACAATTGATTATTAATTAATTATTAATATATTATTGATCATATTGCAGAAGTGTGTTCCATATATAATGTCTTTTAAAATTTCTAAATAAACATACACACACAGAAACAAAGATTTGGAGGGATTTTCAGCAAAATATTGAGGGTTTTGTTTCAGTGGTGAGCCTGGGGGTATTTTTTTTTCTTTTATATTTGCTCATCACATTTTCTACATTTCTTACATTGACATGTAATATTGTGTAGTTTTAAAAATAAACATACACTGAAATAAAGATAAGTCAAGCAAAAACATTATGCTGATATCAGTTCACATTTGTAACATTTTTGTCTTGATTTAAAACTAACCAAATTCAAACTAAGAAATTTGGTTTTCTTGCTAATTTATAAGCACCACTGATCTCATTCACTATTAAAATGAATAATTGGACCTAAAGTCAGCAAATCTGACAGCATTCACTGGAAACCAGCAAATGTTAGAATCAGCCTGAATGTTTTGTTTTGTAATAGGAAACTATGTACTAATATATTAAATCAGTTTACTACAGTGGTGTGTTTTAGTATTTTTTATTTTCTTAAAACTTGGAATTCCTGTTCTCTATATAAATTGCCAACTGATATCATCTCTTTCTCTGTACCCCCTTTCTTTTTCCCCTACCTTCTTTTCCCCTCTTCATTTGCCCTTCTCTTCCAATATTTACTAATTTTAGGCCCTGATATATATTATACTGGGCTCTGGAGATCCAGAGTTAAGTAAACTCTGGTTTCTCATGGGGCCTACTTGGGATGACAGACAAATGCATGAAATATTGCAATGTGATGTGATGATGGCTGAAACAGTTATGCACAAGAGGCTGAGAAAGTTACAGAAGAGACACTGAGCATATCTAGAAAGTCAGGAGAGAAAGGCTTGCTGCTTCTGAATGGCTTTTATGAGAAAAAATATAAACAGCCCATTTAGAGAATGTATCTTCATTTTTCCCTTATAGATTCATGTTTAAATTATGATGGTTCATTTTAAGTTCTCTTTTAGTAAGTGGGGACAAAGGAGAGGTGTTTTATATCAGGTAATAGTTTCTACAGTAATCATAATTTAGGCTTCAGAACTTTTTTGTTTACTTTTAGAAGTACTAAGAGAACTCATATAGATAGCTAAGGGATCGATTCAATCATGATTAGGACAGTAGTGAGAAAATTACATTTCTCTTATCGTCTAGATCAACTACGTGAAAATTGAGAAAAATCAGTGTCTTTTAGCCAGTGAGAGATTTTTTTTTTCAGTTCAAATAGCGTTTTTTTTTCAATATAAATTTATTTATTTTAATTGGAGGCTAATTACTTTACAATATTGTATTGGTTTGCCATACACCAACATAAATCCACCATGGGTGTACATGTGTTCCCCATCCTGAACCCCCCTCCCTCCTCCTTCCCCATACCATCCCTCTGGGTCATCCCAGTGCACCAGCCCTGAGCATCTTGTATCATGCATCAAATCTGGACTGGTGATCCATTTCATATATGATATTACACATGTTTCAGTGCCATTCTCCCATATCATCCCATCCTCGTCCTCTCCCACAGAGTCCAAAAGACTGTTCTATATATCTGTGTCTCTTTTGCTGTCTCGCATACAGGGTTATCATTACCATCTTTCTAAATATATGTGTGTTAGTATACTGTATTGGTGTTTTTCTTTCTGACTTACTTCACTTTGTATAATCAGCTCGTTTCATCCACCTCATTAGAACTGATTCAAATGTATTCTTTTTAATAGCTGGGTAATATTTCATTGTGTATATGTACCACAGCTTTCTTATCCATTAGTCTGCTGATGGACATCTAGGTTGCTTAAGTATCAAAATCACTTTAGTATTAGCTTTTGGATCAAGCTTAATTTAAAGAGACATAAAAAAGTTTTACACAGCAGTTTTAAATGGCTTACAATGAAGCTGATGGAGCTCCTACATTAGGCAGAGAAAACTAAAATCCCCCAAGGAACACTTAACATGAATAAAAAATAGGGAATATTAATATACCATATCTGTGGGTCCTGCATATTTTATTTTCTTCATAGTTCATGTAATGTTCATTGAAAACAGTGCCTTCATGCATATTTGAAGTAAAACACCCCTCTGACTTCATTGGGTGAAGTAGTCAAGATAACAAATGCATTCAACATTTAAATGAACTCATCAGAAGTGACAGGTGCTTTGCAACTACTGATGAGCAGAATTTGGGAATTTGAGGAGGTTGGTACACGTTTGAATATTTTATCTGAAGCTAATATGAATTATTTGATTCAACATTATGGGACTGAAAGTCTCACAGGAGCAACAATTGGTACATTCAGCAACATCACAATAATAAAGAAGTTAACATTTGTTGGTCAGATGAATTTTTGTGTGTCAAACATAAAAACATGTAACCTACTGTAGAAACCCATGAGGACCCTTAAATCTTAAATACTGTGCATTTTGAAAAGAGAATGTCAAAGATTAATTAATTCTGTGCGAGCAGCACAGAGCTTTTGCATGATTCACACTGGCAGACAGAATATATACCTTGTAATCTGAAAGGGTCACAGGGGAAAAATATTTCTTACATACAGTCAGGGGAAAAATTTTGAAAAATAAAGTTATCATTCCACTTTATGCATACATTTTAAAGGTATTTATTTTTTTGGTAAAATAGAGATAGATATGCCTTTTATTTCCACTTGTATTCTTTATATTAATATGAGAAATTTAATCAGTTCAGGTTTTATTCATAAAATATGTAAAGACAATGATTCCTAGCTTCTCTTTGACTACCTTCCACACCGCCAGCTACTGCAAAATGTAAATCAGATGAAGTGTCCCTCTGACAAATTTCTGGAACAATAGAATCAGGTTACATTCCTCTCAGCATCTCTGTGCCCCATATGTCCATGGGGACTATGAATTCAAAATTGGGAATTGAACAAAATATGAAAGAGAAAGCTCAGCTCACTTCCCATCAAGAAAATTTATTCTCATAGTACTCCTTCCTCAATACTGATTATTTTCCAGGCATAAAAGAGAGCTTGCCATGATGTCACCAGGCTCCTTGTCTTGCTTCATCTCTAAATGTTTTGTGGGATTTTATGATCTGAGCTTTAAGGGATTTCTAGGGCTCCTTGAATGAAGACTGTATTAACTCATAAGGAAATGAGGTCCACTGCAAGTCACTAGAGAAAGGCAGGACATTCCGACACAGCACAGCGTGGTGTTGACTCACACCGCCATTCATTCAGAAAATGTACTGTATTTTGAAGCTTCACTTAGCACAAGAAGAGAGCCAAGCGAGACAGGGAATCAACAGGGAGGACAACTGATCTTGGCTTGCTTCTTCTTAGGTGTGATTAGAAGGCTTAGGTGAGGAAACAGGGAGAAACATTAGAGCAGGGAAGAAGGAAACAGGCAGAGTGAGTGATTAGGAACTTAGACTCGGGAAGAATGGAGCTTCCGGTTTACTCCTTGCTTCACTTTACCCTATGGTTTGGGCACATCCCACAACCCTTTTAAGCTCCAGGATTTTATTTTCCATCTATATGCTTGACACATTTATGGTATTTTTGCATAGGATTATTGTGAAATTTAAAATGAAATAACAATCCGTTTCCGTTCAGTCGCTCAGTCGTGTCTGACACTTTGCGACCCCATGAATCGCAGCACGCCAGGCCTCCCTGTCCATCACCAACCCCCGGAGTTCACTCAGACTCACGTCCATTGAGTCCGTGATGCCACCCAGCCATCTCATCCTCGGTCGTCCCTTTCTCCTCCTGCCCCCAATCCCTCCCAGCATCAGGGTCTTTTCCAATGAGTCAACTCTTCGCATAAGGTGCCCAAAGTACTGGAGCTTCAGTTTTAGCATCATTCCTTCCAAAGAAATCCCAGGGTTGATCTCCTTCCGAATGGACTGGTTGGATCTCCTTGGAGTCCAAGGGACTCTCAAGAGTCTTCTCCAACACCACAGTTCAAAAGCATCAATTCTTCAGCGTTCAGCCTTCTTCACAGTCCAACCTCACATCCATACATGACCACAGGAAAAACCATAGCCTTGACTAGACGGACCTTAGTCGGCAAAGTAATGTCTCTGCTTTTGAATATACTATCTAGGTTGGTCATAACTTTTCTTCCAAGGAGTAAGCGTCGTTTGATTTCATGGCTGCAGTCACCATCTGCAGTGATTTTGGAGCCCAATAGGAATAATAAAACTACATTATATCACTTAATAATTATATACTTAATGTGGTTACACCATCCCTGGCAAATATTATGATCATCAACACCATTATTTTTTATTAGGGTGCTCCTCTGATTTTTATAACAACTATGCTTTTATCTTTGCAGTACTGGTTAGATGAATTCCTAATTCTCCAGACCTTTGTTTCTCATCTCAGAAATGGCAAGAGTTGGTCAACTAGCCTCTAGGGGCTCATCTAACTCTAACAATCTATAACTTGGTCTACTTTTAAAGATTGTACTTCTGAGAGTCACCGACTATATACACATATGCACATGGAATTCCAAATTAGGGGACTTTATGTGGTGAACAGAAAAAAAAAAAAAAAACTCTAAGAAAATAATTACAGATAGAATATAACAATAGAAAGACTCATAAAAATCCCTTCTTATTTCCAAAGTCTGTTTTTACAGTTGTGCATTCCCCATGAGACTGCCCCAAATGCAATTTAGAGAGACACTGAATTGGATTCAGAAAGTTGAGAGTTATGAATTTTTGTCTCTAAGTGACATATGCCTTTCTGCAAAATCAGAAAATAGATTTGTTCAGTGCATGGAGTGGAGTATTACTGATGTAATTGGGTAAGGCTGGCAAATATGTTCTATTTTAGTTGATGACACTGAATAAATCTCCTGTCAGGAATAAATTGAGTATTCATGGAAACTTCAATGTATATATGAACACAGACCATCACAGAAATCTGAGAACTTGATTAGATTTTCTTATATATATTCAAAGGCATTATGACAATTGACTCATATGTAGAGGAAAATGCAACTGTTGAAACCCGGCAGTTTATAGACAACAGTTTTCCTGGAGATGATAAAAGAATGTGTTGCAATTGTGTGTGTAAGCTAGTATGCAATGCAATGACATGAAAGCTTACCAGTGAACCTCATTTCCTTTAGATTTCTCATTAAACCTAGCTCTAGCAAACTAGAACTAGAGTAGGAGGTGCTGCTGCCTAGGAGATGAGAAGAGCTTTAAATATCTATAAATCCAATGGCTGCAACTAACACAATAACCAGCTGACTAGACTGAGGGGTTGGGATTACACTTGAAACAATGATCATAGTTTTTTGAATCCTACAAAATGGCCTACTGCTCCCATAGAGGACTAAATATAGTCTAAAATATTAAGGAGATATTTGGTCAGTCTTGCCCAAATTAACATAAACCCTAATGCATTTGATTTGGCTACAATTATAGCGGATGCTACAAGTGATCAACATTTCATCCTCACAGACTCCTAGCAAAGAGAACTGAGGATGAAATGGGACTTATAATTAGCACACAACAGTCATAGCACTTTAAAAAATGTTGTAACACACCAGAAAAGATCCGGGCTGACTTGGCAGGACTTGTCTCACAGTGATTCCTAGGGTTTTCTTAATGATCCTTGTGTTTTCTTAATGATCCTTGGGTTTTCTTAATGATCCTTGGGTTTTCTTTTCATTGAGAATTCTGAATGTCAATTTTATTTAGTAACAGTTTCAAATAATAAAGTCTTGAATCTTTTTACTCTTTGACCTTTTTCATTTTATTGATTTATGATTGCCTTTATTATTTCTTGTATTCTACTTATCTCAGGCTTAATTTGCTCTCTTATTTTCATGCTCTCTATGGAGAAAATATAAACTATTGATTTACTCTTTAGAACTATATTTTTTTTTTCTTTCTGCACTATAGTAGTTCCAGCACTATAGTAATTCCCTGGCGGTTCAGTGGTAAAACATCCGCCTGCCAGTGCAGGAGATGTGGATTCCATCCTTGCATTGGGATAATCCTCTGGAGAAGGCAATGGCAAACCACTCCAGTATTTTACTCAATAAATCTCAGGGACAGAGGAGCCTGGTGGGCTATAGTCCATGGGATCACAAAGAGTTAGACGCAACTTAGCAACTAAACAACAACAACAACATATTTTCAGTTTAAAAATTGTTGATATACCGTGTTATATTATCATCCAGTTTTAATCATTTTCTAATCTTTATTTTTCTCCCATCTATTGATTATTTATAAATCTGTTGAATAACTTGCAAGTATTAAGATTTATATAGATATAAATACATATATACACACATGTACATATCTCTTATGTATTACTGGTTTCTAGCTTTGTGAAGTTTTAGATGGAGGTCATACCTTGTAGTATTTCAATTTTTGAGGTTTGTTTCATGATTCATTATATGGACTATATTGGCTAATGTTCCAGGTACACTAAAATGAACTATATATTCTACGTTAGTTGGGTATATTATTCTGTAAATGTCAATTGGGTAAAATTGGTTGATAATATGACTCAGAATTCCTCTATTTCCTGCTGATATTTTTCAAGTTATTCTATTAATGACTGAGAGAGAAGGGTTAAAATTGCTCATTATGGTTTTTAACTATTTTCTCCATTTAGTTTGTCAGTTTCTACTTTGAGGATCTGTTATTAGATATAAATACCATTAAAATCTTATGTCATCCAGATTTCTCATTCTTTTGTCAATAGAGAAATAATATTTCCTATAATTAGTAAAACTTTTATCCTAAAGTTTACTTTGTCTGATATTGATATATACTTTGTGCACTTACTGAGAGCAAGTATATATTTTTCATTATTACAACCTGTCTGTATCTTCTATTTAAAATGTATCTCTTAGAAACACATCTGTTTTTTGGCCTTGCTTTTTCAATTTAACCCAGTTCAATAATCTTCACCATGAGATTATAATCTTTCTTAAATCAGCATTTAATATAATTATTGACATGGTTAGGTTTCAGTTGACATTTTATTATTTTCTTTAATGCCACCTCTTATTTGTTTCTTATGTTCTGAGTTTTGAAGGTGATAACAAACATTTTAGAATGTTTCATTTTATTTTATTTATTGGAATTTTAGCTATAATTCCTTTCTTTTTGTGTGTATGATTGCCCCAGGACTAACAATATGCATTTTTAACTTATTAAAGTCCACTTAGAGTTAATATTATCCTGCCTTAAACATCATATTTCACAGTTCCTAACCATACTTTACATGTTTTTCTTCACAAATATAATAATAAAAACACTTTTAAACAATTGAAAGAGCAAGAAAAAAATATAAAATGTATATGACAAAGGAGTTACTTTATATATATACACATATATATATATATGTATATATATAAAGGAAGGAGTCATAGACTAGAAAATAAAAAGACAACCCAATGAAAACATGTGCAAATGATTTGAATAGATACTTTACCAAATAATATATTTGGGCACCAAAGAGTCACATGAAAAAATATTCAGCATTGGTAATCATTAGAGAAATATACAACTGCAAGTCAATTATACTGTCTAAAATTAAAAAGAATACAAATACCAAGCACTGGCTATTGTGTGTACTAATAGAAACTCTCATTCACAGCTGGAAGGAATTTAAAATGAAATAACACTCTGTAACCTCACCCTTGAAAGTTTCCAGTCAACCTATTTCAGTCCCATGCTTCAGTCATGTCCTACTCTGTGCGACCCCATAGACGGCAGCCCACCAGGCTCCCCCATACGATTCTCAAGGCAAGAACACTGGAGTGGGTTACCATTTCCTTCTCCAATGCATAAAAGTGAAAAGTGAAAGTGAAAGTTAAATCGTGTCCAACTCTTAGTGATCCCACGGACTGCGGCCTACCAGGCTCCTCTGCCAGTGGGATTTTCCAGGCAAGAGTACTGGAGTGGGGTGCCATTGCCTTCTCCTACTTCTAATTAAAAAGTTAAGTTGCTGAAAATCTTTTCCTCCCATTCGCTTAAAGTGTTCCCTATTACACAATTTTATCTCTTCTCAAAAAAGACCCATTCTTTTCTACCCTCTTAACATTTTCCCATTTGAACCAATTCTTCTCCTCCTGTCAGTCACAATTAGTGATTGATTTATTTTTTCCTTTCTTTTCAGGATTAAGAAGAGCTCAGTCTTTAAAACATAATGTCTTATCTCAGTTCCCTTGAGGAAAAGGAAATGGGTTCTTGGTTGAGGAGAGGAAAGCACCTGCCCTTTCCCCACCCTTAGGATGCTTGTTGTTGTTTTTGTTGTTGCTCTTTTTACTACAGATGTCATTAAGAACAAAACCAAAGTGTCAAAGTGCTGCTAAATTGAATATTTCTATTTCTATATACATTAACACTTCAAATAAATGAGCTTCTGTATCAATAACCTCAGATATGCAGATGACATGACCCTTATGGCAGAAAGTGAAGAAGAACTAAAGAGCCTCTTGATGAAAGTGAAAGAGAAGAGTGAAAAAGTTGGCTTAAAGCTCAACATTCAGAAAATGAAGATCATGGCATCCATCCCATCAGTTCATGGCAAATAGATGGGAAAACAGTGGAAACAGTGGCTGACTTCATCTTTTTGGGCTCCAAAATCACTGCAGATGGTGACTGCAGCCATGAAATTAAAAGACACTTATTCCTTGGAAGGAAAGTTATGACCAACCTCGATAGCATATTAAAAAGCAGAGACATTACTTTGTCAACAAAGATCCATCTAGTCAAGGCTATGGTTTTTCCAGTAGTCATGTATGGATGTGATAGTTGGACTATAAAGAAAGCTGAGCATCAAAGAATTGATGCTTTTGAACTGTGGTGTTGGAGAAGACTCTGGAGAGTCCCTTGGACTGCAAGGAGATCCAACCAGTCCTTCCTAAAGGAGATCAATCTTGGGTGTTCATTGGAAGGACTGATGCTGAAGCTGAAACTCTAATACTTTGGCCACCTGATATGAAGAGCTGACTCATTGGAAAAGACCCTGATGCTGGGAAAGATTGAGGGCAGGAGGAGAAGGGGACAACAGAGGATGAGATTGTTGGATGGTATCACCCAATTCAATGGACATAAGTTTGGGTAAACTCTGGGAGTTGGGATGGATAGGAAGGCCTGGCGTACTGCGGTTCATGGGGTTGCAAAGAGTCGGACATGACTGAGCAACTGAACTGAACTGTAAACACAATTTAATAAGAAAGATGACAGTTGTCACATTTGGAGATCTATTTCACCTTAAACTAAAGCTATCTATAGTGCTTTAATACAGTCCCACCAAGAACAAAGGAAATATATGAGATGCCTTATACATTTCTTTCAAATAGGAGACTCCTAAGGTATAGATTCTAACAAACTGTTTGTTCTAAGGATCATCAAATACAAAACATTTTTGATGTTGCAGTAACTAGGAAGACCTCATAGTGTGTCGGGAGCCAGCGTGAGGAATCCCACCTGTGACAAGGTCATGCGGCAGAGACCTAGATGGGCAAGGACAATTCCGGTCTCAGAGTTTCCCCCTGGTATTTCCTGAGCATGCGCCCCCAAAATAAGAATCTGCTGGCCTTATATTGTATTTTTCTATTCTTCTGACACTCTCTGGAAAAAGTTAATTCAGGGCTTTAGTCTTCTGCATTTGAAGACTAACTTAAAGGCTCTAACTTGCCTAATAGGTTCCCTGGACCTTTTACAGCTTGTGAATTGCTTACAGCCCCCAACTTCGAGGGGCACAAAGCTTAAGTATCTTAAAGATATAGAGCCTTTTGGAGCTAAAAAACATATTGGTGACAGGATTTCACTGTTGACTCAATGATTGCTGCCAGACCTCCTTATTCTTTATCTTTTAGGCACCTGGGAGGATGTTAATCAATGTAAACGGGATATGGAAAAAGAGATATAGTAGTTTTGATGTTAGCAACACTAGACTTTTGAGTTAATTATTTTTTTTTTTGTTATAAATCACTGTACTCCTTTTACTTGTTACAAATTGCTATATCTTTGCTATGTAAGAATGTAACTTTATTTAGTGCTTTCTGAGAATGGCACCAGAGTTTGGAAAGAACAACACTTTTAACACAAATAAGTCTTCTGGTTAACAAACCCTTATCAGAAAAGAGCCGTAAATTTTAATTGGCCTTTTGGCCAGAAGATGATGTAAATCACCTAAGACTTGTGTATAGGTATGCAGAGAGAAAAGCCTGATTTTGATAAGAGTCTGGGCTGCTGATGCTGCATAACTTTATATTACCCATTGATCTCTGTGTACAAAAAAAAAAAAAAAAAAAAGGTATAAAAGGCCCTGAAGGACAATAGGGGCTGGGGCCAGTCGCTGGACTGGTTTCCCCCATGTCTTCTCTCTAATTTCTGGCTGAATTCCCATCTGGGATGTGGAGGCTCGCCATGTCTACTTACTTGTCCCGGCTTTTAAGTCCCACATGAGGGGGAGCCCAAGGCGGGGCACCCCCCGATATTCAAGAGGATGCCGGTGGCCTAACGTAGATGGTGCAAGCTCCTTGTCTGGGACTTTATTGGCTTTCCACGTAAACCAAGTTATTCAGCCTCTTTTCTCCACTAAATTTTCCTACTATACTCTTATTTCCTAATCTAATCTTATATTAATAATAAATAAGTTTTCCTTGCCTATTCATCTCCCCTTCAAATCACCCTGGATCCACTGGGGCTAGACCCTGGCAATAGTGGTTGTGGTTTAGTTACTAATTTGTTTCTGACTCTTGTGACCCCATGGACTATATAGCCTGCCACTCTCCTCTGTCCATGGGATTTTCTAGGCAAGAATATTAGAATGGGTTGCCATTTCCTTCTCCAGGGGATCTTCCTGACCCAGGGGTCAAACCTGGTCTCCTGAATTGCAGGCAGATTCTTTATGGACTGAGCCAGCAAATCTCATGTGGATAACAATTTCTCATCAAAACTGACATTTCCTATAACTCATCTAGAATCTAATCTAAGTATAAGAATTAACTCAGCATCATGGGGTGGCCTGAATAGGGTCCAATCTTGGGAAAGAAAGGGCACACCTGTCAGCTTTATCTCAGTGATGAACACAACCCTGAATAAGTGTACCCTTAGGTAAGACCTTGGTGGGAGTTTTGATTTTTAAAAAGTTGAAAATGTCTCCTTTAACAAGTAAGAATAGATTCAAGTGAAGGATCTAACAAGGTATAAGAACAAACAAAAATTTTAAAGAATAAATTCTCCAAAGCAGATTCTGAGGCAAAATTGTAAATATCCCCCCCCCACACCCTTTTAGGAGAGGAAGGATTGATACATGGAGCAGGAGCAAGGGGCAGAAATTTCACTGGGAAGATGGAAAGCCATGTAAGATGCACAACATACAAAGTTATTCACTAAGTTCTTTCACTATATCCTTTGAGATTAAAACATTACTATATTCCTCCTCTGGATGATATGGGAATTTTGATAATTGGTGGATCTTCATAGGAAAACTTGAATATTATCTCCTTTGTGTAGAGTATAATTGTAATTCTCTGTTCAGCCTAAACTGCAACACATTTTCTCTCCTCTAAATGTTGGAACAAATCTAAAAGTACATTTATGTTAGTTTTGGAATTTTTCAGCTGACAAAAGTTTCCCAATAGCATTATCTGCATTGAAGTATTTCACTGTAAGCATCCTTCATATTAGTCCATTTGATGCTCTGCAAATGTATCAGGGAATCTGGGCTTCAGTTTTTATGAAACAATAAATTATACATACAATGTATTTCATATTCTTATAGCCAAAAAGTAAACCTGTCACCATCCAATTGAAAATAGGTCACTGATTCATACAGTACTTTGCCAAATAGCCTCTGTGAAGTGGTCGACCCTTTTGTGACTTAAAAATCTGTGTATCTCAGCAATGATTATTCATCTGTCCCTGCACCATTTTATATGACACTGTTTTGGTTTTATTTAATTCAACAAACCTATATTGAATGTATGCTGTGTGTCAGGAAATGTGCTTTCCTGTGGGGAGAAGAGATTTAGAAGACAATGTACCTGTCCTTGCAGAGCTCATAATCTACTGAATCAGAGATGTGCACTTTTCTCTCACACAAGCAAAGTTATTATAAAAATAAATGATAGTTCTAGGAAAGCTAACTAAGTTAAAAATCAAGTTTACCTGAAGACGAGAGAGAATGGGAAATTTATACAGGAAAAAAAAAAAAACAAACAATAATTAACACTGAACTGGGCACTAAAGATTGCATCGAAGTGTGCCAAGATGATATGAGACAGAGAAAAGGGATTCAGATTTTTCTGAGAGCAGTATAT
This sequence comes from Aepyceros melampus, assembly GCA_006408695.1. Taxonomy (NCBI): domain Eukaryota; kingdom Metazoa; phylum Chordata; class Mammalia; order Artiodactyla; family Bovidae; genus Aepyceros; species Aepyceros melampus. The sequence goes on from SJXQ01000872.1 coordinate 61,295, forward strand.
GCATCAATACATTGGTAAATCAAATGACCTGCTGTGTTTGGGGAGTGGCAAGTATATCCACACAGAAAAGCTGGATAACAAAAGATGAATAAGGATGAAAAGAAGAGATAAGCCTAGTTATAAACAGCAATGAATTCCTTGCCAAAAATTTGGAATTTTTCATGACATGCCAGATGTTACCAAAAATACCATACCTGCAAAGTTGCCAAGATGTCACTAAAATTAGATGTTTTCCTCCTATAGCCAGTAAAGCCTTGGTTTCTTTGTTTGATTTTTACTATAGCTCTTGGTCTTCTAAAAATTCAGGGATAAACCACAAAATTCTAGATTTCACTCTTGGGAAGAAAGAAACTTCACTGGGTTGGGGGTAGACTTCATAATTTAAACCACCCTACTAACCAATATCATCTTTGACACTGGGGAAAAAAATAAAATTAGCAATGGCCAGTGGAATGAAATAGTTGTATTGAAATAGCAAACGCTGCCATTACTTGGTTTACATACTGATTTAAGTAAAAATAAATGAAAGTAAACAATTTTAGCACTTGTACACTTGGACCTAACTTTAGTTCTTGGAAGCAGAGAGCTTGTAAACAGATCTCCCCAGAAGGGGTAGAAGAGAGAGAGAGTAAATGAAGATATAAAGTCAGTAAAGAAATCCAAGAGCTCTGCCAAATGATTCTGTTTCCCCCCTTGAATGCTGTATCTGCATGAAATGCACATTGATGACAAATGGAATACCTCCATTTACTGGCAGGTCAATTCAGAGAACTCACAACTTCTGATGTATAGCTCTCATTTCTACACTCCAAGAAAACTTTCCTTTCCTTATGAAGCTCTTTAGATTCTCCCTTGGGGTTTTGTTGCCTACAATGATGAAAAGACAGGCACAAAAGAGGAACATCAAGTGGAACCCAAATGATGAAAATAAACATAAAAGGAGTTTCCAAGGGCCATTTGTTGCTGAATGAGCTCAGTCATGTGCTGCTCTGCATATGTCATGCGATCCAGGTTCAGCCTAATCCCAGAGATCAATGCACATTACTAATCAAAATGGCCTGAGAATCATAGTGCTACAGTCACATAAATGAGAGCAAGTGACTTTCACTTTAATCTCAACATCGATGGCCAAACATATGCATCAGAGCTAGAAACTGGCACAAGGGATAATTATCAGCTAGCATTGGGAGGGTGTTCTTATTCTCCAAACTGTTTCCATGTGTAATAACTTCCAGAGACCAACACATATGGCTTAGCACTCCAGGTCTATTTATACCTTCTTCTCCACCTATAAGCTACCCACTGTGGGTGAATACTCAGACACTTTTCTCAATTAGGAAAAGCTAATTTTCGTATAAGGCAGTGAACACTGAAGATTTGATCTCTTTTCTTTGCTCTCCTCTCTCAACCATTTAAGTATAGTGATTCAGAACCTTGCTAGAGAACTCACATTTTTCTCATGTGGGCTGTCCTATAGCTAGATTGGGGGATGTGTGAGGCTAATGATCTAAGTCAGGGGAGGAGAAAGCTTAGAAAGCTTGCTTATTCTCAGACATACTTCACATTTCCCCAATCAGTATTATCTGTCACACAGATATTTTACTAACAATAAGTGGCTGAAGAGAATTCATATTTTTAGCGTATTAGAGTGTTCTGCTGTTTCATCAGTCACCTGAAGTTAGTTCTGCTAAGCAAGACCCTGGATTCTTTCCTTTGTAAGCATTAAAACATTTGGCAGGTATACCTCTACAAACCTCAAACCCTTACAACATAAAAAGAAATAAAAATGGGCAGAAGACTTCACTAGACATTTTTTCAAAGGGAAAATCCACATGGTGAACAGAGACATAAAAAGATGCTCAGTATTGTTAATCATCAGGGAAATGGAATCAAAACCACAATGAGATATCACCTCCATCTGTCAGAAAGAGTACCATAAGAAGGAATCTGTGTTTTTACAAACAGTTCAGGTAATTCAGACCCATGATGAAGTTTGAGAACCCCTGGTAAGGCATGCAAGTTTTGGAGACAAGGACAAATGGAAAGATGGGAGCCAGATTGTAAAGGGACTTGTGAATACCTCCAAGTAACCTGGACTTTCCCATAGGCAATTGTGCAGACCAGTGGTCAAGATGTAATTGATGTTGGGGAAAGAGTTGAGCAGTGTAACTTAGGTCTCTCAGTTAACTTTTTATGTTTGAAATGTTTCTACAATTTGGTATTCTTTCCTTAATAAACTGTTCATTTGTGTATTAACTTTATTGTATTTCTGTAAGATTATAGCTTTGTTATAAATCTTTGCTCTTTTAGTATGAAGTTAATAAAATTCTAAGATATTACTGATAATGATATTCATTTTAGATAACTTTTTGGAGATATAACCTAATATTTCTGTCCTTGAAATTAAAAAAAATAGTATTTTCATTGAATTATAATCTTATTAGACCACATTTCTCTGTAAGCTGAAGTTTTTGCAGTTTGGAATGATTCATTAGGTCTTTTTGTCCAGAAACAGTCTTCTTCAAGGAGTTTCTAAAAGGACATTGTCAAAAAAATATCCACAGGAAATGTATTAGCTTCTTATTGGAATTTTCACTCTGAAAAGTCCAATCCATATTTCAGTATACATCAGTCAAAGTCTACACTGTCCAATGATAGAACAAAGTGGACTAATTAGAACTTCCTGACAGTTCCTGAGAAAGGAGAAGGAAGAAAAAGATATCTAATACCTTTAGAGAACTTTTTAAAAGAGCAAATACCTGCTTTCCCAAATTGAGAGTCTTTGAAATTATTCTGTGCTTATATTTTGGCTACCATATTGGGAAGTATCAAGTGATTGCTATAATAAATCTGGGAGTCATTCTCCCACTCCATTTCTCTATCTCTTATCTCCTGTAGGGAATTAAAGATATGAAGGTAAGGGAAACACACACATTTTAAGAGACCTGTTTTGCTCACTGTGCTCTATAAAATGTGAGGGCTATTTTGCTTTCTCTGCCCATGCCAATTTTGGCTTATATGTATGTATGTATATATGTATGCATGTATTCTTCTGCTTATTTATTTATTATTTTACTTAATTAGTGAAAATGACTAAGATATATTTTCTGATATCTTTTTCCTTTTACAATTATTTCTTTCTCCCTTAGTATGTTGCCTCTACTTTCATGGAGAAGTATCTATCAGTAGGGTTTTTATTGATAAACAGGAAGGAAATAGTGTTAGAGATATTAATTAAAAATAATATCTCCTTTCAACTCAGAAAACTACTCTCCTCAAAGAGGTTTCCAAAAGAAAAATGTATATATATTGAATAAACATTAAGCCAGATGTGCATTACAAGCAATTTAATAAAGGGATTGGCAAGATGGAGGGAAAAAAAACTCACCTTTTTATATAGTCAAACAGATACAACCCATTGCATACATGCTCTCAAGATAAACAATAATGAGTCCCAAGTAAGAGGACTTGACAGCTCTTTGTGTCACTCATAGTTTATCCTAGATCCACTTTGTAGTTGGGGTGGCCATCCCATCTATATTAGTTACATGGCTTTCTCTTGCATGTTGGTGACAGAAAGTAGTTTGGGCAAAACACTTCAGCCCTGCAAAAGGTGGGCTACTACACCTTTCATCACACAGAAACTGGGAAGTAAGGGTGCTACCTTATTTGATGGTTACATTTGAAAGATGTTGTTCCTAAGTCCTTGAAAAGACATTTCAGGATCCTAAAGCTGGTGAGAGGATTAATTAGCTTTTTAAAAAATTTTTACAGTATATTTCAACCAGAAAAGAGTTTTCCATAACAAGCTTGAAGATCCTTTGAGAAGGAAATGGCAATACACCACTATTCTTCCCTGGAAAATCTTATGGACAGAAGAGCTAAACAAGCCCCAGTCCACAGGGTTGCAAAGAGTTTTACACAACTGGGCAACTAACACCACCAGATCAAGAAAAGAGATGAGATAAAGTCTATTCTCTTACTTTCAACAAGGAGAATTAAGCCTTTTATTTTAAATTTGTAATTATCCTTTGTTGTTGTTCAGGCTCTCAGTTGTGTCTGACTCTTTTCAACCCCATGGACTGCAGCACACCAGGCGTTTCTGTCCTTCACTGTCTTCCGGAGCTTGCTCAGACTCATGTCCATTGAGTTGCTGATGCTATCCATCCATCTTGTTCTCTGTCATCCCCATCTCCTGCCTTCAGTCTTTCCCAGCAGCAGGGTTTTTTGTTTGTTTGTTTGTTTGTTTTGTTTTTTTTCAATGAGTCAGCTCTTTTCACTAGGTGGCCAAAGTATTGGAGCTTTAGTTTCAACATCAGTCCTTCCAATGAATATTCAGGGTTGGTTTCCTTTAGGATTGACTCTGGTTTGATCTCCTTGCAGTCCAAGGGACTCTCAAGAGTTTTCTCCAACACCTCAGTTCAAAAGCATCAATTCTTTGGTGCTCAGCCTTCTTTATGGTCCAACTCTCACATTCATACATGACTGGAAAAACCATAGCTTTGACTATATGAACCTTTGTCAGCAAAGTAATGTCTCTGCTTTCAAATACACTGTCTACGTTGGTCATAGCTTTTCTTCTAAGGACCAAGCATCTTTTAATTTCATGACTGCAGTCACCATCTGAAGTGATTTTAGAGCCCAATAAAATAAAGTCTGTCACTGTTTCCATTGTTTTCTCATCCATTTGCCTTGAAGTGATGGAACCGGATGCCATGATCTTACCTTTTTGAATGTTGAGTTTTAAGCCAGCTTTTTCACTCTCTTCTTTCACCTTCATCAAGAGACTCTTCAGTTCCTCTTTGATTTCTACCTAAGGGTGATGTCTCTGTATAATTGAGGTTATTGATATTTCTCCCAGCGATCTTGATTCCAGTTTGTGCTTCATTCAGCCCAGCGTATCGCATGATGTACTCTACATATAAGTTAAATAAGCAGGGTGACAGTATACAGCCTTGATGTACTCCTTTCCCAATTTTGAACAGTCCATTGTTTTATGCTTGGTTCTAACTGTTGCTTCTTGATCTGCATTCAGGTTTCTAAGGAGGCAGATAAGATGGTCTGGTATCCCCATCTCTTGAAGAATTTTCCAAAGTTTATTTTGACCCACACAGTCAAACTTTTAGTGTAGTAAATGAAGCAGAAGCAGATGTTTTTCTGGAATTTGCTTGCTTTTTCTATGATCTCTTCTTTTTGTTTTTTCGCTTGTTGGTAATTTGATCTCTGGTTTCTCTGCCTTTTTTAAATCCAGCCTGAACATCTGGGAGTTCTCAGTTCATGTACTTTTGAAGCCTAGCTTGGAGAATTTTGAGCATTACTTTGCTAGCGTATGGGATGAGTGCAATTGTGTGGTAGTTTTAACATTCTTTGCAACTGTCCTTTACATCAGCCAAACATTACACTAGCAGTCACAAAATGAGGTGCCAGTCCTTGATTTCTCACTCAGTGGTTGTTATTAGCATTGTATGTACCTCAGTTTCTATTAGGAATTTAGGATAACAAGCACAAAATACCTAAGACCTTGTATATAATGTGCCAACAGCACAAGAACCAACAGTAATAGAACTTGTTGGATAAACAGGATTTCAGGCTCCGTAAATCAGTGTACATATTTTAAGAGTACTTCTGATCATTCCGCATATAGTTAATTTTCAGGAGCATTAGTCTAAGGTTATGGTTCTCAAAGAATGACCTCAGACCAGGAGCATCAGTATCATCAAGCCACTTAGTAGAAGTGGAAAATTTGAGCTCCACCCATATCCACTAAAGGGCTTCCCTGGTGGCTCAGATGGTAAAGAATTCACCTGCAATGAGGGAGACCTGGGTTCGATTCCTGAGTTGGAAAGATCCCCTTGGAGGAGGGTATGGCAACTCACTCCAGTATTCTTTCCTGGAGAATTTCATGGGCAGAGGAGCCTGGTGGGCTACAGTCCATGGGCTTGAAAAGAGTTGGACATGATTGAGTGACTAAGCACATATCTACTAAATTAGAAACACTGAGTACGTATCCAATAATTGTATAATTATGTGTGCACTTAAGATTTACCAAAATAAAATTTCCATACTGTAAAATTCATGCTTTTCATATTACAACTCAGTTAATTCTGACAAATAGCCTTGTAACCATCAAGACATAAAATACTCCTATTGTCCCTAAAAGTTTCATTGTTTCCTTTTATACTTAATTTCCTACTTAACTTCCAACCCTAAAAATGACTAATCTGTTTTACAACCCTATAGTTTTGCTTTTCCTAATGTCATCTATGTAAAATTGTACATTGTGCTCACACTCAAGTCCAACATCTTTCAGTTAGTGTAATGCATTTGAGAATCAGTTATGTGTATTGTTTAATATTAAATATGTTTGAATTTTCCAATTACCTTTCTGTTATTGGCTTCTATTTTTATATTATAGTCAGAAATATGATTTAATAAAATATAAATCTTCTTAATCTCTTAAAATTTGTTCTGTGGCCTAACATTTTATCTGTCCTGAAAAATGTTCCCTGCGTGCTTAAGAGGAATGTGTATTTTGCTGCTGCATGATAGGATATTTTGTACATGTCTGTTAGATCAATTTCATCTAGATGGGAATGAAAGTGGAGTATTGAAGTCCTTACTGTTGTTGTATTTCTATTTATCTCTTCAGCTTAAAAAGAGAAACCACATTCAAACTCTTTTTATGAGGCCAGCATTATTGTGATACAAAGTCAAAAAAGTATAGCACAAGAAAACAAAATTATAAGCCAATAATCCTGCTAAATATTGATGAAAATCCTTAGGAACATACTAGCAAATTGAATTCAATAGGACATAGATGCCCTCATACACTATGACTAAGTGGGATTTATCCCTGGGATGCAAGGATGATTTGATATATGCAAATAAATAAGTGTGATAGATCACATTAACAAAATGAAGGTTAAAAAGTTGTGTAATCATTTCAATACCCCAATGTTCATTGCAGCACTGTTTATAATAGCCAGGACATGGAAACAACCTAGATGTCCATTAGCAGATGAATGGATAAGAAAGCTGTGGTACATATACACAATGGAGTACTACTCAGCAATTAAAAAGAATACATTTGAATCAGTTCTAATGAGATGGATGAAACTGGAGCCAATTATACAGAGTGAAGTAAGCCAGAAAGAAAAACACCAATACAGTATACTAACACATATATATGTAATTTAGAAAGATGGTAATGATAACCCTGTATGCGAGACAGCAAAAGAGATACAGATGTATAGAACGGACTTTTGGACTCTGAGGGAGAGGGAGAGGGTGGGATGATTTGGGAGAATGGCACTGAAACATGTATACTATCATGTAAGAAACAAATCGCCAGTCTATGTTCTACATATATATGGAATTTAGAAAGATGGTAATGATAACCCTGTATGCGAGACAGCAAAAGAGACACAGATGTATAGAATGGACTTTTGGACTCTGAGGGAGAGGGAGAGGGTGGGATGATTTGGGAGAATGGCACTGAAACATGTATACTATCATGTAAGAAACAAATCGCCAGTCTATGTTCGATACAGGATACAGGATGCTTGGGGCTGGTGCACAGGGATGATCCAGAGAGATGATATGGGGTGGGAGGTGGGAGGGGGGTTCAGGATTGGGAACTCATGTACACCCGTGGTGGATTCATGTCAATGTATGGCAAAACCAATACAGTATTGTAAAGTAAAATAAAGTAAAAATAAAAATTTTTTAAATAAATAAATAAAAATAGGTAACTAATAAGACCTACTATATAGCACTGGGAACTCTACTCAAAACTCTGTAATGATCTATGTGGGAAAAGAATCTAAAAAAAAGAGCAGATACATGTATACATAAAAAACTGACTCACTTTGCTGCACAGCAGAAACTAATAAAACTCTGTAAATCAATTGTATTTCAATTTTAAAAACTTTTTAAAGAAAATACATGTGAAATTTCCTACAACAGAGGTCTTAATAAATCTTAATTTTGCTCTTTCTAAAATTAAATTATTGACTATCAATATATATTTGAGATGAATCTTTCTCATCAAAGCATTTCAATCATTTATTCAACTTTTACTGACTATCTTCTGTGTGGTAGTTATTGTGCTAAATCTTCTAAGTTGAAAATCCTTGATCCTTGTATGCTAAGGGGGGTGGTTATGACGGGTGTTGGTGAAGAGAAAACATAACACTATTCATGGATGCCTTTTCAGAGATTTATAAATCTTGTACATTTCTATGCCATGAATTTACCACATTAGCAAAGACTCCACTCTTACAATAATCTCAAAAGGAAATCAAATATTTTTCCCATAAACCTTTACTTCATCACCCCAAGTGGAAGTGATCTCCTTAGACTCCAACACTAACTTTAAAGAGAGAAAAATCTACATTTTTCTTACAACACTTCTCCCTTATTCATCTAACAAAAAATAATGTATTGATTTTTTCATTTGATAAGATTTTCACAGACTCCTACTCTAAGTGAAGCATGGCACAGACCAGGAAGAAATAGCACACCTAACATTGCCTCCTGCCTTCCAGAAGTTACCACTCAGTTGGAAAATTAAGATATAAAGATAAATAAATATTTGAATTCCAGAGCAGCAGTAAATAAGGCCATGAAACTATGAAAAGAAGAAAGGTCACCTCTCAGTAGGATCCAAGATGGGTTCTTGGAATAAGAATTTTAAAGCATGTAAAAAAAATCATTTCAATAGATAAAGAAGCACTTTTAAAATTTACCATATTTTCCTGACAAAAGCTCTTAAATTAAGTATAGAAGAAATGTACCTCAACATTATAAAGTCCATATATAAGAAGTCCACAGTTAACATCACATTCATTGATGAAAAACTTATAGCTTTTTTCCCCCCTAATATCAGCAATAAGTCAAGGATGCCCATTCTCACCATTTTTCTTCAACACATACTAGAAATTCCAGCCACAGCAATTAGACAAGAAAAGCATATACAAGGCCTTCAAATCAGAAAAGGGGAAGTAAAATTTTCGCTGTTAGCAGATACTATGTTATATATAGAAAACACTAAAGACTCCACCCCAAAACTCTTAAACTAACAAAGTAATTCAGTAAAACAGAAGGATATGAAATCAACATTCAAAAATCAGTTGTGTTCATATACACATACAAATAAACTATCTAAAAAATTAAGAAAACATTTCTTTTGGACATAGATCTAATATAAATATATGTGTTATTTAACCAGTCCTGTCTGACTCTGTGATCACATGGATTGTAGCCCACCAGGCTCCTCTGTCCATGGAATTCTTCAGGCAAGAATACTGCAGGGGTTTTCCATGTCCTTCTCCAGGGATTCTTCCTGGTGCAGGGACTGAACCCTGGTCTCCTGCATTGCAGGCAGATTCTTTACTGTCTGAGCCAGCAGGCAAACCCAATATGAATATATAGGAATAAATATAACTAAGGAGCCAAAGCCAAGGGAACGTTTCATGCAAGAATGGGCACAATAAAGGACAGTAAAGGCAATGACCTAACAAACAAAAGAGATCAAGAAGGGGTGGCAAGAATACACAGAAGAACTATACAAAAAAGGTCTTAATGATCCAGATAAGCACAATAGTGTGGTCACTCACCTAGACCTAGATATATTGGAGGGTAAAACTGAATAGGCTTTAGGAAGTATTACTATAAAAAAGCTAGTGGAGGTGATGGCAATTACAGCTGACCTATTTAAAATCCTAAAGATGATGCTGTTGAAGTGCTGCAGTCAATATGTCAGCAATTTGGAAAATTCAGCAGTAACCACAGGACTGGGAAAGGTGAGTTTTCATTCCAATCCCAAAGAATGGCAGTGCCAAAGAATGTTCAAACTACTCTACAATTGTGCTCATTTCACATGCTACCAAGATAATGCTCAAATTCCTTCAAGCTAGGCTTCAGCAGTACATGAAGCAAAAACTTCCAGATGTACAAACTGAATTCAAAAAAGGCAGAGGAACCAGAGATTAAATTTCCAACATTTATTGGATCATAGAAAACAGCAAGGACATTCTAGAAATACATCTACTTCTTCTTCACTGACTATGCTAAATAAAGCCTTTGACTGTGGATCACAATAAACTGTGAAAATTCTTCAAGTGATGGGAATACCAGACCACCTTACCTGATACCCAAGAAAGTTGTATGCAGGTCAAGAAGAAACAGAACTGAACATGGTACAATGGGCTGCATGTACATCAAGGCTATATATTGTCACCCTGTTTATTTAATTTCTATGCAGAGTATAGCATGCAAAATTCTCGGCTGGATGAATCACAAGCTAGAGTCAAGATTGCTGGGTGAAATATCAATAACCTCAAATATATGCAGATAATATCACTTTAATGGCAGAAAGCAAAGAGGAACTAAAGAGCCCCTTGATGAGGATGAAAGAGGATAGTGAAAAAGGTGGCTTGAAACTCAACAGTCAAAAAACTAAAATCATGGTATCAGGTCCCATCACTTCATGGGAAATAGAAGAGAAAATAGTGGAGCAGTGACAGATTTTCTCTTTTTGGACTCCAAAATCACTGCAGATGGTGACTGCAGCCATGTAATTAAAAGACACTTGATCCTTGGAAGAAAAGCTATGACCAACCTAGACAGTGTATTAAAAAGCAGAGATATCCATCTCTCTGCTGACAAAGGTCTGTATAGTCAAAGTTTTGGTTTTTCCAGTAGTCATGTATGGATGTGAGAGCTGTACCATAAAGAAGGCTAAGGATGCTTTCAAATTGCGGTGCTGCAGAAGACTTTTGAGAGTCCCTTAGTCAGCAAGGAGATCAAACCAGTCAATGTTAATTGTGAAGGAAATCAACCCTGAATATTCATTGGAAGGACTGATGCTGAAGCTCCAATACTTTGGCCACCCAATGCAAAGACCTGACTCTTTGGAAAAGACCCTGATACTGGGAAGGATTGAGGGAAGGAGAAGAAGGGAAATAGAAGGGTGAGATTGTTGGATAGCATCATCAACACAATGGATAAGAGTGTGAGCAAACTCTGAGAGAGATAGTTAAGGAAAAGGAAGGCTGGCATGTTGAGGCCCATGGAGTTGTAGAGAGTTGGACATGACTTCGCAACTGAACAACAACAGCAACAAGGAAGTGAAAAATCTTTATTCTGGAAACTGTAAAACTCTGAAGAAAGGAATTAAAGACACAAATAAATGGAAAGATATCCTATGTCCATGTATTGGAATAATTAATATGGTTAAAATGTCAAAAATACACAAGCAATCTACATATTCAATCAATTTCTATCAAAATTCCAATGATCTTTTTCACAGAAATGGGAAAAAATAAAACAATGATACAATTCATGGAAAACCACAAATGTCTCCAGATATTCAATGCAATGCTGAGCAAGAGTAAAAGATGGAGGCATCATATTTCCTGATATCAAACTATATTAAAAATCTATAGTAACCAAAATAGCATGATACTGGCATAAAAACACAGATCAATTGAAGAGAATAGAGAAGCCAGAGATAAACCCATACACATTTGGGCAACTATTTTTCAGCAAGGCTATCAAGGAAAAGAGAAATTACTTTCTCTCCTAGTGCAATGAGATGCCAAGTGGTATTAGTATGGGATCCTGGGTTCTGTAAATTTTATGATTATAATAAACATGAAAGAATTTACTAATAACCATTCACTCTACTTCATATTACACATTTTTTATAACTATTCAGTTCTATTTTTAAGTCCTTTGGAATGCATATTGAGACATATATAGAGATGAAACCATATGAATAAGTCACACATTTTCCTTTCTACATTTCTGTTAATATTCAGCATTTTATTTTCTATTTTGTCCCATTTCTAGTTTTATAATTTCTTCAAAACAACTTTTGCAAAGCCTGGATATCATTTTTAAATTTCAGTTGGAGGACTGTTTTGTTTAATTGAATCCCACATTGTCTGAGTGTGGTTAATTATCAGAACAGCCACCATAACAGGCAATTCCCTGGCTGTTTCTGATGTTTTCCAAATCTCATGTGTGAATGGTTTATTCTTTGTGTGGCAAAAGAAAAATCAGGTGGAACAATATATATGGATAATTTAGAAATTATATATGAGAAAGGAAGATCTATACACAACTACTATTCAAGGTCTTCCTGTCAAGAGTACTAGTCTAATCAATCATCACTTCCAAATTCACATAGTCTATTTATCTCTTGTGCTGAGGTGTTGAAAGCCAAGATTAATGATGGCAATGGAAGTATAGCTTTTGCAAAAGATGGTGATGAGATATCCTTGGAGACGCTTCTCTGTGTTATCCAATGTCTTCTAACAGACTAGTATGAACATAGAAGTATTTTGGTTATTTAACTTTCTAATTTGGGTATAAATGTTAAAATTACATAAATTATCCAGACAGATTATGTCTAGTGGTATTTTCCCATTAGTTGAATGGTTCATTAATTTATATCTAATCTTTCTTTTGCCCTGACACTATTGCATAGACTATAACAAATCCAATTGACTTTTTCTGGCTATTTTTATAATCTTTCATCGCAATTTGCTCCATCTTATGTGAAATTTAAAAATTAGCTGACATTAAATACTAAGATAGCAACAAATGATGATGATGTTACCATACTTGCATTAAAACAATCTTGCCTAGTCTAATTTGTTCAAAGAATGGTGATGGTAAGATTAAACTCAGAAATATGATTCCCATCTGGGTAATACGAAGATAAATATAACAAAACCAAAATTTTTGCTTCCTGTCCTGTATATGCCTTTGCACAGCCAGCTATATATCTACATGCACAATAAAAATAATGTGCTATAGGCTATATTTTAAAAACACTTTTCTGGTACACAGCTATTTGTGGGAATAAAACTCAATTTGTTAGTATGCACGGCATAGAAAAGGACCATGTAAAGCTTATCTTGGCCTATTTGTCTACCCTCACCTGAAGTTTTTGCCTGAAAATGCAGCAATCTAAAAACCCTAAATTTATGACTGATCCCAGACATTTGGTGGCTTCACAGAACTCTCTAAGTAGGTATATGCCACTTCTTTTTGTCACGTGTTTTTCCTTGGAATATCCATTCTTGCCTATTGAAGTGGAGTGAAGTGAAGTCGCTCAGTCATGTCCAACTCTGTGATCCCATGGATTGTAGCCTACGATGCTCCTCCATCCATGGGGTTTTCCAGGCAAGAATACTGAAGTGGGTTGGCATTTCCTTCTCCTCAGTTTTAATAACTGGCTCAAATGTTACATTGTGTTCCTGCCTTTTATAATTCTCTCTTTTTTTTCCCCCAAAATAGTTAATATATTCCTCTACTACAGAATCTGTCGCATTGTAGTTTTCTGTAGAAAATATGTCTTTTATCAGAATTTTATTCTATATTTCTTCCCTACTAGGTTGACTATTAAAAGAGAAGTTCAGTTCAGTTTAGTTTTTCACTAGTGTCCGACTTTTTGCAACCCCATAGACTGTAGCATGCTAGCCCTTCCTGTCCAACTCACTAACTCCAGAGTTTACTCAAACTCATGTCTATTGAGTCAGTGATGCCATCCAACCATCTCATCCTATGTTGTCCTCTTCTGCTTCTGCCTTCAGTCTTTCAAAGCATCAGAGTCTTTTCAGATGAGTCAGTTCTTCACACCAGGTGGCCAAAGTATTGCTGTTTTAGCTTCAGCATCAGTCTTTCCAATGAATATTTGGGACTGATCTCCTTTAGGATGGACTGGTTGGACCTCCTTGCAGTCTAAGGGACTCTCAAGAGTCTTCTCCAACACCACAGTTCAAAAGCATCAATTCTTTGGCATCAGTTTTCTTTATAGTCCAACTCTCAAATCCATACATGACTACTGGAAAAACCATAGCTTTGACTAGTTGGACCTTTACTGGCAAAGAGCAGTATTGTATCATTATTTTTAGTCTCAGTGTCCTTTGATATTACTTCTCATCCAACATGTATTCTTTGAGTTATAAATGATTAAGTTACAAACTTAATGATGTGCTGACTGAAATAATAAGTAAAGAGTGAATTTGGGTTATTAGTAACAGGTTGATTTTAAGGGAAAGTATGACAAGATTAACACAGTTAATTTTTTTTATTTGAGGAAGAAAACCTTAAAATATGTGATCTTTTGTCAGTGACCATATTGCTCATCTGCAAATAACCTTTGAAACAATTTTTGAAAAGCAAGCAGAAAAATTAAATATCAAAAAATAGATATCTGTCTTCCTTCATCTCTCTCATTCTCAGCACAGAGTACTTCTATTTTATATGGTTCAAGCATTGCACCACAATTTTGTGGTTGTTACTTTATTAAATTAAATGTTCCCTTGGTATCTCTAATTTTCTTGAAGAGATCTCTAGTCTTTCCCATTCTGTTCTTTTCCTCTTTTCTTTGCATTGATCACTGAGGAAGGCTTTCTTAACTCTCCTGGCTATTCTCTGGAACTCTGCATTCAAATGGCTACATCTTTACATTGCTCCTTTACATTGCTTTTTGCTTCTCTTCTTTTCACAGCTATTTGTAAGGCCAATTCAGGCAGCCATTTTGCTTTTTTGCATTTCTTTTTCTTGGAGATGGTCTTGATCCTGTCCCCTGTGCAATGTCACAAACCTCCATCCATAGTTCATCAGGCACTCTGCCTATCAGATCGATTCCCTTAAATCTATTTCTCACTTCCACTGTATTGACATAAGGGATTTGATTTAAATCATACTTGAATGGTCTAGTGGTTTTCTCCACTTTCTTCAATTTCAGTCTGAATTTGGCAATAAGGAGTTCATGATCCAAGCCACAGTCAGCTCCTGGTCTTGTTTTTGCTGACTGTTAGAGCTTCTCTATCTTTGGCTGCAAAGAATATAATCAATCTGATTTCGGTGTTGACGATCTGGTGATGTCCATGTGTAGAGTCTTCTCTTGTGTTGCTGGAAGAGGGTATTTGCTATGACCAGTGTGTTCTCTTGGCAGAACTCTATTAGCCTTTGCCCTGCTTCATTCTGTACTCCAAGGCCAAATTTGCCTGTTACTCCAGGTATTTCTGGATTTCCTTCTTTTGCATTCCAGTCCTCTAAAATGAAAAGGACATATTTTTGGGGTGTTAGTTCTAGAAGCCCTTGTAGGTCTTCTTAGAACTGTTCAACTTTAGCTTCTTCAGCATTACTGGTGAGGGCACAGACTTGGATTACCGTGTTACTGAATGTTTTGCCTTGGAAACGAACAAAGATCATTCTGTCTTTTTAAGATTGCATTCAAGTACTGCATTTTGGACTCTTTTGTTGACTATGTTGGTTACTCCGTTTCTTCTAATGGATCCTGCCCATAGTAGTAGATATAATGCTCATCTGAGTTAAGTTCACCAATTCCCATCCATCTTAGTTCACTGATTCCTAGAATGTCGATGTTCACTCTTCTCATCCATTTCACCACTTCCAATTTGCCTTGATTCATGGACCTAACATTGCAGGTTCCTATGCAATATTGCTCTTTACAGCATCGAACCTTGCTTCTGTCACCAGTCTCATTCACAACTGGGTATTGTTTTTGCTTTGACTCCATCTCTTCATTCTTTCTGGAGTCATTTCTCCACTGATCTCCAGTAGCATATTGGGCATCTACCGACCTGAGAAGTTCATCCAGAAATGGTAAGGACCTAACAGAAGCAAAAGATATTAAGAAGAGGTGGCAAGAATACACAGAAGAACTGTAAAAAGAATATCTTCATGACTCAGAAAATCACAATGGTTTGATCACTCACCTAGAGCCAGACATTCTGGAATGTGAAGTCAAGTGGGCCTTAGGAAGCATCACTACAAAGAAAGGTAGTGGAGGTGATGGGATTCCAGTTGAGCTTTTCAAATCTTGAAAAATGACGCCGTGAAAATGCTGCACTCAATATGCCAGCAAATTTGGAAAACTCATCAGTGGCCAAAGGACTGAAAAAGTTCAGTTTTCATTCCAATCCCAAAGAAAAGCAATGCCAAAGAATGCTCAAACTACCGCAAAATTGCACTCATCTCACATGCTAGTAAAGTAATGCTCAAAATTCTCCAAGCAAGGCTTCAGCAATACATGAACCGTGAACTTCCATTTGTTCAAGCTGGTTTTAGGAAAGGCAGAGGAACCAGAGATCAAATTGCCAACATTCACTGGATCATCGAAACAGCAAGAGAGTTCCAGAAAAACATATATTTCTGCTTTATTGACTATGTCAAAGCCTTTGACTATGCAGATCACCATAAACTGTGGAAAATTCTGAAAGAGATTGGAATACCAGACCACCTGACCTGCCTCTTGAGAAACCTATATGCAGGTCAGGTAGCAACAGTTAGAACTGGACATGGAACGACAGACTGGTTCCAAATAGGAAAAGGAGTACATCAAGGCTGTATATTGTCACCCTGCTTATTTAACTGCCTATTTATATAAGCAAAGCACATCATGAGAAACACTGTGCTGGAGGAAGCATAAGCTGGAATCAAGATCTCTGGGACAAATATCAGTAACTTCAGATATGCAGATGACACCACCCTTATGGCAGAAAGTGAAGAACTAAAGAGCCTCTTGATGAAAGTGAGAGAAGAGAGTGAAAAAATTGCCTTAAAACTCAGCATTCAGAAAATTAAGATCATGGCATCTGGTCCTATCACTTCTTGGCAAATAAATGGGGAAACAGTGGAAACAGTGGCTGACTTTATTTTTCTTGTCTCCAAAATCACAGCAGATGGTGATTGCAGCCATGAAATTAAAAGATGCTTACTCCTTGGAAGGAAAGTTATGACCAAACTAGATAGTCTATTAAAAAGCAGAGACAATATTGTATTGGTTTTTCCATACAGCCTCCAATTAAAATAAATAAATTAAAAAACAAACAACAAACAAAAAAAGCAGAGACATTACTTTGCCAACAAAGGTCCTTCTAGTCAAGGCTATGGTTTTTCCAGTGATCATGTATGGATGTTAGAGTTGGATTATAAAGAAAGCTGAATGACAAAGTATTGATGCTTTTGAACTGTGGTATTGGAGAAGAGTCTTGAGAGTTCCTTGAACTGCAAGGAGATCCAACCAGTCCATCCTAAAGGAGATTAGTCCTGGGTGTTCATTGGAAGTACTGATATTGAAGCTGAAACTCCAGTACTTTGGCCACCTGATGCGAAGAGCTGACTCATTTGAAAAGACCCTGATGCTGGGAAAGATTGAGGGCAGGAGGAGAAGAGGACGATAGAGGATGAGATGGGTGGATGGCATTACCGACTCAATGGACATGGCTTTAGGTGAACTCCAGGAGTTGGTGATGGACAGGGAGGCCTGGCATGCTGTGTGTCATTTGGTCCCCAAGAGTCAGACACGACTGAACAACTGAACTGAACTTTATTAAATAGCATGTATTTCATGCTATTATTTTTTGTGTTTTGAAGCATTTAATTTTTATGACAAAATATGATCTGAGTTCTATTAAACTGAAAAATGTTCAATAGTTAATAAATGTCAAGCCTACATGGTTTATGCCAATTGATCTTAAATCCAGCTGTCTCCACTGATAGTCTCATTAGAATCTCAGACTTGCTGTATAATTAATGGCACTGAATTCTGATGGGCCTGCCAGGCAGCCCAGGTATTAACTTCAGTCTGGTAGGGTATCTTCTGCTGACTAGTTTGAATATTCATTGCCAATATTTTAGCCTGTCACTTAGTTTTTCTATTTTTATTTCTTCATTGATAATTTTCTCCTTATAACTGTTGCAGTCTTTCTCTTGATATGCTCATATTTTTCACTCAGGTTACTTTCTCATTTTGGTGTTCAGAAGTCTCCTTCAGTTCAGTTCAGCCACTCAGTCATGTCTGACTCTTTGTGACCCCATGATCTGCAGGCCACCAGGCCTCCCTGTCCATCACCACTCCCAGAACTTGCTCAAACTGATGTCCATCGAGTCAGGTGGTGCCATCCAACCATTTCATCCTCTGTAGTCCCCTTCTCCTGCCTTCAAACTTTCTTCATCAGGATATTTTCCTGATCCTTCATCAGGATATTTTCCAAAGAGTCCATTCTTTGCATCAAGTGGCCAAAGTATTAGAGTTTCAGATTCAACATCAGTCCTTCCAATGAACATTCAGGACTGATTTCCTTTAGGATGGACTGGTTCGATCTCCTTGCAGTCCAAGGGACTCTCAAGAGTCTTCTCCAACACCACAGTTCAAAAGCATCAATTCTTCAGCACTCAGCTTTCTTTATAGTCCAACTCTCACATTCATACATGACTACTAGAAAAACCATACCTTTGGCTAGATGTACATTTATTGGCAAAGTAATGTCTCTGCTTTTTAATAAGCTGTCTAGATTGGTCATAGCTTTTCTTCCAAGGAGCAAGCATCCTTTAATTTCATGGCTGCAGTCAACAAGGAGTTTTCTTAAGATGGTCAATTTCAAACATCTCTATTGTAAACCATCTCAACAACAGTGGGTTGATATTTAGCTTAGTCATAAGCTAACTACTAGCCATTAAATTAAAAGATACTTACTTCTTGGAAGGAAAGTGATGACCAGCCTAGGTAGAATATTAGAAAGCAGCAATATTACTTTGCCAACAAAGGTCCAAACAGGCAAGGCTATGGTTTCTCCAGTGGTCATGTATGGATGTGAGAGTTGGACTGTGAAGAAAGCTGAGCACCAAAGAATTGATGCTTTTGAACTGTGGTGTTGGAGAAGACTCTTGAGAGTCCCTTGGACTGCAAGGAGGTCCAACCAGTCCATCCTAAAGGAGATCAGACCTGAGTTTTCATTGGAAGGACTGATGCTAAAGCTGAAACTCCAATACTTTGGCCACCTCATGAGAAGAGCTGACTCATTAGAAAAGACCCTGATGCTGGGAGGGATTGAGGGCAGGAGGAAAAGGGGACAACAGAGGATGAGATGGCTGGTGGCATCACCCACTAGATGGACATGAGTTTGGGTAAACTCCTGGAGTTGGTGATGGACAGGGAGGCCTGGCATACTGCAATTCATGGGGTCACAAAGAGTCAGACATGACTGAGCCACTGAACTGAACTGAACTACTAGTCATGAGCTAATGAGCTAACTGTTATACCAAATATTTCCTGTTTTAATTTAAATTTCATGACAAACTTTGAAATAGGTTTTTTTAAAAATCTGTCTTACAAATAAGGAAATTGATCTTAAGTAATGTTAAAATCCCTCCTCAAGAACACAAAATGTTATGTAGAGAATTCAGGGCAAAAATCAAGCTGTATGTGTCTTCAGAGCCTGACTGCTTAAAATTTAGATGACTGAGTTGATATCACTCAGCTCTCAGAGGGTAAGATTATTTCCAATTCCAATTTTTAAAGACACATCATCACTTCGACCCTGTTGTTCCTATAGCAGTTATTATTAGTTTTTTTTTTTTTTTTTAACAAATGAGAAATGTGATACTTAGAGAGATGGGGGAACTGCCCCAAATCATGCAGCTAGAAAGTGGCTTAACAGCCTAGAAGAGCAGCTTTCCTGATTTCAACATCTTAGATCTTTCCACTACATGATGTTTGTTAAAAATTTGCCAGCCTATTCGAATTAACTAGGGAAATGGAAATACTTTTAGTATCAACTGAAGAAGGACTGTGATCCAGTGAATGCGTTTCATGGAGCTACACTATCTTAGATTCTTAAAAAGAGGTATTATTTACATAGTGTGACCTGTGTTTCACATTCACCTTTGAAACTGACATTTAAAAACTTAAAATCCTTTAGAACCTGGTGTTTCATGTGGTAAACAGAGCAGACTGGGAAAAGTTCATTTGGAAAATATAATAATATATTGCTCTCTAGAAATATAATCAATATTGAATTGAGAATGAAAACAAAGTTTATCCCTTTTCACAAAAGTCCACCTTCCCTATAGGTAACTGATTTGTCTGGGATTTAATAGGCATAACATATATTGTCTTGATTAATTTTCCTGCACCCTAAATTATCTACAAGCAGTGTTCCCAAATATTTAAGGTTCACAGATGACTTAATTGGTTGAAGAAATATACACAAGCTAGTCTGCTTGCATCATGTTTTACTGAGCTTCCAAAGGATAAAATGGTTGGGAAAACAGTCTTGCTTTTTTGGGCCCAACAGTGATG
Organism: Aepyceros melampus; assembly: GCA_006408695.1. Lineage (NCBI taxonomy): Eukaryota > Metazoa > Chordata > Mammalia > Artiodactyla > Bovidae > Aepyceros > Aepyceros melampus. The sequence continues at coordinate 81,423 of SJXQ01000872.1, forward strand.
TGGCAAGGGAGAGAAAAATCAGCCAGAAACTTAATCTGCATCCTAGTGACAACAGTAGCATATATAATAATAACTAACAAAAACTAACACCATCATAATGACAATCATCTAATAGTCATGAGTTATTAAGTTCAAATTATTAATATATATCCTAGAAAGTTCTCTTAGAAATTACCACATTAGTACCATAAGCAACTATTATTAATTACACTTCTAAAGTAAGAAAGGATAAGAAAAAGATTGAATCAGAACATCCTTCAGTAACTGCTCAGAATCATGCAGTTCGTGTATCAGGCATGGCTCCACTAGGAAAACAGAGATGGGGATACTTTTTAACACAAGAAATGGATTACATAGATAACAAAAGGTTAGTCAGAGGGCAGTGAGGAAGCCTAGAGGCTGGCAGTAACAGGAGGTCACTCTCACTCCTAGGGTAAAAGGATAAAGGAAGGAGATAGGCTTTACCTAAGTTGCGGAGGTCAAAGCTATGGTTTTTACAGCAGTCATGTATGGATGTGAGAGTTGGACCATAAAGAAAGCTGACTGCCAAAGAATTGATGCCTTCAAATTATAGTGTTGGAGAAGACTCTTGAGAGTCCCTTGGACTGCAAGGAGATCAAACCAATCAATCCTAAAGGAAATCAGTCCTGAATATTCATTGGAAGGACTGATGCTGAAGCTGAAGGTCCAATACTTTGGCCACCTGATGTAAAGAACTGACTCATTGAAAAAGACCTGGATGCTGGGAAAGATTGAAGGCAGGAGAAGGGGATGCCAGAGGATGAGATGGTTGGATGGCATCACCAACTTAATGGACATGAGTTTGAGTTAACTCCAGAGTTGGTGATGGACAGAGAAGCCTGGCATGCTGCAGTCCAAGGGGTTACAAAGAGTCAGACATGACTGAGTGAACAGACTGAAGTTACTGAGTAGAAGATGGAACCACAAAAGGACTGGCTGCCAGAGGCTTAAGCGAGCTTGGACAAGATATTGTCCAAAGCAGAGGAAGCAGGGACAATTTACTCACGTTCTGAGGGCAAACAGACCTAACAAAACGTAAGTTGATAGACGCTTACAATTAGTTTTAAGACCTGTGTTCTTTCCAGTTCACCATGTTAATTCTATCTATTACCAAAATACCTACTTCACGATTTGGGGGAAAGTTTAATTCTCTGGGCCTTTTGTTCCTTTTTTAAAAAATTTATTTATTTTAATTGGAGGCTAATTACTTTACAATATTGTATTGGTGTTGCCATACATCAACATGAATCCACCATGGGTGTACACATGTTCCCCATCCTGAACCCCTCCCTCCTCCCTTCCCATACCATCCCTCTGGGTCATCCCAGTGCACCAGCCCCAAGCATCCTGTAATCTTTTGAAGAACTTTTTAAAGGGTAATTGGTGATAGAACAGCCATAAAACTCAAATCTCTTGAAATTGTCAGTGTAGGATTTTCCTCAGTATCAATCTACCTATATGGCCTTAAAAGGACTGATGGTTTATATTTTAATTGAAATCATTTTATTTTCATTACATCAGCTTCTTGTTTGAATATTACATTGTAACATGGACAGTAGATTTGTACAAAGCTAAAAAAAAAGTCTCAATTAGGTTTAGAGGCTTAAGGATTTAAAACAGCTTATTAATCTTTAAAGATTGATAGATCAAATCACTAAGAGCTATATCCCCAGGAAAAATTCTCAAATCATTTGAATTACATTCACCTATGACTGAGCCATAACAGGCTGGTGAAATTCTAGCTCATGACATTGTTAAACACCATAAAAACTTTGGTAGCTGGATAAGCAATCAAAACAGAGTTGTATTCCAGAATAAACAAGTACTAGATTATTTGCTCAAATTATTTCTAAGAATTCTTCTGGAATAGAATTGGCCAGTAAATCTATATGGACAGGCAAAAGCCAGAAAGGAGGAACAGGCCATAGATGGCTTTCTGCCAGCACTAGCTCAAGTTACATCTAAACTCTAAGTAATTTGAATACCAGTTTATGCAAAGATTCAGACCGTGGAGATCTGTTATGATCTTAATTTTGTTCTGAGCTTAGGTTTATTTACTCAGGACAGATGACCAGAAACAGTTTCTTGATATCAGGCTTGCTAGAAAAGTAACCATGATAAGCAGAATCATGCAGACTAGATGACAAGAAGAAAAGTTACAGCCACTTGACTATCAATCCCAACCCAAACTCACAGATCTGTTCCTATTGCAAGCATGCTGCTGCTGCTGCTAAGTTGCTTCAGTTGTATCTGACTCTGTGCGACACCACAGACGGCAGCCCACCAGGCTCCCCCGTCCCTGGGATTCTCCAGGCAAGAACACTGGAGTGGGTTGCCAGTTCCTTCTCCAATGCGTGAAAGTGAAAAGTGAAAGTGAAGTCGCTCAGTCGTGCCCGACTCTTCGCGACCCCATGAACTGCATGCAGCCCACCAGGCTCCTCCATCCATGCTAGGAAAACTCAAATATTCCAAAGAGCAGACCAGGCTAAGACAAGCCTCAGTGTATTTTTTTCTTCTTGTGGAATGGGGCAGAAAGTAGGATTTGGAATTTGGAATAGTCAGAGGAAGAAAAGAAAACCATACAATATAATCATATTGGTACGTTATAATGCATTAGTACCCAGGGGAGACAGGCCATTGATGAGATAGGATATTATCAAAAGATATAAGAATGAAAGATGTGTTGGTTCCATTTAAGAATCTATCAGCAAAAAAAAAAAGAAAGAAAGAATCTATCAGCAATGCATATGTCATTGATAAATATCTAATAAAGTGTGAAAGTCATCTTGATAACTTACTTCCAATAAAATTTGACTGTGATAACATAATGCCTTATCATGTAACTCATTCTTCTCTGAATGGCAGTTAGGAAGAACTGACTTAAGACAGTTTGGAGATTTTGACTGTGTAATAGGTAGGAGAGTGGGAAGTGGCTATTTATTCTAGCATCTTTGCATGGATAGAGTCAAAGATTGTGTTCTTACTTGTGTGTTTAGCTTTCTTTATAGGGCCTGGAGAAGGCTCTATACATTTTCTATCTGTACTGATAAGGAAATCAGACTGAAAGATAATCAAAATCTTGAGGATAAGTTTAATAGCAATGTACTTTATAGTTTTTTTTTCTTTATAATTCTTTCTCCACTTTTTATCTAATGCCAGATACATAAAATATGGACATTCTATTTGAAACTTAGAGCAAAGGCAGTTAAAGGAGCTGTTTTGAAGGACTATTTTCTGATATATACAAAGAGCCACTGTTTCATTTAGGCAAGAGATTTTTTATTAATTCCAAGTTCAAATAATTTAATTTCATTTATAATTTTTGTTTTAAAATGTGTGTTAGAAAGATTGCTTGTCTGGCAATATATGCATTTTTGAAGTCTATGGTCTTTCAAATTTTAGAATTTTTAATATATGTACACTGTACAATTCTCTTTCCAGAATGTTAGCACTCAAAATGTCTAGAACAACTGAGGTCTATATAGTCAAAGCTATGGTTTTTCTAGTAATTATGTGTGGATTTGACCATAAAGAAGGATGAGTGCCAAAGAATTGATGCTTTCCACCTGTGATGCTGGAAAAGATTCTTCAGAGTCCCTTGGGCAGCAAAGAGATCAAACCTATCAATCCTAAAGGAAATCAGTCCTGAATATTGATTGGAAGGACTGATGCTGAAGCTGAAGCTCCAGTACTTTGACCACTTAACTCAAAGAGCTGACTCACTGGAAAAGACTCTGATGCTGGGAAAGACTGAGCAGGAGATGTAGGTGACAGAGAATGAGATGGTTGGATGGCATCATCGACTCAATGGACATGAGTTTGAGCAAACTCTGGGTGATAGTGAAGGACAGGGAACCCCGGCATGCTGAGCCTATGAAGTCGCAAGAGTCGGACATGACTTAGCAGCTGAACAACAACAGATGAACTATATAACGCCATTCATTACCCAGCCCTTTGAGCCTCAAAAATCCCAGAATGATCACTGGTCAACAATAAAGCTTCTTTCTTCTCTTTTAATAACTGCCAACTATTATATTTATACTTCCAAATGTAAATGATACTTCAGCTATCCATCAGCCGAAAGCCAAAAGTAATGCTCACCCAAAAGCAAAAGAGGCAGTTAGCTAGGCAATTGCTTCATTTTCAAAAGTTCTACCTTAAATTCAAATGTTATTCGAGGTTCACTGCCATTCAGATTAAACTGACATTTAAAAAGAAAATATGAATTCTTTCCTAACCTTTAGAAATAACATAGGATTTAGACATTTCAATATTGTTTCTTTCTCCTTTACTTGTGTTTCTTATTGGTTTATTCAGTGCCCAAACAATTATTTTTTAACCTTTGACAGGAAGTGATGAGCTGGTATAAGAACAACTAGTAGACACTTCAGTACAGCAATAGAATTCCTAAGAACATTTTATATCTTTTTACTATAACTTCATTTATGCCAATTTTTGAAAATCAATTAAAATGAAAAACTATTCAAGTTCTTTTTGTTATTTGTTTTGGAGAGTGAAATCCAAATTCTTACACCAAATGGAAATATATTGTTTGAATAAAAAAAGAAATATAGCACAAGTTTTTATCATGTCTATTATCAAATTTCTCTCAGTCTTTAACCAAGAATATAGTCAGAGATAATTACTTCTATTCAGAATGTTAAAATTGGTCAGAATATTTTCTAAGCAAAGAGGTAAAACAACAAAATTAACAGTGGAAATTATTAGCCAAGCATTTCTTCCACAATGAGCATGGAATTACAGAGAGGGTCAGGAGTCAGATTTCGTGTGAAGTTCATTCTTGGATTATTTATAAACAAAAATGGGACCATTGTAATTTGATGGCAAAGGAAATTTAAAGGAGAAAGAATTATTTGCTCTTTAAGAGATAGAGATAAATAATTGACAATGGTAGAACTTCTGAGAAAGACATGATTTTAGTCATTACATATAATGGATGGAGGCATATGATTTAACGCACAATTTAAAAGTGGTGGAGAATATTTATGTGAAAGTTCTCCAGAGGGTATAAATTCATTTGTCTATTTATATATAGACTGATTTCTCTGACCACATGTATAAACATAAGGTGGACATATTGTCACAATATTAAAGTAGAGAGTGCAGGTTCAGGGGACCAAAGTTATAATCCTTATCTATCAATCAGTGACAAAATAGCTAAGAACATACAGTGGAGAAAGGACAGTATTTTCAATAAATGGTATTAGGAAAATTATTCAACTATATGCAAAAGAATAAAACTAGACTATTAATTTATATTCTACAAACAAATGAACTCAAAATGAAGATTTGAATATAAGATCTGAAATTATACAATTCCTAGAAGAATACATAGGAGATAATATCCTGAACACTGGCCTCCATGATTATTTTTTTTTAATTTGACTTCAAAGGCAAGGAAACAAATTCAGAAATAAATGGATTAGACATTATACTAAAAAGCTTCTGCACATGAGAGAACCTATCACCAAAGTGAAAGGGAAGCCTGCTGAATGCAAGAGGATATTTGAAAATATCCAATAAAGGGATTATGTGTGTGTGTGCACGTGTGTGTGTGTGTGTGTGCACGTGTGTGTGTGTGTGTGAGTAAAATATTCAAAATATATAAAGAACTCATACAACCAACTAGGGAAAAAAACTGGTTAAAACTAGGCATAAGATTAGATAGTTTTGTGGAAGCAGTGACAGCTTTTATTTTCTTGGGCTCCAAAGTCACTGTGAACAGTGACTGCAGCCAGGAAATTAAAAGATACTTGGAGGGAAAGCTATGACAAACCTAGACAGCATACTAAAAAGAAGAAATATCACTTCACTGAGAAGTGCCCATAGAGTCAAAGCTATGGTTTTTCCACTGGTCATGTATGGATGTGAGATTTGGATCATAGAGAGGGCTGTTCAGTTCAGTTAGTTGCTCACTCGTGTCTGACTCTTTGTGATCCCATGAGTTGCAGCACGCCAGGCTTTTCTGTCCATCACCAAATCCCAGAGCCTACCCAGATGCATGTCCATTGAGTCAATGATGCCATCTAACCATCTCATCCTCTGTCATCCCCTTCTCCTCCTGCCCTCAATCTTTCCCAGCCTCAGGGTCTTTTCAAATGAGTCAACTCTTTGCATCAGGCAGCCAAAGTATTGGAGTTTCAGCCTCAACATCAGTCCTTTCCCTTTAGGATGGACTGGTTGGATCTCCTTGCAGTCCAAGGGACTCTCAAGAGTCTTCTCCAACATCACAATTCAAAAGCATCAATTTGATGAACATTGGGGTACACGTGTCTCTTTCAATTCTGGTTTCCTTGGTGTGTATGCCCAGCAGTGGGATCACTGGATCATAAGGCAGTTCTATTTGCAATTTTTTAAGGAATCTCCACAATGTTCTCCATAGTGGCTGTACTAATTTGCATTCCCACCAACAGTGTAAGAGGGTTCCTTTTTCTCCACACCCTCTCCAGCATTTATTGCTTGTTGACTTTTGGATCGCAACCATTCTGACTGGTGTGAAATGGTACCTCATTGTGGTTTTGATTTGCATTTCTCTGATAATGAGTGATGTTGAGCATCTTTTCATGTGTTTGTTAGCCATCCGTATGTCTTCTTTGGAGAAATGTCTATTTAGTTCTTTGGCCCGTTTTTTGATTGGGTCATTTATTTTTCTGGAGTTGAGCTGCATAAGCTGCTTGTATATTTTTGAGATTAGTTGTTCGTCAGTTGCTTCATTTGTTATTATTTTCTCCCATTCAGAAGGCTGTCTTTTCACCTTGCTTATAGTTTCCTTTGTTGTGCAGAAGCTTTTAATTTTAATTAGATCCAATTTGTTTATTTTTGCTTTTATTTCCAGTATTCTGGGAGGTGGATCATAGCAGATCCTGCTGTGATTTATGTCAGAGAGTGTTTTGTCTATGTTCTCCTCTAGGAGTTTTATAGTTTCTTGCTTACGTTTAGATCTTTAATCCATTTTGAGTTTATTTTTGTGTATAGTGTTAGAAAGTGATCTAGTTTCATTCTTTTACAAGTGGTTGACCAGTTTTCCCAGCACCACTTGTTAAAGAGATTGTCTTTAATCCACTGTATATTCTTGCCTCCTTTGTTGAAGATAAGGTGTCCATAGGTGTGTGGATTTATCTCTGGGCTTTCTATTTTAGAGACACGTGTACTCCAATGTTCATCGTAGCACTATTTATAATAGCCAGGACATGGAAGCAACCTAGATGCCCATCAGCAGATGAATGGATAAGAAAGGTGTGGTACATATACACAATGGAGTATTACTCAGCCATTAAAAAGAATACATTTGAATCAGTTCTAATGAGGTGGATGAAGCTAAAGCCGATTATACAGAGTGAAGTAACCCAGAAAGAAAAACACCAATACAGCATACTTACACGTATATATGGAATTTAGAAAGATGGTAATGATAAACCTGTACGTGAGACAGCAAAAGAGACACAGATGTATAGAACAGCCTTTTGGACGCTGTGGGAGAGGGAGAGGGTGGGATGATTTGGGAGAGTGGCAGTGTAACATGTATGATATCATAAGTGAAATGAATCACCGGTCTAGATTCGATGCGGGATGCAGGATGCTTGGGACTGATGCACGGGGATAATCCAGAGAGAAGGTGTGAGGCGGGAGGGAGGAGGTGGGGGTCGGGATTGGGAGTTCATGTACACTAGTGGCTGATTCATGTCAATGTATAGTAAAATGAATACAGTATTTTAAAGCAAAACAAACTAAAAAATAATAATTAATTTAAAAATTTAAAAAACAGCATCAATTCTTCGGCGCTCAGTTTTCTTTATAGTCTAACTCTCACATCCATACATGACTACTGGAAAAACCATAACCTTGACTAGACAGACATTTGTTGGCAAAGTAATGTCTCTGCTTTTTAATATGCTGTCTACATTCGTCATAACTTTCCTTCCAAGGAGTAAGCATCTTTTAATTTCATGGTGCAATCACAATCTGCAGTGATTTTAGGACCCAAAAAAGTAAAGTCAGCCACTGTTTCCACTGTTTCCCCATCTATTTGCCATGAACTGATGGGATGGATGCAATGATCTTAGTTTTCTGAATGTTGAGCTTTAAGCCAATTTTTTCACTCTCCTCTTTCACTTTCATCAAGAGGCTTTTTAGTTCCTCTTCACTTTCTGTCATAAGGGTGGTGTCATCTGCATATCTGAGGTTATTGATATTTCTCTCGGCAATCTTGAGTCCAATTTGTACTTCTTCTAGTCCAGCATTTCTCCTGATGTACTCTGCATGTAAGTTAAATAAGCAGGGTGACAATAAATAGACTTGATGTATTCCTTTTCCTATTTGGAACCAGTCTGTTGTTCCATGTCCAGTTCTAACTGTTGCTTCCTGACCTGCAAACAGATTTCTCAAGAGGAAGGTCAGATGATCTGGTATTCCCTTCTCTTTCAGAATTTTCCACAGTTTATGGTGATTCACACAGTCAAAGGCTTTGGCATAGTCAATAAAGCATAAATATATGTTTTTCTGGAACTCTCTTGCTTTTTCAATGATCCAAAGAAGGCTGAGGGCCAAAGAATTGATGCTTTTGAATTGTGGTGCTGGAGAAGCTATTATAAGTAATATTGATGTGGTTGATTGTATAAAAAGTATTTAGTTGATGCTTGAGAGTCCAAGATGCAAAGGACTCTTGAGACAACTGATGCTGAAGTTGAAGCTCCTATACTTTGGCCACCTGATGTGATGAGCCATCTTATTGAAAAAGTCCCTGACACTGGGAAGATTAAAGGCCAAAGCAGGAGTGGGTGGCAGAGGATGAAATGGTTAGATAGCATCACTGACTCAATGGACATGAATTTGAGCAAACTGCCTGGAGAATCCCAGGGACAGGGGAGCCTGGTGGGCTGCCATCTATGGGGTCGCACAGAGTCGGACACGACTGAAGCGACTTAGCAGCAGCAGCAAGAGATAGTTTGGAGGGGATACCTTGCCAGGGGAGCTGGCAAGCTTTAGGCCATGGGGTTGCATAGAGTTGGACAGGACTTAGTGAGTGAAGAATAACACACATGAAATTTATATAATAAAAAAAAGTATTTATGAGACAAACTTCTGGCATAGTTCAGTTCCCATATTTGAGTAACTATTAACATATTACCTTATACTTTGAAGATATATATTTTAAATGCATGAAAATTTTAAAATTCTCAGAATTCTGGATTCACCAAGTATCACAGTCTAAAGATTAGAAGAACTAAAATAAATAATTAAATATTTCTATTATTCTGAAGTTGTAAATTATAATGGTTGTGTTTAAAGTTTATTTTATTGTTCTGTAGTCATTGAACAATTTTAAACACTCTTGTTAAAAATCCAGTATCTATGAAACTCTTTACCATGATCAGAGATGTATAAAAATAACATTATACAGTATGTAAAATTTGCTGTTATTTACTATTTATCATAGTTTCTTTACAATTCCTTATAACAAAATATATTAATTTTATACTATGTAATCAATATTTCAAATGATTTTAGATTAGGAAATATTATTATAAGGATATAAATTTTAATACCCAATAAGCATAAGTAATGTAGAAATCTGAAATAGCATCAATTACTCTTGCCAATTCTATTTGTATAAATTATTTAAGTGAAATAATTTTAAAAGGAATATGAATAAATATAATTTAATAAAATTTCATAATGACAATAATAAATGTAATTAAATCATGGCTTGAATATTCACTGTGTGTTTGTAGCCTTGGGCAATTAACTTCTCTGCCCCTTGATTCTCTCATACACAATATAAAGATAGTTTTAATAATTCTCTAACAGGGTTGCTATGAAAATCAAATGAAATACTATGGAGAAGTATTTAGAAAGAGGCCTAATGTATAATAAATGATAAACAATAGCTACTGTGACTATAATGATATTAAGTTAAATTTAAACTCTTCTATGTTCTGTGATTCATGGGGTCGCAAAGAGTCGGACACAACTGAGCGACTGAACTGAACTGAACGATGTTCTTTCTTTCCAATTTAATTCTCATATTTATTCCCAGTGCAACCATCATCATAACTTTGGTGAAAGCATTTTTAGACCACTCTATATTATCTGCACTACATATTTATATGATTGTGAACATGATGCTAATGCTGAAACTCCAATACTTTGGACACCTCATGCGAAGAGTTAACTCTTTGGAAAAGACTCTGATGCTGGGAGGGATTGGGGGCAGGAAGAGAAGGGGATGACAGAGGATGAGATGGCTGGATGGCATCACTGACTCGATGGACATGAGTCTGAGTAAATTCCAGGAGTTGATGATGGACAGGAAATCCTGTTGTACTCCGATTCACAGGAGCGCGAAGAGTTGGACACGACTGAGCGACTGAACTGAACTGAATATGATGTGGCATAACAATCAAGGAATCATCCTATGTGTGTATTAACTGTTTATATTTCTCCTCATATAGTTTGACTATAATTATTACACATTAATTTATTTCTGTCTTGATTTCTTACTATCAAATGTGGACATTTTTAGGCTGTAAACAATAAAATTTTCCATGTTTAATAAGAATATTTTTTCTAAACTGTCATAGTCCTTGTTATGCTTTGGTTTATTGGTTTTTAATCTATAGAGGTTTTTTAAAGGTATATATTATAATCTGTCATACTTTCTCTTTGAGATTTTTTTCTTTTGTGTTAAATATTTTTATTTCTTTGTAACTTTGATAAATTTCCCACTTTATATTCTATTAATGTTTTAAAATTAATTTTAACCCTCCTTTATATTATATGGGTTTTAACTTAAATTGAAGAGTGAAATATCTTTTTTTGTTTACCATATTTTCATCTGGTTATTAATTTTGTTACTCTATGCTTATAGTCAACTCAAATTTCAATGAACCTTTCTGATTTTCCAGAAACTAGGTTGCATTTTCACCCACATATTATCAATTTAATTAATAGACAGTTCCTTTATGATTATAATTCCAGAGTAAAATGTGAATTGCATATTTGTTTTGTGATTGTTTAAAAAAATGTCATGGTCTAGAAAGCTTTTTCACAAGTACAAATATGCCAGAATGCATGATCCTTATTGGTCTAATGTTTCCTAATCGAAGTTGCTTTAAGAAGATAATACTAGATAAGTAACTTCCATAATTCCCTTCACCTTCGAAATTCCAATAACAACAAAAATTACCCCAAATAGTTTTGCTCTCTTGGGATGCAGTCATTACTGTCATAGATGATTCAGAAGCTGTATTTTCATCCAGGATTTTGACCAATTAAAAAACCTTATGTAAGCGTAAAATTTTGGGGGGCTCCAAGATCACTGTAGATGGTGACTGCACCCATGAAATTAAAAGATGCTTACTTCTTGGAAGAAAAGTTATGACCAACCTAGATAGCATATTCAAAAGCAGAGACATTACTTTGCCAACTAAGGTCCGTCTAGTCAAGGCTATGGTTTTCCCAGTAGTCATGTATGGATGTGAGTGTTGGACTGTGAAGAAGGCTGAGCACTGAAGAATTGATGCTTCTGAACTGTGGTGTTGGAGGAGACTCTTGAGAGTCCCTTGGACTGCAAGGAGATCCAACCAGTCCATTCTGAAGGAGATCAACCCTGGGATTTCTTTGGAAGGAATGATGCTCAAGCTGAAGCTCCAGTACGTTGGCCACCTCATGCGAAGAGTTGACTCATTGGAAAAGACCCTGATGCTGGGAGGGATTGGGGGCAGGAGGAGAAGGGGACTCCCAGCCGAGGATGAGATGGCTGGATGGTATCACGGACTCAGTGGACGTGAGTCTGAGTGAACTCCGGGAGATGGTGATGGACAGGGAGGCCTGGCGTGCTGCGATTCATGGGGTCGCAAAGAGTTGGACACGACTGAGCAACTGAACTGAACTGAAGCATAAAATTAACTCACACTCTCTCATTGTCCCCTTCTAGTCTTTAAATGAAGAGATATATTGAAACCTAGAAATTACAGAACAAATTATATCTTTAAAGAAAACATTAAACTATCAATTCTCTGAAGCCTCCTTATTTTATATAAATGCTGCTTAGAAAAATTCATTTATATATATTCAGGAGTATAAGACAAACCTCTCGCGAAAAAGAGAACAACCAGACACAATATATTTGACAGTTCTTTCAGAGAGAAATGATTAAATAAGTTATAAAAACCTACAAAAAGCTGCTTGTTTTGATGGTTTAACAGACACTAGAGTCTGTTCTCATTTTCTTTATAGCTCAAATCATGCCTACTGCTCACATCCAAAATGGCTTAATTATCAGGAATAATCTAGGGCTTGAGTTCTTTCAAAACAAGGAGTGCTAAAAAAGTTTTGTGTCACTTATTGATACCATTTCAATCAGTCACTTTATTTACACCTTTAACTCTCTGTGTTCTGAGCCACACTTATTTTGCCTTTGCAGTATGACTGTATAATATGCCAATGTGGTTAACACAATTTCGGCCATAAGCCAAGGGATCCACTTTATAATGGATTATTTTTTGGATATTTGAAGAAAACTTTACATTATTGACAAAGTAGTAGCATAGAGAAGCACTAGCTACAATTATTAATTTCCATGTTCTGGGGAAAATGCTACCTGCTATTGTCACACAAATGAATGAATCATGCCTTGTCATTGAGGAAAGCTCAGGATAGATGGAGAGACAGAGTAAATTAATAGGTGAGAGTATAATTTGTGATCTAATATACAGGCGCACAGATTGACATAAACTTATAGGAAGACATTTCGACTTTACATGGGAAATTTAAGATTTCATGAAATAGCTGATAACTGAAAGAAGAGTGAAAATTTCACTGAGGAAGAAAAATAACCATAGAGTTAGTAAGAGGTCTCTGAGGAAAAAAAAAAAAAGCCTGGAGACTTGCATGTTTATAAAGTTTGGGGTTCTCAATTGTAATTCAGTGTGATTAATGAAGCTAGGAATAAATATAGATGAAACCAAGATATTAGCTTGGGGATGGATTATGAAGAGCTATGGATGCATGCATATATGTAATGAATAGGAAAGGAGGTAACAGATTATNTGTCGATGTGTAGCAAAAAGAATACAGTATTGTAAAGCAAAACAAACTAAAAAAATAAAAATTAATTAAAAAAATAATCTTATGCCTCATATTTAAAACAAAGAATATTTTATTAAATGAAGAATCACTTTCAAATTTTCCATTTTAACCCCATAAATATAAATTTCCATATATCAATTTTATTGAAAGAAAAATGCTTCTGAATTTTCATTTATATTAATTTTAATATTTTATTAATACTTTTAATATTTAGTGGAAAGTACTTAAAGAAAAAAAAGCTCTGAAATTTCCATAATTTCTTTATGGCTTTTTAAAAGTTTTGTTTCTAGCCACTATGTTAGGGGAAGCACACTGATTGAAACAGCCCACCCTGGCCAGGTACCATAGTAACCATTTGCATGAGTTGTTTTATGACAGGAGATCCTGACAAGGAATACGGAACTAATAAGCCACCACCAACTGGGTGTCCATCCACTTCCCAGAATCCCTCTCGCTAGCATCCATCTTGGCTGAGCGATGCGTGCACCACCAGGAAAGACTCTGAATTAGAATGATTGGCCAAAGACCACCAGGAAACTAATCCCATCACCATAAAACCTGAGACTGTGAGCCACACGGCAGAGCAGTTCTCCTGGGTTCCCTTACCCTACTGCTCTCCATCTGGGTGCCCTTTCCTAATAAAATCTCTTGCTTTGTCAGCACATGTGTCTCCTCAGACAATTCATTTCTGAGTGTTAGACAAGAGCCCAGTTTTGGGCCCTGGAAGGGGTCTGCCTTCCTACAACAACTATACTTTCAAGATTCATAAATACAACCAAATCAATTCAGTTTTTAGAAACTCAGTGAATATTTACTGATATTCACTAGGTGCTACATTACACCTGCGTGTTTGCTCAGTCATGTCGACTCTGCAACCCCATGGGCCATAGCCCATCAGGCTCCTCTGTCCATGGGATTCTCCAGGCAAGAACACTGGAGTAGGTGGCCATGCCCTCCTCCAGGGGAGCTTCCCAACCCAGGGATGGACCCAGATCTCCTGCGTCTCCTTCATTAGCAGGCAGATTCTTTACTGTTGAGCCACCAGGGAAGTTCCTATATCGTACGGGTACAAAAATGAATAAAACATGGTCCTTCCCTTGTAAAACTCAAAGTCTGTTAACAGAGGCAGACTCTCACACAGACACCACAGCACAGTGTGGGGGACTCCAGGACTGCACTCCATGAGGAATTCTGTAGGAGTAGAGGGTGGGGGAGTTAGCTCATTAGAAGATTCAAGAAAGGTCTCCTGAGGAAGAGGATGCCTGAACTAGAAATAGATGGAGTCATAATAGGATTTCCAGATAAAAAATTCTGAAAAACATTCAATGCACAGGGACTGTATGATCACATACCCAAAGGCATGATGTGGAACCCAAAATTTTAGCTCTAAGTGGAATAAACTGAAACTGGAGACTAGAGAGAAATCAGGTGAATGGGACTTAACAGGTATCACTGGCCACAAAAGTGACGCAGGCACCTACCTGTAGTAGCCAGATAGTTTTTCTTTTCCAGCCTAATTTTGCAGTGATTTCCATGAAAGTGAAAGTGTTAGTCCATCAGTCATGTCCAACTCTTTGCCACCCCATGGATTTCAGCCTGCCAGGCTCCTCTGTCCATGGGATTCTCTAGGCAAGAATACGGGAATGGGTTGCCATTCCCTTCTCCAGGGGGTCTTTGAACTCAGGGATCAAAGCCGGTCTCTTGAATTGCAGGAGAGAGGATTCTTTATCATTGGAGCCACCAAGGAGGCCACCACAGAAAATCTATAATATCAAAACTTTTACTGAGTTCAAGGTCACGTTTAAAAATCAGAGAGAATGGTAGTGTCCTTGAAACAAGAAGTAAATAAAAGAGGCAGGAATATTTTATAGCTCCATTCATTGATGATCATAATCACCTCAACTTTTTTGGCATTTAATATTTTAGACTTAAATAGTGCTTCATTTTCCAGAACAATTTTTTGGAATACATAAACCAGATATATTTTTCTTTTCAGATGAGGAAGTGAACCAAAAGAGAGAGTGGTGGACAGAAAAGATGGAAGCCGGTCTCTTAGCTCTTTTCCTTCACCAGGAGATGGAATCTATGCTAATGAAATTCCTTGTCAAGTTTAAGAATGATCGTTGATCATAAACACTATAGGTAGTATTAACATACAGTGCAGGTACAGATTTTTAAAAAGTTTTCTAAACTGTGTTTGCCAAACCTCCTATATAGATGATACCACTAATAGGGATTAAAAACTAATAATTTATTGAGCACTAGAAAGTGACTGGTTTTTTTTTATTTTTTTCTTTCTTACCATTGTAAACATTTTAATCTACAAATTTCCCTCTAAGAATCACTCTAGCTGCATCTCAAATTTTGATATGTGGTGCTTTCTATTATCATTTGGTTCAAAATATTGTCTGATTTCTCTTGGTGAGTACTTATTTGATCTATGGATTATTTGGAAGTGTCTTGTTTAATTTCCAAATACATGAAAATTTCCTTGATATAATGTTGTTATTGATTTCTAATTAAGTTACACTAGTTAAGGAAACATACTCTGTACACTTTAAGTCCTTTTAAATTGATTGAGATTTATATTAAGGTCCAGCATACGATCTAGGTGACTATTCCGTGAGGACTTGAAAGGAGTATGTATCCTGCAATTACTGAGAATAGGGGTCTATGAATAGTGACTAGTTTCAGGTGACTGGAGATATTGTTCAGATTTTCTGTACCTATATTCTTATTGAATTTTTCTGTCAGCTTGTGCTGTCAGTCACTGAGAAAAGACTTCTAAAATATCTAAGTGAAATTACAGACTTGTCTATTTTCCCGTTACAGTTCCGTTAGATTTTTGCTTCATGTATTTTTAAGTTCTCTGATTAGGTGCCTACACATTAAAGATTTTCATGCCCTACTGACAAAGTGGCCCCTTTGTCATTTCAAAGTACTCTCTTTACCTCTGGTCTTGCTCCTGATCTCAAAGTCCACTTGTCTGATGTCAATGTAGCTGCACCAGCTTTCTCATGCTTTCGGATGGACTCTCTTTTATCATCCTTTCAGTTTCAACTCGCATCATTGCATTTATGGGGCATTTGTTGACTTCTAGATTCCAATCAGGATATAGAGTTGGAAGAATATTACTCCTATCCAACAATAATAACAGCAACAAAGGACAGATTTACCTTTTCCAGTGCTAATCATTCAGCCCCATAGATCTGATCTTTTCCCTTCACCAGGAAGAACTTCCTTTAGTGTTTCTTGTGGCTTATTTCTTCTGATGACTAATTCTCTCACCTCTTGCTTTGTGAAAATGTCTTGTAATTCAGGTCTGTTAAATGTGAATTCCTCTTCAATATTTGAAGGATATTACATCAGTTTTGTGTCGCTACCATAACAAATTACCACAAACGTAGTGGCTTAAAGCAGCAAATATTATTTTAGAGTTCAGAAGATGAGTTTGAGTCTCACTGGGCAAAAAGCAAGCTGGAGGGGGCTGTGTTCTTTCTAGAGGCTCTGGGAGAGAATTCATGCCTTTGCCTTTTCAAGCTTTTACAGGCTGCATGCATTCCCTTGGCTCATGACCATCTTCATAGCCAGCTACCCACATTTCTCTGATTCTTCTTCCACCATCATGTCTCCCCATAGCTGGGAAAGCCTCTGCTTTTAAGGATGATGATTATATTTGATTACATGTGATTATATTTGGCTGCCCAGATAATTCAGAATAATCTATCCCCATCTCAAAGCCTATAACCTTAATCACATCTGTAAAGTACATTTTGCAATATAAAGTAACATATTCACAGCTTCTGGTGATTAGGGTTTGGGCATTTTGGGGAGAGGGAACATTACTCTGCTTTCCACATTTTCCACAGAATTTTAAAATTTTCTACAATTTAATTATAGCATTTTAGATTCATATATTTTCCCCTCTTTCAACACTTTAAAAAATTTTTTTAATTGTATTCAGGTCTCTAATGCTCTTATAAAAAAAAGTTTGTATCCTTGTTCCCAGAACTAATATATTTTTTCTCTTTAGACTTCAGCAGCTTGAAATGATATGCTGTGGTATGGTTTTATTTGTTCAGCTTCTTGGAGTTAGAAATTGAGAGGGTCCTTGAAATCTGAGGATTTGGGGGGAACTACTTCTTCAAATACATTTTTTACTGTCTTTTCTTTCTCTTCTTTCTCTGAGATTCTAATTTTACATGTGCTAAGAGTGGGCCCCATTGAGACCAGTCACTGAGACTTCAGCTCTGCTTGGCTCCACCTCCCTACACAGCAGCAATAAAGGAACCCAGTGGAAGGCTGGGTCCATGAGGAGGCCAGCTTCTCAGGGCTTGTAGTCCTTCATTGACCATTTTTTTAGTGCCTGTAAAAAAGTTGTCTTGGACACTTTTTTCAGTTTTATAGTTGTGTTTGGCAGGAGGTCTGGATTGGTACAAGTTACTCTGTCATGGATAGAAACAGAAGTTGCTAAGCTTCCTTTTTAAAGAACAAATTTACACCCTGATTTTAGGATCAGAATAGGAAATCATCTCTCTTTCTTTGTTACCTTTGTTTCAGTTCACCTAAGCAATGTCTCCATTTTGTAACAATGACAGGAAATGCTGTACATAAGTATGGGTTGAGTATTAGTCTAAATATAGTTGGCGGATACAGTCACATCCAACTGTTTGTGACCCCATAGACTGTAGCCCACCAGGCTCTTCTGTCCATAGGATTTTCCTGGCAAGAATACTGGAGTGGGTTGCCATTTCCTCCACCAGAGGATCTTCCCAATCCAGGGATTGAAACCATGTCTCCTGTGGCTCCTGCATTTGCAGGCAGATTCTTTACCAGTGGGCCACCAATGAGGTAAATACAGCTATCTTGTGGCAATATCTCTTTTTTATACATTTTATTCAACTTCACCATCAAAATTATTGCTGTTCTTTGTATTACAAGACAAAAGATATTTTTACTAAAAGTCTCTCATAAACAAATTTAGAGACAGCCAAATTGTTGGCTCATCTCATCTATAATTTGTATTTTACACTACCAACCTAGCAAATTACTTTTACTTCTTGGTTTAAACAAAGACAAATAAAATGCAATGCCCACCTTCCAGATAGCTTGTAGAGGCAATGCAAAGATTTTATGGAGAGAAAGCAGTGATACAAAGTGGATCCATCTGATTTACCAACACTATGCTATCCTCTTCAGCTAAATGCTGTGACATTTAACTCCAAGTGCAATGGAAAAGCACCTATTTTTCCCAAAACATAGTATTAGGGGCTGCAGCACAAACATTACTGAGTTTCTGCCTCAACCAAAGAACAATCTGCCGGGGTCCAGCCCCGGGTGGCTCCAGGGAATTTGAAGGGGAGACGGAGTCAGCGAGGAAAAAACCTATTTATTATTAATATAAGATTAGATTAGGAAATAATAGTATAGTAGGAAAATTTAGATGGAGAAAAGAAGGCTGAATAACTTGGTTTACGTGGAAAGCCAATGAAGTTCCAGACAAGGAGCTTGCACCATCTACATTAGGCCACCGGCATCCGTTTGAATGTCAGAGAGTGCCCCGCCCTGCGCTCTCTCTCTTAACGGATCTTAGAAGCCAGGGCAAGTTAAGTAGACATGGCGAGCCTGCACGCCCCAGATGGGAATTCAGCCAGAAATTAGAGTAAATAGGAGACACAGGGGAAACCAGTCCTTCCAATGACTAGCCCGGTCCCTATTGTCTAGAAAGGCCTTTTATACCTTTTTTGATTATACATAGAGATCAATGGGTAATACAAAATTATGCAGCGTTAGCAGCCCTAAAACCAGGCTTTCTTTTTGCATACCCTCCCATATACAAAAGGTCTCAGGTGGTTTACATTATCTTCTGGCCAAGAGGCCTGTTAATATTTTTATGGCTCTCTTCCTGGGTAATTGTCTATCAACCAGAAAACTCCTTTTCCCTAGAAGTGTTTTTTCTTTACTCTGCATTACCCTCAAAGTACTAAATAAAGTTACATTCCTGTAGAACAAAGGTGCAGTGGGTTATAACAAAGAAAGTACTTAACTCAAAGATCTAATATTGCTAATACCAGGTCTACTACCTGTTTTTCTTATACCAACTATATCTTACAAATAAAAAGTGGACCACATTCTGTCAGACTTCTCCAGCATGACCCGTTCATCTCAGGTGGCCGCAAGTATAAGCTGGTATAGCCACTATGGCAAGTAGTATGAAAGTGAAAGTGAGTCACTCAGTCGTGTCTGACTCTTTGTGACACCATGGACTGTAGCCCACAGGGCTCCTCTGTCCGTGGAATTCTCCAGGCAAGAATACTGAAGTGGGTTGCCATTTCCTTCTCCAGGGGATCTCAACCCAGGGATCAAACCCAAGTCTCCCACACTGCAGGCAGACACTTTACTGGCTGAGGCACCAGGGAAATCACAGGAGCAGTATGGAGATTCCTCAAAACACTAAAACTAACCATATGATCCACTAATCCTTTCCTGGGAATATATCTGGAAAAGACAAAAACTCTTAATTCAAAAAGATATATGTACCCCTAACATTCATAAGCAGCACTATTTACAATAGCCAAGACATGGAAGAAACCCAAGTACCCATCAATAGATAACTGGATTAAAAGATGTAGTAAGTAAAATGAAAGTTGCTCAGTTGTGTCCTGCCGGGGTCCAGCCCCGGTGGATCCAGGGTGATTCGAAGGGGAGATGGATAAGCGAGGAAAACTTATTTATTTAGATATATAAGATTAGATTAGGAAGAAATAGTATAGTAGGAAAATTTAGTGGAGAAAAGAGGCTGAATAACTTGGTTTACATGGAAAGCCAATAAAGTTCCAGACAAGGAGCTTGCACCATCTACGTTAGGCCACCAGCGTCCATTTGAATATCGGAGAGTGCCCCGCCCTGGGCTCTCTCTCTTAAGCATCTTAGCAGCTGGGACAAATAATAGACATGGCGAGCCTCCACACCCCAGATGGGAATTCAGCCTGAAATTAGAGAAAATAGGAGACGCGGGGGAAACCAGTCCTTAGATTAGGAAATAATAGTATAGTAGGAAAATTTAGATGGAGAAAAGAAGGCTGAATAACTTGGTTTACGTGGAAAGCCAATGAAGTTCCAGACAAGGAGCTTGCACCATCTACATTAGGCCACCGGCATCCGTTTGAATGTCAGAGAGTGCCCCGCCCTGCGCTCTCTCTCTTAACGGATCTTAGAAGCCAGGGCAAGTTAAGTAGACATGGCGAGCCTGCACGCCCCAGATGGGAATTCAGCCAGAAATTAGAGTAAATAGGAGACACAGGGGAAACCAGTCCTTCCAATGACTAGCCCGGTCCCTATTGTCTAGAAAGGCCTTTTATACCTTTTTTGATTATACATAGAGATCAATGGGTAATACAAAATTATGCAGCGTTAGCAGCCCTAAAACCAGGCTTTCTTTTTGCATACCCTCCCATATACAAAAGGTCTCAGGTGGTTTACATTATCTTCTGGCCAAGAGGCCTGTTAATATTTTTATGGCTCTCTTCCTGGGTAATTGTCTATCAACCAGAAAACTCCTTTTCCCTAGAAGTGTTTTTTCTTTACTCTGCATTACCCTCAAAGTACTAAATAAAGTTACATTCCTGTAGAACAAAGGTGCAGTGGGTTATAACAAAGAAAGTACTTAACTCAAAGATCTAATATTGCTAATACCAGGTCTACTACCTGTTTTTCTATATACCAACTATATCTTACAAATAAAAGATATGAAAATTTGGCAGCAAGTATTGGCTCAACAAATGAAACCTTTAATCAGTCCTATTCTAATGATTTTGACTCCTCAGAAGCCCCTACATTCCTAGGATATTTTAAGCTTCCTGTGCCTCCCATGGTCAGGAGGCCTCAAACAATCACATGCACAGCTGTACAAGTCTTGCAGGCAGGCTAGAAAGCCATCAGAGGGGTTTTTGGATTGAAACACTCTTTCAAATGCAGAAGACTAAAACCCTGAGCTGACTTTTTCCAGAGAATGTCAGAAGAGTGGAAAAGCAGGCAGATTCTTATTTTTGGGGGTACATGCTCAGGAAATGCCAGGGGGAAAACCTGAAATATGACTCAATTTTGCCCATCAAATCTCTGCCACATGACCTTGTCACAGGTGGGATTCCTCACGCTGGCTTCCGGCAACAGTCTTTGGAAACAAACCTTAGTTTGAATATTGGTTCCATTATCCAGTATAAACCTAGGGATGCAACCTCCTTGAACCTCCACTTTCACTTTCACTGCTTGGATATTGTACAGCTTATACATAATGACATCTGCATCATGTCTGGCTCGTAACAGACACTCCGTTAAATCTTAGCTCATCCTTTCCCCCTCTACCCTGCCCTCTTCATACCTCTACCCCTTCCTAGCACAGTACCCTGGTAGACATGGCTAAAGTGGTGAATTTCAGTCTGTCCTCTGCTGAGTCCTCACATTCCTGTGACAGCTCTTGGGCGTTTGGCACTGAGAAATGGGAAAGGGTTGGTGACAGTGCTACGCAAACCTCTTATCTCCTTCATATATTGTCGGTTAGCATAAAATTTCCTCTGAAAAATAGGGTCTAGTCTTTTCTTCAGAGAAGGCAATGGCAACCCACTCCAGTACCCTTGCCTGGAAAGTCCCATGGACAAAAGGAGCCTGGTAGGCTGCAGTCCACGGAGTCGCAGAGTCAGACATGACTGAAAGACTTCACTTTCACTTTTCACTTTCATACATTGGAGAAGGAAATGGCAACCCACTCCAGTGTTCTTGCCTGGAGAATCCCAGGGACAGCGGGGCCTGGTGGGCTGCTGTCTATGGGATCGCAGAGAGTCGGACACGACTGAAGTGACTTAACAGCAGCAGCAGCAGCAGTCTTTTTTTAGAGGTTTAGAGAAATAACATCTTACATCCTTTCCTCATTATTATCAACTTCTTTTTACAAACAAATACTTGCAAGAAATTAAGAGATAAAGGAAAACAGCTCTCCTCCTCTTTTCCTCTTTTATAATCTTTCTAACCTCTGCTTCCTATATAGATAAGTGGGCTTCCAGAATCCTCCTGCCCTCATAGGTAATTTACAAAGACCCTATTTGGATCCATTTGGAGTAAATGAGGAAGTAAAAATTACTACAAGAAGAGTAAGGTAAGAGATAATATAATATTACTCAGCATTAACATGAAGTCTAATATAATTATGTAGCATGTCATGACTTTTGAGCTATCTATAGACATCATTTTGTATGAGCCCTATAGCCAACATGATAGTAAACAAACAAACAAAAAAAAAATAGAAAGCTTTATTATTGCCATTGAACAAATGGGGAAAATGAGATGTAGTGGGATCAACTGCATAAAGAAAAAAGAAAATAGACGAAGGAAAGTCAGTCTTGTTTTCTAACAGCTGATATACTTTTTTGGCACATCCACCAAAACATATGTCCATCCACTGAAGCACTATCAATGCATTATCAATACCAGGTAAATGCTAGAAATAAGTATGTCTAAGAAGTGTTTCTCATATTTTAAGTATTTATCATTAAGCTGTAGTAAGTACATACTCCGCAAAGAGTCAGACACGACTGAGCGACTGAACTGAAGTACATATTCTTCACTCACCTTCTCTAGAATGAGAATTATTCACAATAAATTTTACCGCTAAATTATTATTTTAAATATTGAGTATTTGTTGATCCTTCTTTTGAGCTATTTTCCTTTGACTTCTCCATGTTAATCACAGCCTTTTAAGGGAAATAAATTTAAACCCAAATCCTTAATTTACCAAAGTAGGTAAAGAATAGAAAGCATAATGCTCAAAATGACAGCAAACACCAAGAAACCACATGTAATGTTTAGAGAATGTTTACAGACTAAGAGGAACTGCTGTCTTTGGCATGAAGAGCGATTAATGAAATGGCCTAATTTCAGACAAGGTACATAAACGAAGTTCTGGTGCAAATTTATTGTAGTTTGATGTCTTTTTAATTAAATTTAAGTTTATAGTTTTGAATCATCAGGAAAATATTGCAATATAATCTGTTTAGAGCAAAGGAATGTTGCTGACACATTCAGAGTCCTAAACTTTTATTTTTGAAATAAACACTAGCAGTGCTTACTGAGAACAAGGGAAATACAGTGACTCTCTGAATGTTTCAATTTGGCACTGCTTGTGCTGATTCATCATTATCTGGGGCTCTTTTCTGAGATACAATGGAGTGTGTTCAGTACCTGCCAAATACCCTACACAGATATGAATAATTCTAGGAGAATCACATTATAAAACGTATTTTTCCTACCTAAAACACTGCCCCAAAGTCTGGAAAAATAATTTTCTTTATAACTGAATATAGTGGCTTTTAATTTCAGTGCTCATATAAACAACTTATTCAAAGAGAAAAGTTACTTAAATTAAATCTGGACCCTTGCTTCATCTCTTTATACTAAGAGAATACTTTTCAGAACTTTCCAAGAATTTATAAATTGGATTCACCATTTCACTCTACCTTCTTAGAAACTGATTTCAGCAGTTTTCCCTAAGTAAACGAGGGTAATGATTTTAACATCACAGACCAATGGCTGAGTATAACTTAGACTGGATAAGAGGGAAAATAGCAAATATTGTACTGTTAATCATTTGCTGTTTCACAGGGATAGAATATTAAAGTTGCAAAGTCCATCAATCTTCACATTATTATTAAAGAATAGATTATTAAAGTTCATCAATCTATAATTATTAATTTAAAATATTTTGACACATAAACATTTGCATACAGTCTCTTAAGTATATAGCATGACTGTTCAATGTTTATTCAGACATTGTATCTATGTCCAGGACTAAGCAGAAAATAACTCTCCAGACACCTTGAATTTTTTCCTCTTGACTAAGCTCTGCAAAGGTAACATGCATTGCTCTCGGGGCTTCAGACTTAAAAGCAATATGTGTCTCTCTCTCATTTTCTTCATTCAATCCAGTCTTTCCACAAAAAATTATTATCAGTTAATATGTGATAGACACCATACTGGGCTTCCCGGTGGTAAAGAATCTGCCTGCCAATGCAGGAGAAGAGGGTTTGAACCCTGGGTCAGGAAGATCTTCCCCTGGGGAAGGAAATGGCAACCCACTCCAGTTTTCTTGCCTGGAGAATCCCATGGAATGAGGAGCCTCGTGGGTTACAATGCATGAAGTTTTAAAAGAGTCAGACACGACTGAGTGACTAAACAACAAGACCATACTAGGCCTTGGCGATGGAGAGTGAGATACAATCAGTTACCAAGATTGTCATTAACTCCCATACAGAAACAGGAATGTAAAGAAACAAGTTAAACATGAATGATAAGTATATAAAACACAATGGGGACTCAAAGGCAAGGCATTTCTGTGAGTACAGTCATTGATTAACTATAGTACACAGGACGTTTTTCCCCCTCAATTAGTTTTAAAAAATCACGTTTGGGGGGATATGTACATGAATATGGATGACTGAGTCATTTTTCTGTGCAACTGAAACTAGTAAAACATTGTTAATTGGCTAGACTTCAATATAAAATAAAAAGACTTTTAAAAAGCAAAAAAAATTAGTCTTTTTTTCACATTTCAAAAAGATCATTGGAGTTAAAAACAATTTTAAAATATGACAAATCTAGATTAAAATTTTAGTGCCAACTATAACCAAAAATCATATCATGTATTATCCCTACTTTATGCAAAAATAAAACACCTCTTAGAAAATATAAATTTATTTCATATTTGTAGTAAAGGTTGACATTGTTTAGGGCCAGCCTCACAAGTTAGGGTCAGGAAATTTGCCCATAAGAAATAATACATGAGTTATGTCTAGGAGTTAAGAGAAGAGAGAGCCTAGAAGAGCATTCCAGTAGAGATCCTAGAGTGATAAAAATCGAAAGAATCAAAAAAAAAAGAATATTCAGTTAAAGTAAGTACAAAATTTATTTTCTTTTTTGCAGGCTAGTGTTTTCATGCCAGATACTAACTTTTTGTGAAAAGTCTTAGGCTGTCCTTTTATTTTCTTATTTTGTTTTAATTCATGACTAAAGAGAAAAATACAAGTTGTGGTGTGACTTTGAGATGTTAATTGAAAGTTTCTTCAAATGTGAAACTTTTCTCCCCAAACCCAGTACTTCTTTTTCCCTATAAATCCTTCTTTGATGCTTACCTCCTCTTTCTTTGATTTCAGTAACAATGTATATTCTCTAGTACCTCAAAATATAAACATGCTTCCAACTAGAATATCTGCAAGTATTGCATGTATGAAGTGCTAGCATCTAGAACATTCTTCCACTGTGATAGAATTATAAAACAGTAACAATCACTTTGGAAAATGATTTGACAGTTTATTAAAAAGTTAAAGACACCTTATGATCCGACAATTTCATTCTTAGGCATACAACCAAGAGAAATTAATGATTGTGTTCATTTAAAATATCTTTTACAAAGAATGTTTATAGCAGCTTATTTTATTTCTAAAATTGGAAAAATCCAAATTGGTTCATGAACTAGAGAATGGATAAATATTATGTATATCCACACAATAGAACACTATCAGTACAACTGCTAAACAAATGGAAAAGAGAAAATTACTAGTACAATGATATAGATAAACCTCAAAAATGTTAAACCAAATGAAATGTCAGAAAAAATACATATACTCTATTATTTTATGTAATTTAAGAAGCACAAGTGCGTGCTTAGTAGTGTCCACTTCTTTGCAACCCTATAGACTGTAGTCTGCCAGGCTCCTCTGTCCATGGAATTTACCAGGCAAGAATATTGGAAAATGAATTGCCATTTTCTACTCCAAGTTCAAGAAGCTTAGTTCAGTTCAGTTCATTCAATCACTTATCTGACTCTTTGTGACACCATGGACTGCAGCACACCAGGCTTTCCTATCCATCACCAACTCCCAGAGTTTACTCAAACTCATGTCCATCGAGTTGGTGATGCATTCCAACCATTTCATCCTCTGTCATCCCCATCTTTCCCAGCATCAGGGTCTTTTCCAGAGTCAGTTCTTTGCATCAGGTAGCCAAAGTTCTGGAGTTTCAGCTTCAGCAACAGTCTTTCCAATGAATATTCAGAACTGATTTCCTTTAGGATTGTCTGGTCAGATCTCCTTGCAGTCCAAGGGACTCTCAAGAGTCTTCTCCAACACCACAGTTCAAAAACCATCAATTCTTAGGCACTCAGCTGTCTTTATAGTCCAATTCGCACATCCATACATGACTACTGGAAAAACCGTAGCTTTGACTACATGAACCTTTGTTGCAAAGTAGTGTATCTGCTTTTTAATATGCTGTCTAGGTTGGTCATAACTTTACTTCAAAGAAGCAAGCGTCTTTTAATTTCATAGCTGCAGTCACCATCTGCAGTGATTTTGGAGCCCAAAAAACTAAAGTCAGTCACTATTTCCAATTTTTCCCAATCTATTTGGCATGAAGTGATGGGACCAGATGCCATGACCTTAGTTTTCTGAATGCTGAGTTTAAGCTGGCTTTTTCACTCTCCTCTTTCACTCTGATCAGAGGCTTTTAAATTCTTCTTTGGTTTCTGCCATAAGAGTGGTGCTATCTACATATCTGAGGTTATTGATATTTCTCTGGGCAATCATGATTCCAGCTTCTGCTTTTTCCAGCCCAGCATTTCACATGATGTACTCTACATATAAGTTAAATAAGCAGAGTGACAATATACAACTTTGACGTACTCCTTTCCCAATTTGGAACCAGTCTATTGTTCCTCTTCCAGTTTAAACTGCTGTTTCTTGACCTGCATACATATTTCTCAGGAGGCAGGTAAAGTGGTCTGGTATTCCCATCTCTTGAAGAATTTTCCACAGTTTGTTGTGATCTACACAGTCAAAGGCAGTCAATAAAGCAGTCAATAAAGCAGAAGTGGATGTTTTTCTGGAACTCTCTTGCTTTTTTGATGATCCAAAAGATGTTGACAATTTGATCTCTGGTTCCTGTGTCTTTTCTAAATCCAGCTTGAACATCTGGAAGTTCACAGTTCACATACCGTTGAAGCATGGCTTGAAGAATTTTGAGCAATACTTTGCTAGTGTGTGAGATGAGTGAAAGCAATTGTGCAGTGGTTTGAGCATTCTTTGGCATTGCCTTTCTCTGGGATTGTAATGAAAACTGACTTTTCCAGTCCTGTGGCCACTGCTGAGTTTTCCAAATTTGCTGGCATATTGAGTGCCACACTTTAACAGCATCATCTTTTATGATTTGAAATAGCTCAACTGGTTTTCCATCACCTCCACTAGCTTTGTTTGTAGTGATGCTTTCTAAGACCCACTTGACTTTGCATTCCAGGATTTCTGGATCTAGGTGAATGATCATACCATTGTGGTTATCTGGGTCATAAAGATCTTTTTTGTATAGTTCTTCTGTGTATTCTTGCCACCTCTTCTTAATATCTTCTGCTTCTGTTAGGTCCATACCATACCATTTCTGTCCTTTATTGTGTCCATCTTTGCATGAAATGTTCCCTTGGTATCTCTAATTTCTTGAGGAGATCTCTAGTCTTTCTCATTCTATTGTTTTCCTCTATTTCTTTGCATTGATCGCTGAGGAAGGCTTTCTTATTTCTCCTTGCTATTCTTTGGAACTCTGCATTCAAATGGGTATATTTTTCCTTTTCTCCTTTGCCATTAGTTTCTCTTCTTTTCTCAGCCTTTTGTAAGGCCTCCTCAGACAACCATTTTGCCTTTTCGAATTCCTTTTTCTTAGGGATGATCTTGGTCACTGCCTCCTGTACGATGTGAAGAACTTCCATCCATAGTTCTTCATGCACTCTACCACATCTAATCCCTGGAGTCTAGTTCTCACTTCCACTGTATAATCATAAGGGATTTGATTTAGGTCATACTTGAATGCTCTAGTTGTTTTGCCTACTTTCTTCAATTTAAGTCTGAATTTGGCAGTAAGAAATTCATGATATGAGCCAAAGTGAGCTCTCAGTCTTGTTTTGTTGACTATAGAGTGTTTCCACCTTCAGTGCAAAGAATATAATCAATCTGATTTTGGTATTGACCAACTGGTGATGTCCATGTGTAGAGTCTTCTCTTCTATTGTTGGAAGACAGTGTTTGTTATGACCAGTGTGTTCTCTTGGCAAAACTCTATTAGCCTTTGCCCTGCTTCATTTTGCACTCCAAGGCCAAATTTGCCTGTTACTCCAAGTAGCTCTTGCCTTCCTACTTTTGCATTCCAGTCCCCTATAATGTAAAGATATCTTTTCCTTTAGTATTAGTTCTCAAAGTTTTTGTAGATCTTCATAGAACTGTTCAACTTCAGCTTCTTCAGCATTAGTGGTTGGGACATAGACTTGTATTACTGTGATATTGAATTGTTTGCCTTGGAAATGAACAAAGATCATTTTGTTGTTTTTGAGATTGCATCCAAGTACTGCATGTTGGGGGCTACTCCATTTCTTCTAAGGGATTCTTGCCCCTATTAGTAGATATAATGGTCATCTGAGTTAAATTCACCCATTCCATTTTAGTTCACTGATTCCTAAAATGTTGAGTTCACTCTTGCCATCTCCTGTTTGACCACTTCCAATTTACCTTGATTCGTGGACCTAACATTCCAGGTTCCTATGCAATATTGTTCTTTACAGCTTCAGACCTTGCTTCTATCACCAGTCACATTCACAACTTGGAGCTGTTTTTGCTTTGGTCCCATCTCTTCATCCTTTCTGGAATTATTTCTCCACTGACCTCCTGTAGCATATTGGGCACCTACTGACCTGGGGAGTTAATCTTTCAGTATCCTATCTTTTTGCCTTTTCATGCTATTCATGATGTTCTCAAGGCAAGAATACTGAAGTGGTTTGCTATTCCCTTCTCCAGTGGAACCACGTTTTGTCAGAACTCTCCACCATGACCCTCCCATCTTGGGCGGCCCTACACAGCATGGCTCATAGTTTCATTGGGTTAGACAAGGCTGTGGTCCATGTGATCAGTTTGCTTAGTTTTCTGTGATTGTGGTTTTCATTCTGTCTGTCCCTTGAGGGATAAGGATATGAGGCTTATGGAAACTTCCTGATGGGAGAGACTGACAGAGGGGGAAACTGGGTCTTGTGAGGAGTGGGTGGAACCATGCTCAGTAAACCTTTCATCCAATTTTCTGTTGATGGGAGGGGCTGTGTTCCCTCCCTGTTGTTTGACCTGAGGCCCAACTATGGTGGAGGTAATAAAGATAATGTCAACTTCCTTCAAGAAGTTGAAGAAGAGGTAAAACTAATCTATGGGAATAGAAGTTAGAATGGCAGTATCCTCTCAAATGCTGCATGCCCTGAAAAGAAGCATGCCAGGACTTTCTGGGACAATGGAAACAATTTATACCTGTATCTATAAATGGTTTTGACAGGATATAGATAAGTTAAAAGTCATCAACACATAACTTAAGATGTGAGCATTTTACTATAGTGCATTATACTTTAATAAAGTACTATTAAATATAAAATATATATTTTGTTAACTTGTCTGGAGACTGCAAAACCCCTAAATATTTTTAGACTGTACTTTTTATATTTGAGATTATCTAAGCCTAACAACAACAAAAAAAGCAAAGACATTACTTTGCCAACAAAGGTCTGTCTAGTCAAGGCTATGGTTTTTCCAGTGGTCATGTATGGATGTGAGAGTTGGACTGTGAAGAAGGCTGAGCGCAGAAGAACTGATGCTTTTGAACTGTGGTGTTGGAGAAGACCTTTCTTAAGAGTCTCTTGGACTGCAAGGAGATCCAACCAGTCCATTCTGAAGGAGATCAGTCCTGAAGACTCATTGAAAGGACTGATGCTGAACCTGAAACTCTAATACTTTGGCCACTTGATGCATAGAACTGACTCATTGGAAAAGATCCTTATGCTGGGAAAGATTGAAGGCAGGAGGAAAAGGGGATGACAGAGGATGAGATGGTTGGATGGCATCACTGACTCAATGGACATGAGTTTGAGTAAACTCTGGGAGTTGGTGATGGGCAGGGAGGCCTGGTACGCTGCAGTCCATGGGGTCACAAAGAGTTGGACATGACTGAGCAACTGAACCTAACTGAACAACAAAATGTGACTAAATTTTCAAAGGACATACAATTTCTTCATGTCACATCAATCCAATTGATCCAACTAAAAAGGCTCAACTATGGTTACTTCCTCTTTGAAAATAGATGGTTGAAAACTGGGAGGAAAAAGGAAATCAGTGTAAACACAGGTAAATACTAAGTTAACTGCTCAATTTAAATCTTGACTGAATTTACTGATCTTGTAAAACCAGTCAGATGAACTGGTCTTGTTTTTAATCACAGAAATTAGCCAATTTCAAGTATGTTAAGAAAAGTGGCCCAAGATATCCAAGAAGAAAAAGTATCTGAGCTTTGTACATTAATCTGAAGAAATCAATGTTTGCACACAGGTGTGGCTGTAAAGGACTCAAGAAGACAAAGATGACTAGTACACAGACTCTCAAAACCATCAGTATACATTTAGCCTGAAAGGGAAGCCGCTTGAGGTAAAGAGCCATACTTACATATTAGCAGAAGCTAATGGTTTGGTAAGGTCACTATTAGTACCTTTATTAAGCAAGATTGAAGGGCT
The DNA here is from genome assembly GCA_006408695.1 of Aepyceros melampus. Classification (NCBI taxonomy): domain Eukaryota; kingdom Metazoa; phylum Chordata; class Mammalia; order Artiodactyla; family Bovidae; genus Aepyceros; species Aepyceros melampus. Next base: position 112,176 of record SJXQ01000872.1, read on the forward strand.
AGTAACATTGTAGACAGATGCTTTACCGTCTGAGCCACCAGGGAAGTGGATAAAACTTACCACTGGATATAGTATTCTGCTAGGATAATCCCATGGACAGAGGAGCCTGGTGGGTTACAGTCCATGGGGTCGCGAAGAGTCACACATGACTGAGCAACTGACACTTTCACTATGGTAGTCTGTGTAGCACCCCAGGGCAATTCCTACATCTCCCTTATGCTACCCAATACAATCTTAGCATTCCCTGAAAATTCACACTATTGTTCCAAGCAAGAGAAACATTTTCCTTCTCTCTCTCTCTTTTTCTTTATTTGGACTAGTGACATGAAAACCAGAAGGCCAGGAGGGAATCTCATCTTTCCCATGAGCTGAGTGGTAATTCTAACTTCCGGTGACAGCATTTTTCTACTGGATAGAAAAATCATTAAAATAGAGAACTCTGGTGCCACAGGCATGGAAAAAATAACTAATTGGAAATGGGTTGTTAGGTGTTATGAATAAATACATTACCCATGGCTTCATCTCTTTTTCCAAGATCTATCCTTTCCAGCTATGAGGAAAGCACCCATAGTACCACCAGCTTGGGTTTAGGATGAGGGCACAGCTAAGCAGTTAGGTCAAAGAAATGATAGAAAATGACTGAAACTTGACAATAGAAAATGTACTTTCTGTATCTTTCTGGGGCCCTGCAAGCCCATGCCACCATTTTTTTTCCTCACAATCACACTGCAATGCAGTAGTCTGTTCCCCCTGCTGTTACAGCAAAAATAAACTGATGGAGACAGGGAGGAAGCAGAGGAGCCTCAGTCTCCCTGCCAAGAGGAATCTGGGAGTAAAGCCAGGAAGAAAAGAACAGTGGAGGTAGAAGCCTGTATGGCATGTTAAGAGCCATCACCTGACTTTTCAGAGGAAGAGAGGACTGGGGGAATAAGCATTAAGACCTAAACCGGGGAGGAAAAAATGAAGACAAACGAGCAGCAGTTAGAGCAGAGACTATAGGAAACACTGCAGAAATATATCTTGCTTCAGAACCCCAAAGTAGGGCATATAATTCAAAGTATCCAGGGGCTAGAGCACCAACCTGAGTGCAGTGGGAGAAAAAAAAAAAAAAAAACATGGTTCAATGTGAAAGCCTGACGTCACTCTGTGACAACTATCCAAGGAATTCCATCAGGACCACGTCACATGATCCACTCCTCAGATCCCAATCCACCTACACTAGCATCAAGCAGAGAAATTGACTCTAGCCTCTGCTGCTGACTCTACAGTGATCAACCTTCTGTTTTGATACATTATACATCACTCTCTGCTCTAGCTTTTCATGTTCCCTTTGCTGAAATGCTCTTCCCCCAAATATCCTTGTAGCTCATTCCTTCATTTCCTTGAGTCTCTTCTCAAATGCCATATTTGAAGGAAATTCTTCCCTGATTTAAGATTGCAAAGCCCCCACAAAAACACACACTGAGTACTCCTGAGCCCCTTTACCCTGCTCCACTATGTTCCCATAGCCCTTATCACGTTATATTATACTACAGCGTTTACTTGACTATCTTGTTTACTGTCTGTCTGTCTCTGCTGCTGCTGCTGCTAAGTCGCTTCACTTGTGTCCGCCTCTGTGCGACCCCAGAGACGGCAGCCCACCAGGCTCCCCCGTCCCTGGGATTCTCCAGGCAAGAACACTGGAGTGGGTTGCCATTTCCTTCTCCAATGCATGAAGGTGAAAAGAGAAAGTGAAGTCGCTCAGTCGTGTCTGACTCTTAGCGACCCCGTGGACTGCAGCCTACCAGGCTCCTCCGCGCATGGGATTTTCCAGGCAAGAGTACTAGAATGGGGTGCCATTGCCGTCTGTCTCTACTAGAATGTAATTCCCATCTGATTTTTTCCCTGACATACTCCTAGTCCCTATCACTCAGCCTAGAGCACAGTTGAAGTTCAATAAATATTTGTTGACTATCTGATGAATGAATAAATGAATACTACACACTGCTGGCTCTGAAGGTAGAAGGACTAGCATGTATTGTCTCTGTATTCCTTGCAATCATGACTGTGCTTGGTATATGCTAGACTCTCAATAAATGCTTGTTAAATGAATGAATGTAAGAAAAATATAATCTCAAGTTGACATAGCTGAATATTATCTTAGATACTTATTATCAGTATCTTAGATTGGAGTGGAGGTAAGTGGGGAATCAAAACACAGAGGATATGATATAATAACTGGAGAAGTAGCAATGATTATAATAATAATAGCCACGTAGTGGCCACATCAATTTGTCAAGTATGTTGTTTGTTATTTATTATATCTGGTCCTCGCAATCATCTTGCAAGGGAAGCATGATTATCTTTGTCTTAAAGATGAAAGTGTTGGAGCACAGAATATTTTTAACAACTGCCTCACATCACAGAGATGGTAAAGACTGCTGAGATTTAAACCTAGTACCAACTGGATTGCCCCTAAAACCAAGGCACCAGTCTGCTTATGCACAGTTTGCTCCTCAACTATAGAAACCAAACAATGGTTTTCTTCTCACCTTGGGTTCGACTGATACAGGAGAAATAACAATCCAGCTACTTTTACCACCTGGTTCTAAAGTGTATCAGGGCCTTTGGAACACCAGCTAGCCCCATATGAAAGCATTGCTATTCTCAAAGTCTAAGCAACATAAACAGTCAATTGAGAATTGAGGGGTGTTGAACTCTACATGGCAATCCAAGAAAGCTTCCTAGAGAGAAGAGGTATCTAGGAAATATTCAAAAGGACATAAGGCATATGGGAGGCAACAGGAAATGTATCACCAGAGACAAAAAAATAGACCAAGTGGAGGACAACAACATTTAAGTAACTGAAGTTCAATCTCTGCACTATATGTTAATGTATTCAGTCACTGAACATACACAGTGAAATTTTTATGTGTAAGGCATGTCTCTGAAATATGAACATACAGAAAGCTGGTCAGAAAGTCCCTTCTCTCTTCAAGTCGGAGGGAACAAAATAAAATTTATTTGAAATATATGGCATATTAAATTGGGTTAATACTAGTAGAAAAATAAAGCAGAGAAAAGAGGATGAGGGTACTTGGAGTTGTGATTTAACAGTGTGCTACTTTAATACTATTTGAAACAATCAGAGAATTGATACATGTGGGGCAAAACTGCCAGATTTTTGTAAGAACAATTTAACCTCAACCTCTATACTGTATAAGATTTTCTTGTTCTTCGATCGAAGGTGGCAGTTCAAGAGGGTGACACGCTCTGTCTTTGTATTTGAGGCTCTCTGCTGATTGCTCTGAGCCGAGAGTAATAGCAGAGCTCCAGCCAATTTCCAGACTGGCAAGAATCTTGGAAAAGGGGATTTTTTAAAATATTATACTCCATAGTGTCCCTATAGTTGGCGAAGTGTAACAGTGCCTCATTAGGTGGCCAAAATTCTAGCTTGACCACTAAGTGTCATTGCGGTTGCAGAGCACAGATCTGGGGTCAGCAAAAGAAGAAGAAAGGTGGAATAAAATGAAAATCATGAGCAGAAAGCTTTATCATACTTGATAGGTCATTTCTAGAGAATTAGATGATTAAGGGGCGTGAGAGAGCAGAGTAGCAGGTGTATAAGGACTTCAGAAAAACATCTTGTGTAGGGCTTTAAAATTACTTAGGAGCTTAATAAAAATTGACATCTATATGGACACTATCTCACGGTTGAAAAGCCAGCTGAAAGATTGAAAAGCCTGTAAACAAATGAAAATAAATGGCTTTGCAACTCATACTGGGAGGAGTTCTCAGGCTGGCATTTGAAGAGCTCTTATTTAGCTTGAGAGCCAGATGACTAAGCTATTACATTGGGATAAATAGATTGGGAATGAAATGTGCAAATGAACTAACCTGGCAGGAGTTGCTAGAAAGGTAGGGAACCTTCTACCACCACGGAGTTGTTTATATTAGGATTTAGAAAAGGGCTGCATTTGAACATCTGTTTTTCAGAATACAAAGTGGTATCATGCAGTCTGAAAAGCCTGGAAGAGACTATACTCATGATTGGTTTAAGAAGAGTGGCTGGTACAGGAGGGAGATGAAAGTCTGCACCTTAGATGAAGCAGACTGATGATTAAAAGTGAGATGATCCACAAATGCTTTAAAGATGTAAACACCAGGCAGACTTAAAATTACTTGTCCTGAAACCCTAGGGCAGACAAATGGGAGAGAATTAATAAAGGGTAATCACAGCCAAATTCTTTCAAAAATTGTGAACTGGGTCAGTCATTTAGACTAAGAAATGATTCTTTTGTACTTCATACTCTTATTTTAAGACCTTGCTCAAATGTCACATGTTTCTGGCTTTCTTCCTCACCTCTCCCACACCTCCAAGGCAGAATTAATCACTTCTTGAAGTATCTTTCCATTGCATGTAAGAAATGTTTCTTTCATAGTGCTAAACACACTGTATTTTAGTTATGTTCTGGTTTCTATTAGTAAGATGTGAGTTCCTTAGGGACTGGGTTTATGCCTTAGCATATATTTGCGCCTCCAGCACTAGAATATTGACTGTTACTTTAAATGCTTAGTGAATTGAATGGTACCTTACACATTCACCTGGGATTTAATTGCTAAGGTTATCATTTGTTACTTTGATGAAGCCGTGTGTGTGTGTGCTGTTGCTTCAGTTGTGTCCGACCCTCTGCAAACCTATGGACCATAGCCCACCAGGCTCCTCTGTCCGTGGGATTCTCCAGGCAAGGATACTGGAGGGGGGTGCCATTTCCTTTCCCAGGGGATCTTCCTGGCCCAGGGATTGAACCTGCGTCTCTTACGTCTCCGGCAGGTGGGTTGACAGATGGATTCTTTACAACTAGTGCCACCTGATGAGGCCACATTGTGTTAAAAAAGGGGGAAGAGGGAGAAAGTATTCTATGTATTGATAAGAAAAGATTGCCAATATATCTATATTAAGTAAAAATAAAGGAGGGGGGGCAAGGTACCAAGCAATGTGTACATCTTGCAACTTCATGTGTAGAATGAGAGAAAAAGAAGAATGCGCTCCTATATTCTAATATTTTCATAAATAAAATCTGGACATATATTTTAAAAGCTATCACTGGTTACCTCTGAAGAAGGTGATACAATGGGTTCAGTGATAAAATTAAAGTATTCACTGTGTATATTTTTATACGGTTTTGACTTTTTAAACATTCATTCATAATCTACCACCCATTAAAAACATTTAAAAATATTTTTTAAAAACCAGTCATGTGGAAAATGAAAGCAACAGCAGCAACAATGAACAAGAGGACTCATTCCATGCTTAATTAGGTGAAGGAGACAGGTACTGCTATATATTGGTTGGTTTGTTTGTTTGAACAAATGAACTCAGTTCCACTTATAGACCACATAGTTGTTGAAGAAATGAAAGGAATTGTTATTTTCTCATGCAAGCCACAGTAATCAAAAGTTTTTCAAAAACCTCACTGGATAAAGGTGGCTGCTTCACTCTGTTTCTGCTAATTGCACTACTAAGGGTAGCACGCCTTAAGGATCCTCCATCTGCCACACTGAACCCAAGACAATTCCTTAACATATTGTTAGAAAATCAATATTTTAAATAATGAGATTGGGTCTGTCCTTGAAGCAGTCTGGGTACTAAAATAGATTTATAGAAGGTTTTCATTTGTCTCAACTAGTTAGTGATTGCTTCCCTTGACTGATTCCTATCAAGCAAAAACTATCACATTTTAAATATACATGTATATGCATGCATCTTGAATGGCACATGTCAAAGTATAATTTACAAGAATTTATAAAGCATAACTCACACAAATATAAAATAAGCATGTGGCAAACAATTATTTACCTCATTAAGGAAAGAACCAGTCACAGTATAGATGGTTCAAAGGAGAAATGAAGAACAAGGGTTATACAGGCATGGGAGGAAAAAATATTTGAATGAATAGGGTTAGATACAGAACTAGTTAATATCCTACAGAGCAATAAAGCTATCACCTTTGGGGTTATCTTTTCTACCAAGCAGAAATCATTTGTATTTTTACTAGACAAAAATCTACTAATAAACATGCAACTTCACAGAGAATGGGTTTTTAATCAATAACTAGATATAATAAACAAAGGTAAATTCTCCTGAATAATCAATAATCTTTGGTGAGCCTGTCAAACAAGGTTCTGATATGACAGCAAAAGGGCGTGTCATCCTTCCTTTGCTTTACCTTCAAGTTAGGTGATATTTTTAACACATGTTGAGTCAGTTCAGTTTAGTTCAGTTGCTCAGTTGTGTCCAACTCTTTGCAACCCCATGAATGACAGCACGCCAGGCCTCCCTGTCCATCACCAACTCCCGGAGTTCACTCAAATTCACGTCCATCGAGTCAGTGATGCCATCCAGCCATCTCATCCTCTGTCATTCCCTTCTCCTCCTGCCCCCAATCCCTCCCAGCATCAGAGTCTTTCCCAATGAGTCAACTCTTCATATGAGGTGGCCAAAGTACTGGAGCTTCAGCTTTAGCATCATTCTCTCCAAAGAACACCCAGGGCTAATCTCCTTCAGAATGGACTGGTTGGATCTCCTTGCAGTCCAAGGGACTCTCAAGAGTCTTCTCCAACACCACAGTTCAAAAGCATCAATTCTTCAGCACTCAGCTTTCTTCACAGTCCAACTCTCACATCCATACATGAAGACTGGAAAAACCATAGCCTTGACTATACGGATGTTAGTCAGCAAAGTAATGTCTCTGCTTTTGAATATACTATCTAGGTTGCCCACAACTTTTCNTGCATTTATTTCTGCCCTAATTTTTATGATTTCTTTCCTTCTACTAGCTCTGGGGTTCTTCATTTCTTCCTTTTCTAGTTGCTTTATTTTTTTAAATTCGTTTCAGATACACAATGTTAAAATGTGAAGCGTAGATTAAAGAAGGAATAAAATGAAACAGGGTAATAAGTGAAAGTTGTTTTAGTCATCTAACCGGGAAAAGATGCTGGCCTGAATCCTAGCATTGAGAATAGAAGACCATATTTTTAAGAAAGTATTCAGGAAATTAATCATCTGGGTTTCCACTGATTTATTGTGAGAAAGATGGTGAGATCTGTTTGGGGCTAGGAATAATGGCACAGGGAAAACCAATAAAGAAATAGAAGGTAGTTCAGTTGCAGAAGGATGGCATTTGCAATTCTGTATGAACATTTATAGAAAATGAAATATATTCTAGGCAGTTAGAAATCTGGAGGTGGAACTCCAGAGATCACTGGAACCTAGAGTCACTGATTTTACTGTTGGCCAGTGAAGGGAATGGGAGTCCTCAGGGAGAGCAGAAAGCAAGAACATCATCAGTAAGACTTTCTCAGAAAGCCCAGGTTTGAGTGCCAAGTTCTGCTATTAATTAGCTCTGAGATCTTGGCCTTATATTTTTCACAGACAGAGTCAACCACAGTCACATTCCTGATAACTGTTACTTAAATGATCCCGTGAAATGTGAATGTGTTTTGGAAAAGCTTTGAAAGACTTTCTACACTTTTGATCATAAAATATTTCCAACAGCACCTACAGATTAAGATGTTCACTGTAGCACTTCAATGAAAAACTGAAAATGGCCTAAATAACCATATCTAGTGATCACTACATTAAAAAAAAATCTTCAATTTACATGAAATTATTATTATGCTACCAGTGATCTAGGATGCTAAGATGGTAAAATCACAGTGATGGTTCATACTGTTCCATCAAGTGAAAAAAAAACTATAAAATTGTATATATAGTATATCCAGTATTATATAAAGATTTATACAGAGAAGAAAAAAGATCATAAAATCTTAGCAATAGTTGCTTTTAGAAGATGGTACCATGGCTGATGTCTTTCCATTTTAGTGTTATAATTAATGGTAGGGGAGAACTTAAATGTTTCTTGAACAATTAATTCACTTGTAAAGTAAATCTACTTTTATCATGTAAAGTGTTTTTTTTTAATTTGGTAGCATTTATAATCTGAACTCTGAAAAATAATTTAAAATGATAATACTAGCCTAATTATGTATGTGTCTACACACACACACACACACACACACACATACATACACATCAATTACACATCAATTACAGAGAGATAATTTGAAGCTCCAATAAAGGACACTATACCTTTCACAGATTTCATGGCAGAAGTGAACTATAATCCCAGAAGTTCTGGACTCTAGTTGCAGAACTAAAGGCAGTTAGTTGAAAAACTCCTAAATAAGTCTCTCTGAACTGCAGCCAGTTGTGAGGTAGACAGGACAATTGCAATTGCAGGTTGTGCCACAAGGTATGGATCAAGATTTGATTTCCACATAAAAGTTGTGGAGGTGGGTAGCAGATCAGAGGGAAGAAAAAAGACACCCATGTAGAGAGGTTTTTCAAGGTGGCATCTTTTCCTCTATCTTGCCAAAAGACACACTGATGTACAGTTCTGGTTCTGAAGGGTCAATTCCAATTAGGAGTTTTCTCAAAGGGATTTGAATAGCTCAAGATATAATACTATTTTGCTGTCAGAAGGCCTGGCTCTGATACTTAATTTTCTTTGTGGACTTAGACAAATTATTCAACCTGCTCTGCTTCAGTTTTATTATTTTATCTTTAAAGTGATAACAATAATACCTATTTTGTTGAGATTTCAAAGATCGTGTCTTTACCTGTGGCGGATTCATGCTGATGTATGGCAAAACCAATACAATATTGTAAAGTAATTAACCTCCAATTAAAATAAATAAATTCATATTTAAAAAAACACAAAAATAAAACCCCAAACAAAAGGGGTTATTGAAGACAAAGAGGAGGGAATAATAGTAACAAAATGGTAAAGATGACAAAAGTGATGATAACAACAGTGATGGGGAAGAGGAAGAGGAGGATAATGACTTGATGATGAGAATGACTTGTGACGATGATGACAATAAGGAAAAGGATAAAGAGTCTTTTCTCTTAAATTAAAACATCATCAACTTTTCTCTTAAATTTGTAAAAGAGTTCTCAATGATAACTCTGTCTTACTTATGTCTTACTTGTGTGTATCGATGGCTTTCCTGGCTGCCTGACAGTAAACTTCAAGAGTACAAGGTCTTTTCTTAGATATTCATTCTGTGCTAACTGACAAATGAATGGACTGCATTAACTTACAACTGCTTGTACGTATTACAGCAGATAAGAAAGCAAGCCACTTTCTCCAAGAGTCCATTTCACTTTCTCCTGCAGGGGACAGATGAGGAAAACAATGCTTTTAATTTAGCTGGCTGCTTCTGATTTCTTTCTTTCTTTCTTTCTTTTTCTTGAGGGGAAAAAATGGTTTTCTTTTATAATTCTGTGATAGATTCAATCTGGCATTCTCTTTAAGGATTTTTAAACTTGGATTTTGGTATATTCAAATTTCCCTCCAGACATTTTAAGAAGGCTGACTGATAAGGTTTGGGAAGACCTATCGTTCTGAATACTGACAAAAAGAAAATGATTTTTAGTAAATGTGATGGGTGATGATCAAAGGATTAATTTTCAAGAATGCATTTGAGGGACTCTTGGCAACATTCATGATGTACATTATTACAGCCTTGGTGCCAGGAATGTGTCTGCAGAACTTACAACAAGGATACCTGTCCTCAAGTTCAGATATATGTAATAGAAATCATAAAAAATTCATCTTTAATTATGTAATTATTTATAGCTGTAGCTTCAGAGACACTGGTATTCAGTAAAGCAAAATATACTGAAAGAATTACAGTTCTGTTCTCCTGCTATAATAACACGGATGTGTAAAAAACAAAAAGGCACCTGTTTTGCAGATTTTCTGCACTGGTGCCCTAGAGGGACATGGGTTTACTGCATTTAACAAGTCCATGCCTGGGTATGATGCTTCAGAGCAATACATTTACTATGGTAGCTCTTGGTTTATGACTTAAATCACACCATTAAACAGCAGATTGAATAACACAATACCAGTTCTCAAATCTTATACTTAAACAGCTATACATGACAACTTTAGAGTAGGCAAAGCTTCAGTATCATTTTATCAAAGAAACAGCATTTTTCTCTAACGTGTGTTCAACAGAATGAAACAGTGATATCAAGTGCCACTTTACAGGTGGAAAGAAAAATGAGGTAATGACTACAATCTGTTTTCATAATTTATGGGGAATCATGAAGATCAATTCTCAGTTCCCATGATTCAGAGTAATTTAAAATTTTGATCCATTGTTTCAGAATTATATGGATGTATTGCCTCTTGTTTTAGTCATTTATTCAGTCAAACAAGTAATTATTGAGATTGTGCCATATGCAAATTACTTAGCCTTCTAGGGGAGTTGGATATTTATGTTCTAACTGATGATCTAATTTACAAACCTTATTATTGTTCAACATTTAAATGTTATGGTTAAAATAATGTTTTCTGTAAAAAAAATTGAGTAGTACATCATTATGAAATTAAAAATAACAGCTCTTTCCTTATCTCTATTCCCATAAGTAATTTTTTAAATGTTTATATAATGGTCTTTGTCCTAATGGTTTCATGTGATACATACTATTTTGCACATTGCTTTTCTTCTCTTAATAGTAAATGATGAATATAGATGGAATTCTCTTGCTATTTTTAATGATTGACTAGTGTTTCTTTTTATAATAACCACATGAATTTTACAAGACCCTTATTGATGGATTTTTTTTTTCTTTTACACATTTTAATGTCTCTAGATTTAATCTCTGTTCAGCTCCTAGTTCAGGCCAGCATTATTTCAAGAGCAGATTACCTCAAGTATGTATGGACTAGAATTTTTCCTGCTGATCTACTGACCTCTGAAATCTCGCCTGCTTATAGCTAGCGAGGGCATTGTATAGTGTCCAGGCTAATCAGGACCCCTCAGTCATCACTAATGGAAGTGCACACCCATAGTGAAAGATTCAGTGCCTTCCAAACTCACACCACTTAATGCAAAAACAAACAAGCAAACAAATGATCCAATTAAAAATGGGCAGAGGATCTGAATATGTGTTATTCCAAAGAAGATATATAAATGACCAACAAGTGCAATTAATCTGAAAAAGGAGGAAGAACTATTAAACGGAGGAAAGACAGTCTCTTTAATAAATGGTGCTAAGCTAACTGGACAGCTATATGTAAAAAATTAAATTAGTACGTTCTTTAACATCATACACAAATATAAATTCAAAATGGATTAAAGATCTAAGTATATGACCAGATACTATAAAACTTTTAGTGGAAAACACAGACAGAATACTCTTTGTCATAAATCATAATAATATCTTTTCTGACTTATCTCCCAGAGTAATGGATATAAAAACAAACAAAAAAAAAAGTGGGATCTAATTAAACTCAGAAGCTTTAGGACAGCAAAGTAAATAATAAAAAAATGAAAGGACAACACATAGAATGAGAAAGTGTTTGCAAATGATGAAACTCACAGAGGACTAGTCTAAAAAATATACAAGGAGCTCATGCACCTCAATATCAAAAAAACCAAACAACACAATCAAAAATGGGTGGAAGACCTAAAGAGACATTTCTCCAAGGAGACAAACTGACAAGAGTCACCTGAAAAGATGTTCAACATCACTCATTATGAGAGAAATGCAAATCAAAACAACAATGAGGTATCACCTCACACCAATAAGAATGGCAATCTTCAAAAATTTTGCAAAAAATAAATGCTGGAGAGGGTATGGAGAAAAGGGAATTCTCCTAAGTTGTTGGTGGGAATGTAAATTGGTACAACTACTATGGAGATCAGTATGGAGTTTCCTAAAAAAAAAAAAAAAAAGAAAGAAACAACTAAAACTACCATAGGATCCAGCAATCATACTCATGGACATATATCTTGAGAAAAACATAGTTTGAAAGGGTACATGCACCCCAAGTTCACTGAAGCACTATCTACAATAGCCAAGACATGGAACTAACCTAAACGTCCATTGACAGATGAATAAAAAATGTAGTGCATATATACAATGGAGTATTGCTAAGTATTTCATTTCAGTCGTGTCCGATTCTGCGCAGCCCCATAGACAGCAGCCCACCAGGCTCCTCCGTCCCTGGGATTCTCCAGGCAAGAACACTGGAGTGGCTTGCCATTTCCTTCTCCAATGCATGAAAGTGAAAAGTGAAAGTGAAATCACTCAGTCGTGTCCGACTCTTTGTGACCTCATGGACTGCAGCCTACTAGGCTCTTCCATCCATGGGATTTTCCAGGCAAGAGCAACAGAGTATTACTCAACCAATAAAAAGAATGAAACAATGCTATTTACAACAACATGGATGGACCTGGAGATTATCATAGTAAGTGAAGTAAGTCAGACAGAGACAAATAGCATGATATCACTTATACATGGAATGTACAAAAATAATACAAATAAATTTATTTACAAACAGACTCACAGACTTGGAATACAAATTTACAGTTACCAAAGTAGGGAGTGTGCAGGCTGGTAGGTGGTGATAAGTTGGGAGTTTGGGATTGAAATGTACACACTGCTATATTTAAAATATAATGCTTTTCCATGAAAAAAAAAAAAAGGTGCTCAACGCTACTGGTTATTAGGGAAATGCAAATGAAAACATGAGGTATCACCGCACACTTCTTCAGTTCAGTTCAGTTAAGTCGCTCAGTTGTGTCCGACTCTTTGCAACCCCATGAATCGCAGCATGCCAGGCCTCCCTGTCCATCACCAACTCCCGGAGTTCACTCAGACTCACGTCCATCCAGCCGGTGATGCCATCCAGCCATCTCATCCTCTGTCCTCCCCTTCTCCTCCTGCCCCCAATCCCTCCTAGCATCAGAGTCTTTTCCAATGAGTCAACTCTTCGCATGAGGTGGCCAAAGTACTGGAGTTTCAGCTTTAGCATCATTCCTTCCAAAGAACACCCAGGGCTGATCTCCTTAGAATGGCCACACTTCTTAGAATCAAAAAAAAAAAAAAATGGGCAGAAGACTTAAACATTTCTCAAAATGACTTGAAATAATAAGTGTTGGCAAGGATGTGGGGAAGAGGGAATATTGCTGTACTGTTGGTGGGAATGGAAACTGGTAAATCGACTATGGAAAACACTATGGAGGTTCCTAAAAAATTTAAACAACAGTGGTACCAGATGGTCCAGTAGTTCACTTCCGGGTATTTATGTAAAGGGAATGAAATCACTATCTCAAGAGGCTATCTGCACCCCCATGTTTATTGCAGTATTATTCACTATAGAGAAGACATAGAACCAAGTGTCCAGTGATAGATGAATGGTTAAAGAAAACGTGAATGCCCATAAATATTACTCAGCCAAGGGGGAAAAAAGGCAATAAATACTAACATTTGCAGGAACATGGGTAGGCCTTGAGGACATTATGCGAGGTGAAATTAGCCGGAAAGAAAAAGATAAGCACCGTAAGATCTCATATGTGGACTCTAAACAAATCAGCAAACTTTTAGAGGAGAGACTTGTAGTTTCCAGAAGCAGGGGCAGGAAATGGGCAAAAGGTGTGAAAGTACTCAAAAGTTACAAACTTCTAGTTTTAAGATAAATAAGTCCTTAAAAAAAGATTCAGTGCCTTCTGAAAACTGTCAGTTTGAGGTCTCATCACTCACCATCATAAGAACTTTTTACATTTTGTTCAAAGTAAATTCTATCCTCACCTTTAAAAACATTTTAATTTTTCTTCCCAAATTATTTTCTTTATCTTGAATACTCCCTTCAGTCTCTGAAATGTTTGCTCTTGTTGCTGTTTAGTCTCTCAGTCGTGTCCAGCCCTTTGTGACCCCATGAACTGCAGCACGCCAGGCTTCCCTGTCCTTCACCATCTCCTGGTTACTGTCTTTCAAACTAAAGTTCTAATTATAGACCCTCTGGAAGTCCTTCTTCCTTTACCTCACATTTTGCACTAACATAGCAAGAACTTTATCCTTCTGGGCTATCTAGAAACCATTTGGTATCATGTAGCCTCTGTCTACTGCCTAGGAACACAAAATTTAGCACAGGAGGGCAGCAATGTCACAGATAATGATTACACAACACTCAGAATGTCATATGTGCTTCACAAATCTCCCATCAATGTTTTGTGCCACTTCCTCCCTACCTTGTGCTTGGGCATGTAAGTACTAAACATTATGGTGATGATAATTAAATTTTGTTGAATATGTATTATACGTACTTGACATCACATCCAATATGTTAAGCAACCATCTATTTAACCCTTCCAACAATCTCACATGTTAGAAGATATCACTGTTCTTATCCTACAAATGAGATCACAGCCTCAGAAGGTTCAGCTGCAATGTATAAGCCACTACTTAGTAACGTCAGAATTTGAACTCAGGTTGTCAGAATTTCTCAATTTTATTATAATTCATTCCTTAAAATCTGTAAATTGAATCTCAAAAGTAGTTTTTGGCAGAATTAAATTGGTAGTTTTAAAACTAAGGTTTCTGACAGGAAATATATGGAAATTCCTTTGAAGTCAAGAAAATGGAAAATATTATCCTTTACAGACTGATTATTAACCAATAACAACATGCCTTTGCTTAATAGCTAATTAAAAGAATTATATCTTTAAAAGATCAGGTAAATTGCCCACTAATTTGATTAAAATGCATTTTCTTCTAGGCTTCATAGGTCTAGACAGCTTGTCATTTTTTTCCTGTTGCCCCATTCATTCTAGGTCTAAAAGAGCATCGCTCTTCATTGAAGGATATTGACCGCAAATGAGTAATTCATCTTTGTTCAAAGCAAATTGTTTCATGTCCTTCTGGAAAATTTAATCATTAGGGCAAATTCTGCCTGTATTTACTCTTTCTGAGGAAACCTTACATTTGTCAAAATGAATGACCAATTTCAATGAAATATTTACTTCAATATGGATTATAGTAGCTTCCTCATTTATCTCTCTGCCAGCAGTTTCATCATCAGTATTACCTGTCTGTGGTTGTTGTAACAAATTACCCAAACTAGGGCTTAAAAAAACACAAACATTTCCTTACAATTCTTTAGGTTAAAGTCCACCCCGGGTCTCACTGAGCTTAATTCAAGGTTTCAAAAGGCTGCTTCTTTTCTGGGGCCTCTAGGAAACAGATTTTATCCTTACCATTTCAACACTCTAGAGGGTATATACATTCCTTTGCTCATGGCTCTCTGGTTCCTTCTTTAACTCCAGCAACAATAAGCTGAATTATTTTCACATCATGTCACTTTTATATCCTCTTTTTCAACCTGGATAGTCCAGAATAATTCCCCCAATACAAAGTCCTTAATGTAAGAATAGCTGCAAAGTTGCTTTTGCCATGTAAGGTAACACACTCACAGGTTCAGGGGACTAGGATGTGGATATCTTTGCCCATTATTCGTCTACCATACTACCCTTTGGGCTTCCCTGGTGGCTCAGATAGTGAAGAATCCACCTGCAATACAGGACATGCATGTTCTACCTGTGCATGCTACTGCTTCAGTCATGCGGACTCTTTGAGATCCTGTGGACTGTAGCCCACCAGGCTCCTCTGCCCAAGGGATTCTCCAGGCAAGAAAACTGGAGTAGGCTGCCATGCTATTCTCAAGAGGATCTTTCCAACCCAGGGATAGAACCCATATCTCTTATTCACATGCCCTGCATTGGCATTTGGGTTCTTTACCACTAGTACCACATGGGAAGCCCATGTTTATCAGAGTAAACTTTCTCAAATGCATATATGAATATTCATATCCATGTGCAAACTTCTTTAATAGCTCACCTTTTTATGCATGACAAACAAGGTGCTTCAAATTTGGCTTTTGCTTACTTAGTCATTCTCATACTTCAACACTCTTAGTAAACTTCTTTCACGTCCACTTTTAGGCTCTTCTACCTTTATAAGCTTGGAGAAGGCAATGGCACCCCACTCCAGTACTCTTGCCTGGAAAATCCCATGGATGGAGGAGCCTGGTAGGCTGCAGTCCATGGGGTCATGAAGAGTTGGACACGACTGAGCGACTCACTTTCACTTCTCACTTTCATGCATTGGAGAGGGAACTGACAACCCACTCCAGTGTTCTTGCCTGGAGAATCCCAAGGATGGGGGAGCCTGGTGGGCTGCCGTCCATGGGGTTGCAGAGAGTTGGACACAACTGAAGCGACTTAGCAATAGCAATAGCAAAAGCACCTTTATAAGCTGCTTCCTTTACCAAGCATTCCCTCATCTTTTGAACACCACAGAAATCCCTATGCTTTCTTCAGTTCTTAGCCCAAGGCTTACCTGTTGTGTAAGTCTTTCTCTGACTCTTGCCAGAGATTACCCAGGAGCACCAAAATGATGTTTTTCCTGCTGTACAGGTGTTAAAGAACGCTGATGGCTGAGTTGCAGCTGGCTCAGGCAGAATATATTCAAAGACCTATAGGGAAGACATAATTTCATTCAGTGCCTAATACTTATGTTTCCAGGTAACTTTTTCACAGCATTGCTTTAATTTGAGGAGTCCTAGTTATTCCTCTGTGCCTCATTGCTATGGTCCTCACTTACAGCCTCCTCTTCCCCTTCATTTATGGTGTTAGAAAGTTTAGGCCAAATGAATGCTTCTTATTTTTTCCCAGCAGGTCTTTCAGTCCCATGGGTAAGTAAGTTGCTTCCATCTGTGTAAACTACATTTCCAGTGGCCTCAATATTGCTTAATGGGGTTGCAGGACCAGCTACTTCATAAGAGAGTGCCAAGCTCATTAGGGAAGGAGAGTGGTTCCTTCTGTGGTTTTGATGGTCAAAATTTATAGAGTCTTCTTTGCAGGTCACAGATCCATCATCTCATGTACACACCATCCTGCAGAGTTTTATTATCCTCCAGGGCATTTTGCTGATAACTTCACTCTTACAAAGTACACCTGTCACATCAAGCCTGGAGGCTCAAGTGTAAGTTCCAAACCATATAAAATGTGAGATTTGTCAGAAGGCCCTTTTCTATTCTTACTGTATGATCTCCATCAATAAATTTTCATGTGGAAAAGAAAGCAATTAATGGTATAGGTTCAATGCTAAGATAGAAAAAATATCAAATGACAGACATACGTATGGATATCAACAAACACCAAATGAGAGACCAAAAGGAACATCCTTTCAAAAACTTTTTATCAGCACAGCTTTATTTATCTTAAAGAGTTAGTAACACAAAAATGCATTTGTTTTGCTGTGCTCAAACATATTGAAGATGTATCATTATATAAATTAGCCAGAAGTTCTTGAATATGTCAGATTTCATGAAAACACATCAATAGGTTAGTCAGTTCAGTCACTCAGTTGTGTCTGACTCTTTGTGACCCCGTAGACTGCAGCATGCCAGGCTTCCCTGCCCATCACCAACTCCTGGAGCTTACTCAAACTCATGGCCATCAAATCAGTGATGCCATCCAACCATCTCATACTCTGGTGTCCCCTTCTCCTCTCACCTTCAATCTTTCCCAGCATCAGAATCTTTTCCAGTAAGTCAGTTCTTCACATCAGGTGGCCAAAGTATTGGAGTTTCAGCTTCAGCATCAGTCCTTCCAATGAATACTCAGAACTGATTTCCTTTAGGATAGACTGATTGGATCTCCTGGCAGTCCAAGGGATTCTCAAGAGTCTTCTCCAATGCTACAGCTCAAAAGCATCAATTGTTCAGCATTCAGCTTTCTTTATAGTCCAAATCACACATCCATACATGACTACTGAAAAAACCATAGCTTTGACGAGACATATCTTTGCTGGCAAAGTGAGGTCTCTACTTTTTAATATGCTGTCTAGGTTGGTCATAGCTTTTCTTCCAAGGAGCAAGCATCTTTTAATTTCATGGCTGTAGTCACCATCTGCAGGGATTTTGGAGCCCAAGAAAATAAAGTCTCTCACTGTTTCCATTTTTTCTCCATCTATTTGCCATGAAATGATGGGACCAGATGTCATAATCTTAGTTTTATGAATTTTAAGTATTAAGCCAACTCTTTCCACTATCATCTTTCACTTTTATCAAGAGGCTCTTTAGTTCTTCTTTGCTTTCTGCCATAAGGGTGGTATCGTATCATATCTGAGGTATCAGTGAACTAAAATGGACTGGATTGGGTGAATTTAACTCAGGTGACTATTATATCTACTACTGTGGCCAAGAATCCCTTAGAAGAAATGGAGTATCCCTCATAGTCAACAAAGAGTCCAAAATGCCGTACTTGGATACGTTCTCAAAAAATGACAGCATTATCTCTGTTCGTTTCCAAGGCAAACTACTCAATATCACAGTAATCCAAGTCTATGTCCTAATGAGTAATGCTAAAAGAGCTGAAATTGAATGGTTCTATGAAGACCTACAAGACCTTGTATAACTAACACCAAAAAAAGATGTCCTTTACATTATAGGGGACTGGAATGCAATAGTAGGAAGTCAAGAGATACCTGGAGTAACAGGCAAATTTGGTCTCAGAGTACAGAATGAAGCAGGACAAAGATTAATAGAGTTTTGCTAAGATAACTTACTGGTTATAGCAGACACCTTCTTCCAACAACACAAGAGAAGACTCTACACATGGACATAACCAGATGGTCAATATCAAAATCAGATTGATCATATTCTTTACAGCCAAAGATGGAGAAACTCTATACAGTCAGCAAAAACAAGACCAGGAACTGACTGTGGCTCAGATCATGAATTCCTTATTGCCAAATTCAGATTTAAGTTGAAGAAAGTAGGGAAAACCACAAGATGATTTAGGTATGACCTAAACTCAAATACCTTACAATTATACAGTGGAAGTGACAAACAGATTGAAGGGATAGACAGATCTGATAGCTCTGTCTGATAGACAGATAGATAGACTGAAGAACTATGGACAGAAGTTCCTGACATTGTACTGGAGGCAGTGATCAAGACCATCCCCAAGGAAAAGAAATGCAAAAAGGCAAAATGGTTGTCTGAGGAGGAAGGAGAAAATGCAAGATATACCCATTTGAATGGAGAGTTTCAAAGAATAGCAAGGAGAGATAAGAAAGCTTTCCTCAGTGATCAATGTGAAGAAATAGAGGAAAACAATAGAATGGAAAAGACTAGATACTCTTCAAGAAAATTAGAGATACTAAAGGAATATTTCATGCAATGATGGGCACAATAAAGGAAGAAAATATTATGGACCTAACAGAAGCTAAAGATATTAAGAAGGGTGGCAAAAATACATAGAAGAACTATACAAGAATATCTTCAAGACCCCCATAACCACGATAGTGTATCAATTACCTAGAGCCAGACATCCTGGAATGTGAAGTTAAGTGGGCCTTAGGAAGCATCACTAAAAAACAAAGCTAGTGGAGGTGATGGAATTCTAGTCGAGCTATTTCAAATTCTAAAAGATGATGCTATGAAAGTGCTACACCCAATATGCCAGCAAGTTTGGAAAACTCTGCAGTGGCCACAAGACTGGAAAAAGTCAGTTTTCATTCCAAACAATCCCAAGGAAAGGCAAGGCCAAAGAATGTTCAAACTACCACAGGATTGCACTCATCTCACATGCTAGCAAAGTGATGCTCAAAATTCTCCAAGCCAACCTTCAACAATATGTGAACTCTTAACTTCCAGATGTGCAGGCTGGAAGTTAGAAAAGGCAGAGGAACCAGAGGTCAAATTGCCAACATCCGTTGGATCATAGAAAAAGCAAGAGAATTTCAGAAAAACATCTACTTCTGCTCTATTGATGACACCAAAGGCTTTGACAGTGTGGACCAAAACAAACTGTGGAAAATTCTTCAAGAAACAGGAATACCAGACCATACCTGCCACTTGAGAAATCTGTATGCAGGTCAAGAAGCAACAGTTAGAACTGGACAAGGGACAACAGACTGGTTCCAAAGAGGAAAAGGAGTACGTCAAGGCTATATTTTGTCACCTGGCTTATATAGCTTATATTCTGAGTACATCCTATGAATGCTGGGCTGGATGAAACACAAGCTGGAATTAAAATTGCTGGGAGAAATATCAATAACTTCAGATATGCAGATGACAACACCCTTATGGCAGAAAGCAAAGAAGAACTAAAGAGCCTCTTGATGAAAGTGAAAGAGGGGGAAAAAAAGAAAGTGAAAAGGAGAGTGAAAATGTTGGCTTAAAACTCAACATTCAGAAAACAAAGATCATGGCATCCAGTACTATCACTTCATGGCAAATAGATGGGGAAACAATGGAAACAATGAGAGACTTTTTTTTTTTTTTTTTACTCCAAAATCACTACAGATGGTGACTGCAGCCATGAAATTAAAAGATGCTTGCTCCTTGGAAGAAAAACTATGACCAACTTAGACATCATATTAAAAAGCAGAGACATTACCAACAATGGTCTGTCTAGTCAAGCTATGGTTTTTCCAGTAGTCAAGTATAGATGTGAGAGTTATAATATAAAGAAAGCTGAGCACCAAAGTATTGATGCTTTTGAACTGTGATGTTGCAGAAGACACTTGAGAGTCCTTGGACTTCAAGGAGATCCAACCAATCAATCCTGAAGGAATTCAGTCCTGAATATTCATTGGAAGGACAGATGCTGAAGCTGAAACTCCAATTCTTTGGCCACCTGATGCAAAGAACTGACCCTGATGCTGGGAAATTTGAAGGTGTGAGGAGAAGGGGATGACAGAATTTGAGATGTTGGATGGCTTCACTGACTCAATGGACATATTCTTGGGTAAGCTCCAGGAGTTGGTGATGGACTGAGAAGCCTGGCATTCTGCAGTCCATGGGGTGGCAATGAGTCAGACACGACCGAGCAAATGAACTGAACTGAACTGAGCTGAGCTGATTCGTAAAATGTTGAAGTTCACTCTTGCCATCTCCTGTTTCACCACTTCCAATTTATGTTGATTCATGGGCCTAACATTCCAGGTTCCTATGCAATATTATTCTTTACACCATCGGACTTCGCTTCCATCACTAGTCACATCTACAAGTTTGTATTGTTTTTGCTTTGACTCTGTCATTAATATTCACAGCCTTACAAATAGCTGTGAAAAGAAGAGAGGCGAAAAACAAAGGAGAAAAGGAAAGATATAAGCATCTGAATGCAGAGTTCCAAAGAATAGCAAGAAGAGATAAGAAAGCTTTCTTCAGTGATCAATGCAAAGAAATAGAGGAAAAGAACAGAATGGGAAAGAATAGAGATCTCTTCAAGAAAATTAGAGATACCAAGGGAAAATTTCATGCAAAGATNATCCCAGTCTTTTTTTCTGTAAACTTAATCCAATTCCAAAGAAAGGCAATGCAAAAGAATGCTTAAAGTACCACACAATTACATTCATCTCACACACTAGTAAAGTAATGCTCAAAATTCTCCAAGCCAGGCTTCAGCAATATGTGAATCGTGAACTTCCAGATGTTCAAGCTGGTTTTAGAAAATGCAGAGGAACCAGAGATCATATTGCCAACATTTGCTGGATCATGGAAAAGCAAGAGAGTTCCAGAAAAACATCTATTTCTGCTTTATTGACTATGCCAAAGCCTTTGACTGTGTGGATCACAATAAACTGTGGAAAATTCTGAAAGAGATGGGAATACCAGACCACCTGACCTGCCTCATGAGAAGCCTATATGCAGGTCAAGAAGCAACAGTTAGAACTGGACATGGAACAACAGACTGATTTCAAATAGGAAAAGGAGTGCAAGGCTGTATATTGTCACCCTGTTTATTTAACTTATATGCTGAGTACATCATGAGAAATGCTGGACTGGAAGAAGCACAAGCTGGACTCAAGATTGCTGGAAGAAATATCAATAACCTCAGATATGCAGATGACACCACCCTTATGGCAGAAAGTAAGAGGAACTAAAAAGCCTCTTGATAAAAGTAAAATTGGAGAGTGAAAAAGTTGGCTTAATGTTCAACATTCAGAAAACGAGGATCATGGCATCTGGTCCCATCACTTCATGGGAAATAGATGGGGAAACAGTAGAAACAGTGTCAGACTTTATTTTTCTGGGCTCCAAAATCACTGCAGATGGTGACTGCAGCCGTGAAATTAAAAGACGCTTACTCCTTGGAAGAAAAGTTATGACCAACCTAGATAGTATATTCAAAAGCAGAGACATTACTTTGCCGACTAAGGTCCGTCTAGTCAAGGCTATGGTTTTTCCTGTGGTCATGTATGGATGAGAAGATCATGGCATCTGGCCCCATCACTTCATGGGAAATAGATGGGGAAACAGTAGAAACAGTGTCAGACTTTGTTTTTTTGGGCTCCAAAATCACTGCAGATGGTGACTGCAGCCATGAAATTAAAAGGCGCTTACTCCTTGGAAGAAAAGTTATGACCAACCTAGATAGTATATTCAAAAGCAGAGACATTACTTTGCCGACTAAGGTCCGTCTAGTCAAGGCTATGGTTTTTCCTGTGGTCATGTATGGATGTGAGAGTTGGACTCTGAAGAAGGCTGAGTGCCGAAGAATCGATACTTTTGAACTGTGGTGCTGGAGAAGACTCTTGAGAGTCCCTTGGACTGCAAGGAGATCCAACCAGTCCATTCTGAAGGAGATCAACCCTGGGATTTCTTTGGAAGGAATGATGCTAGAGCTGAAACTCCAGTCCTTTGGCCACTTCATGCGAAGAGTTGACTCATTGGAAAAGACTCTGATGCTGGGAGGGATTGGGGGTGGGAGGAGCAGGGGATGACAGAGGATGAGATGGCACTGACTAGATGCACCTGAGTCTGAGTGAACTCCAGGAGTTGGTAATGGACAGGGAGGCATGGTGGGCTGCAATTCATGAGGTCACAAAGAGTCGGACATGACTGAGCGACTGAACTGAACTGAACTGAATGAACACACATGCAAATTTTTAAAACGAGATTCACATTATGAATTTCTAAGTTGATGCTCTAGGTCGACATTTTCATTGAAGCAGCACCTGGATCATAAATTTTTTTCTGAAAGACCAGCAGAGGAATGAAGCTAATAATTTACCCTAAAGGAAGAAAAGTGCTTATCTGTTATCACTATTCTTTCTGAGAGATCAGTAAGCATATAAACCTGTTTTATCATATTTATATTGTTAATTATGGATATATCAATCACAGCCAAAGCACCGATGTTGCTTTTCTTCTAATCAGAGAAAGTGAGTATTTTTCCTAAGCACATTTTAGGAAACAAAGTGTTTTTCTTTAGATTCAATCAAACAGTAAAATCTCCATGCCCTTCCAGTACAGTTATGTGTTGGTTTGTTGCATTGTGTTTTCTGGTTCTATTAAACCAGAGTGAATCCAAGTGCAATGCGAATGCTGAACTCTGAAAAGCACATTATTTGTCAAGGTTGTTGTTGTTGTTGTTTAGTTGCTAAGTTATGTCTGCCTCTTTGTGACCCATGAACTATGTCTGTGTTCAAACACTTTTCAGCAATGAGTCGGGCACAGCTGAGCGATTGAACTGAACTGAACTGATTCTTAAAATGTTGATGTTTGCTTTTGCCATCTCCTGTTTGACCACTTCCAATTTATCTTGATTCATGGACCTAACATTCCAGGTTCCTATGCAATATTATTCTTTGCACCATTGGACTTTGCTTCCGTCAGCAGTCACATCCACAGCTGGGTGTTGTTTTTGCTTTGGGCTCCATCAAAGCCACAGAGCATGAGACTGCAGAAGCAAAGTCAGGAGACTTCAGGCAATTTACCAAATGCTTCAGGCTTCTGTTTTCTCATCTTTAAAAGAAGTTGTGTGGATTAAATGATCTCTCTGTTCCCTCCAGAACTAAATGCTTAAGACCATCATCTTTACATTCCTAAGAGTCCTAGTTTCAACCAACAGAAATCCTCATAATTGTAAAATCATTTGAAAATCCATTATCTGTGAAATGTCACGTTTTTTTAGAAGGACTGAAGCCTCTGCCCTGAATGAACATGGTCATCACACATCTACCTTTAAAATAAGTGGGTGATATAAACTCTGGAGATTTCTCTACCATCCTTCTGTCTTTTCTTTCCTGTGTATCCAGTACTTCTGTGAATGTTTTTCTATCTATTTGCAAAGAATACAGCCTTTCAAAGCTTTAATACAGCAAGATTGAACCATACATTCAAGATAAATTGTCTTTTAAACATGGATATGATAAGTGCACTACCCTTGCCAAAATCAGAGATTTCTAGACTTCTTTAAAACTATAAATAGGCATATTAAACTCAACATGCCAGGTTGTTAAGTTGAAAACAAGATTTATACTTTTCAGCTTAAAAATATTGTCACCAATAGCTCTATTTCTCTCCTCACTTAGAGTTCTATGGATTTTTTCTTCTATAAAAGTATAAATTAATTACAGAGAGGGAAGGTCCAATTACTTTTATTCACCTCAGACTGAGCGCAAGTTCTAGTACTTTTTAGGAGGGCAGGCACCTGGCATCCAGACACAACATGATTTAATTTATTTCTTCTGGTGTGTGTGTAGTAACCATGGGTCCAGTAATTACTATGGTGATATTAGAGAATGTTAGATTTATGGAAATTAGGATATATAAGCCCAGTAATGTTTTTATTCCAAAGTAAAGGTAATTGGTTTTAATTATTATAGAAAAAGGTCTCTTTACTTTAGGTAATTATAGGTGGGCCCTTCCAGATAAAGGATGCATTACAGCATCTCACAAGCTCTGCTAAAGCTATGGTTGAGGAAGCAATTTCATTATATGTTCCTTGTTATTAGGGCATGTGTTTTTCCTTCTTATTTTTTCATAATACTTCAATCTGAAACATCATGTTTTGCCTTGTTTGTAAATTTGGAGATGAAATTTGGTAATTCTCCTTTTGAATCTCCTTTAGGAAGAGCAGTGGAAAAGGTAGGTTAAGTTTCTATGATTCACTCTTGTCAAATCTTATTTTTTAAAAAGTTAAGATTCTAGCTTTTTCACAGAAAATAAGACTCTATGACTGCATTGGTTTACATTGGGTTGTTGGTCCATTGAAAGAAAGCAACTTACTATAACACCACCTCATCTCACTTCATGTTACAATTAGAATACTTGCATGTTACTTTAAAACATTGAGAAAAGTAAAAAATCTTATACAAAATTAATATTCTGATTATAGGATTTAGTTGCTTTCCTTTTGAATTGCTGTCACATATTAATGTGACACATGAGATAATTGGAGATGTATAAATACTTTTTTCAATATTTATTATTTTTTTCATTAATTTTTTATTTTTTAGTTTGTTTTGCTTTACAATACTGTATTCATTTTGCTATACATTGACATGAATCAGCCATGAGTGTACATGAACTCCCAATCCCGACCCCCACCTTC
>SJXQ01000872.1:138016-444941 GCA_006408695.1 Aepyceros melampus
CACCTCCCCCCTCCCGCCCCCACACCATCTCTCTGGATTATCCCCGTGCATCAGTCCCAAGCATCCTGCATCGAACCTAGACCGGTGATTCATTTCATTATGATATCATACATGTTACACTGCCACTCTGCCAAAACATCTCACCCTTTCCCTCTCCCACAGAGTCCAAAAGGCTGTTCTATACATCTGTGTCTATTTTGCTGTCTCGCATACAGGTTTATCATTACCATCACTCTAAATTCCATATATATGTGTAAGTATACTGTATTGGCATTTTTCTTTCCGGGTTACTCCACTCTGTATAATCGGCTCCAGCTTCATCCACCTCACATTTTGTGTATCTTTTTAAAAAGTAAAATCAGCTCATCAAACCTGTATTTCTCTAGATTGTATTTGAGATGAGGCTCACATATTATTTTAGATTATTTTTAAATGAACTGGTTTAGAAAGAAGTGTTTGCAAATATAGTATATGACACACATCTATAGAACAAAATTAATAAAGAGAGTTTAATAGCACTTTTTTAAGAAAACTCAATGATCACTTTGGTAGATCCCATTATTTTATAATGAGAAATTGATACTTCAGGA
This sequence comes from Aepyceros melampus, assembly GCA_006408695.1. NCBI lineage: Eukaryota > Metazoa > Chordata > Mammalia > Artiodactyla > Bovidae > Aepyceros > Aepyceros melampus. The sequence continues at coordinate 138,607 of SJXQ01000872.1, forward strand.
CATGTAACAAAAGCTCAAGTTTATGCAGCAAGGGGTGGATTAAGGAGTGCATCAGGAAGTAGCCAGGTTATCCTCAAAATACCAAGAGTCACATACTCACAAGAGCAGACAAGACACTAGAAGATCTTTGCGACTGCTTGTTCTATGAGAAACTATTGGATTTGATCATCTCCGAAAGTCCCCCTGCAAAACAAGAAACTATCCCTACCTAAACTAACATGGCAAAGAATTCCTATTCTTTGACTTATCTATCTTCTACAGTAGTAGTTTATTCAACAACTTTGGTTATAACCCCTTTGTATTAATACGTTTGTTCCCCATTTGTTAATATTTTCCTTTTTCTCTTGCAGAATATGTCCCTTTGATAATGAATTTAAGTTGCTTCTATGCAATCTTAAGGGTGTTTTAAGTAGTGCTAATGGTAAAGAACTTGCCAGCCAATGCAGGAGATGTGGGTTCCCTCCCTGGATCAGTAAGATCCCCTAGATGAAGGCATGGCAACTCACTCCTGGAGTGTTTTTACCAGAAGAATCACNAAAACAAACTAAAAAAAAATAATTAAAAAAAAGAAAGAGCATCAGGAAAATGCCCTTCTTAAATTTAAGGGGCTACCCTAAAGTAGAGAAATGATACTCCTTGCTTGCAAAAATAAGCATGGGAATTTGAATGAGAAGAGCTAGGTAGAAACCTAGAAGGTGGTTTGGTTCAGAAAAGCAGAGATAGCTGCATCAAGAATCATACGAGACAGCAAAAGAGACACAGATGAATAGAACAGTCTTTTGGACTCTGTGGGAGAGGGCGAGGGTGGGATGATTTGGGAGAATGGCATTGAAACATGTATAATATCATATGTGAAATGAATCACCAGTCCAGGTTAGATGCATGACACAGGATGCTCGGGGCTGGTGCAATGGAATGACCCAGAGGGATGGTATGGGGAGGAGGTGGGAGGTGAGTTCAGGATGGCGAACACATGTACACCTGCGGTGGATTCATGTTAATGCACGGCAAAACCAATACAATATTGTAAAGTAATTAGCCTCCAATTAAAAAAAAAAAAGAATCATACAGAGGCATCTTCTTAGGAGTAGGCAGCTGGAAAGATGAAGAATTTTTGCAATGAGAATGTTGTTTAATCTACAAGACCATTCTGGGGCCCTACCTTTTCCCGTCCTTCGACCTCTGTATTCCCTCTCCCAAACTTGTACAAGTATCTGGTCCAGAAATATCCATCTCATGCTGGGATGCATAAAGAGAGAGACCTAGGCTAATATCAATGGAAAGACACCATAAGAAAATCAAAGGGGCAAATAGCAGCATTTTTATAAAAAGAAAATGCACAAAAATCAATACACAGAAATCCATTGCATTCCTATACACTAATAATGAGAAAGTAGAAAAAGATATTAGGGAATCAATTCCATTCACCATTGCAACGAAAAGAATAAAATACTTAGGAATATACCTACCTAAAGAAACTAAAGACTTATATATAGAAAATTATAAAACACTGATGAAAGAAATCAAAGAGGACACGAGTAGATGGAGAAACATACCAGTACATGGATTGGAAGAATCAATATAGTGAAAATGAGTATACTACCCAAAGCAATCTACAGATTCAATGCAATTCCTATCAAGCTACCAGCGGTGTTTTTCACAGAGCTAGAACAAATAATTTCACAATTTGTATGGAAACACAAAAAACCTCGAATAGCCAAAGCCATCTTGAGAAAGAAGAATGGAACTGGAGGAATCAACCTGCCTGACTTCAGGCTTTACTACAAAGCCACAGTCATCAAGACAGTATTAGTCACCATCTGCAGTGATTTTGGAGCCCCCAAAAATAAAATCTAACACTGTTTCTACTGTTTCCCCATCTATTTCCCATGAAATGATGGGACCAGATGCCATGATCTTTGTTTTCTGAATGTTGAGGGAATATGGTTAAACAATATTGAAACAGCCATATATGTATACTGCTGCTGCTGCTGCTAAGTCGCGTCAGTCGTGTCCGACTCTGTGTGACCCGAACACTGGAGTGGGTTGCCACTTCCTTCTCCAAGCATGAAAGTGAAAAGTGAAAGTGAAGTCACTCAGTCGTGTCCGACTCTTTGCGACCCCATGGACTGCAGCCTACCAGGCTCCTCCATCCATGGGATTCTCCAGGCAAGAGTACTGGAGTGGTTTGCCATTGCCTTCTCTGATATATGTATACTAGGACTGAAAAATAAGGAAATGGACGCTTGATGAAAGAAGCCAAGTTTCTCATTGTCTGAGAAAAGTTATGTGGCACTGGATTAGATTCAAAGACATCAGTATGTACTTATATTTAGATTAATATATAGAGAGATGAATAAATACAAAAATTAGATAGGTGTATATACACGAGTAACTTTCCTAGCTCTGTCCAGGAACAATGCTACCCTGGTAGCAACAAATACACCCAGTAGCAAGATACTTGTTTCACATTATTCTCCAAAGAAAAGAACCAGGATTCATTGGAGAAGTGTTGGGGCAGGGACAAATACAAAATGAGCCTGGAGCATTCTGTAGAATCAGAAAGCAAGGAAGTGTCAAAAAAAAAAAAAAAAAACATGAGTGCATGGCAAATGGACAGAGGAGTCAATGTGAAAGAACTCCCAAAGTTGGAACAATTTGAGCAACACAAACAAACGCTATTGTATTGGATTATAATCCAAAGTATAAAATAAATATAAATGATTCCATATGGATACAAATAAATAAATACATAGAGAAGAGGCAGATCTCCCATACAGAAGAATTCCAAATAATTTATGAGCTAGTCCCCTCTCAAGGAAGTGGAGCTTAACTCCCCAGTCCTAGAGTGACTTGCTTCCAAAGAGTATGAAAGTGGGGGTGGGGGGGAATAACTTTACAGTGGAGAAGCTTAACAAACAGTACCTCAAAACAAGTGTATTTTTCAGGGTTCTCCAGAAAAAAACAGACACAATTAGATAAATACAGATATATGCTCTCACAGTTTATTGAGGCTGAGAAATTCCACAAACTACCATCTGCAAGCTGGAGAACCAGCAAAGCTGGTGGTACAATTCTTCTGTGGCTCAGCTGGTAAAGAATCCTGCAATGTGAGAGACCTGGGTTCCATCCCTGGGTTGGGAAGATCCCCTGGAGATGGGAAAGGCTACCCACTCCAGTGGTCTGGCCTGGAGAATTCCATGGACTGTATAGTCCAGTGGGTCTCAAAGAGTTGGACATGACTGAATGACTTTCAGCTCACTTCACTGAAGTAGGAGGACCTGACTGGTAAAACCGTCAGAGGCTGAAGGCCCTAGAACCATGACCTCCAACATACAAGCACAGGCAAATATAGGTGTCCCTGCTCAAGAAGGAAGGAATTTGACCCTTCTTTTGACTTTTTATTCTATTTGGGCACCCACCATGTTGGTGAGAGCAAATCTTTACTCAGTTTGCCATTCAAATACAACCAAAACATTTTCTTTTTTTAATTAATTTTTATTTTTTAGTTTGTTTTGCTTTATAATATTGTATTCATTTTGCTATACATTGACATGAATCAGCCACGAGGGTACATGAACTCCCAATCCCGATCCTCCCCCTCCCCTCTCCCGCCCCACACCTTCTCTCTGGATTCTGTCTCTTATACACATCTCTATATATAGGTCTTTTGTTTCTTTAGGTAGATATATTCCTAAGTATTTTATTCTTTTCGTTGCAATGGTGAATGGAATTGTTTCCTTAATTTCTTGTTCTGTTTTCTCATTGTTAGTGTTCCCTCCCCTCTCCCGCCCCACACCTTCTCTCTGGATTATCCCCATGCATCAGTCCCAAGCATCCTGCATCCTGCATCGAACCTAGACCGGCGATTTGTTTCACTTATGATATCATACATGTTACACTGCTTTTTTAAAAAATATAGATGCATTTATTTTAATTGCAGGTTAATTACTTTACAATATTGTATGGTTTTGCCATACATCAACATGAATCTGCCACGGGTGTACACGTGTTCCCCATCCTGAACCACCCTCCCACTTATACACAATTACCTTAGATCATACTTAATCTCCAAGTAAAGACAATAACAGATTTTAATTCCATCTATTAATAACATAAGTATTCTGCAATGCAAACTAAAACACACTCTTCCCTAGAAGAGGATGTAAAGCCTTCAAGTAATGTTAACTCTTCCCCTGGTATCCTTAACTTGAATAATATGATGGAAAGTTAATGATACTAAAATACTATGATATAAACTCAATAACCTCTATATGATACAGATTACATAATAAAGCAATAGAAGAGTAATAAAAATAAAGATATTTTCTGAATATATGCATATATACACACAAGCATATTCATAACAAAATGAGGAGGAAATACGTGTGACAATTATAATCCTTGCTTCTGTAACTGGTCATATGTTCATTGCTGGTATTCATGTTTACTTTCTTTCATAATCTTTTCCATATTCCATTTGCCCTCATCAAGCACCTCAACTGATTGTGGTTCTTTAGCTGGTAGGATGACTTCATTCCTCTAGGATATGGGCCATTGGTTGTTCTGCCTGAATTGGGTTACTATAGCTTTCCTTTGACTTTAATCATAGGGCATGGTAACTGATACTCAGAGACACCCTAGGGGATGTCCCATAATCCAGACATCATCTTCCTTACCTTCAGTGTGGAGCAGCAGTTCAATTTCCCGTTGGTGGTCAGGAGCTATCAACCCAGCCAGTGCAGGAACTCTGTTCTTTGCCTGTTGATTCAGAGGCATGAGAAGCCCAAAGAGGTTGAGTGACAATTTTTATACTTCCAGCTCAATGGAATCATTGTGGTGTTTCCTCATGGAAGCACCCTCCCCTCAGAACTAAGACCTCGAGGCCAGTGGAGCAGAATGCTGCAGAGAAGCAGAGCTTTTTCTCATGAGCCACTGGCGGTAATGGATTCTGGTGCCGCCCCCATTTCCAGCCCCTGATGCCCACACCGTGAATCATGGCTGCTAGAGAAACAGCTCCATACGCCGAACACTGAGTCAGAGCCTACACAGCCTTGTGTGCACAGCCTTGTGTACATAGCCTTCTAGAGACCCTGGCCTTGCCTCAGAGGTGCCACCACCCAGCTGACACAACAACTGAGCCTGAAAGAGGGCCTGCCACCCTTCTACCCGCCAAGCCAGCTTCTTCATGCTGGAAGGTAACACCAGTCAATTCCATGGGCAGGGACCCATTGCTGCACTTTCTGTGCTATGAAGCGACTTCCTTCGTCAGAACAGTGCTGCCTGGAAGGCCGTGAAGCCAGACGAGGTGCTCTGTGAGGCTACAGAGGGCAGTTTGGGCAGAAGCCTTGTGTGCAGAGGAGGAAAATCTGTGGCCACACTGAGTGTCCATTGCAGTAAGGACAAAACTCTTTGCTGCCTTTTCCACAAGGGAAGTGGTCCTAACACTAACCTGCCACCAGGGAGCTGGCTGATCAGTCAGGGGATTGGTATCACGTTGGGAGTCAGTACTGGTCTCTGTTGCTGGCAGACTGGGCACTCAGCAGTGACCATAGCTGGGCTGGACTTGATGAGTGGGCACCCAAGCACATATCACCTCCAAACCTGCTACCATGAACACTTTCTGTGGCAAACAAGACATTTTATGCCTGGGGAAAGAGGCCAATTGGAATCCACAGAACAGGTCATCCTATCTACTTGATTATTAACATCCTCCTCCTCTGAAGTTACTCTTTGGTGAATGGTCACATGGGACACAAAAATCTGCACATTTTTTGCCCATTCAGAGAGGTCTATCCACATACCTCTTCCCCAAATTACTTTGTTGCCAATTTTCCAGTCATATTCCTCCCAAGTCCCTGATCGTCCAGCTAAACCATTGGCCAGGGCCCATGAACTGGTATATAACCACACATCTAGCCAGTTCTCCTCCCAAGCAAACACCTAGGTGCATTCATTTAAGTTCTGGGAGGATTTTCTTTCACCATCTCCTTCAGAGATGCTCCAGAGAAGGCTCTTGTGCTGCAGCTGTCCACATGTGGGTGGTGCCTGTATATCATGCAGAATCATCTATAAACCAGGCCCAAGTCTTTTCTTGCTCTGACAACTGATCATAGAGAACACTGCACAAGACCACAGGTGCAAGCTGGGGTAGAAAAGGTAGTGTAACAAAAGTAGGGACCATGAGAATTTGGACCACTTCTTTTAGATGATGGAGTGCTGCTGTGTACCTGCAAATTTTTGGCTTAGTGGGTCAGACGTCACCCATTTTATGATGGACAGCTCCAGTTACATGGTAACCTGGTGGCCCATTGCTAAGCATTCAGCCTCTACTAAGGTCTGGTATCTGGCCAAAAGCTGTTTCTCAAAAGAAGAGTAGTCATCTAGAAAAAATGGCAAGGCCTTATTCCGAAACCCAGTATTGTCCTATCAAAGGCTCCAAACACCAGCCCCATGTGCCACTGACACTTTCAAGCAGTACTAGGTCTGCTGAATCATATGTGCAAGGACCTCTTGCCAAGCCTTCTCTGGTTCTGAGTGCTACTCAAAATTAGCAGTTTCTGAGTCACTCGGAAATGCCTAGAATAACCAATCAAATGAGGAACGTTAACTCCAAACTCCAAAGTGGCCCACTAGGTGTTGTGCCTCTCTTGTGGTTGTAGTAGTGGCCAGACACAACAACTTATCCCTCATCTTAAAATGGATGTCTCCACATGCCCCACACTGGACACCTAGCTATTCCACCAAGATAGAAGAGCCCTGAATTTTAGTTGGATTTATTCCCACCTCATGCATGTAGATATCTTATCAGTAAGTCGAGAAAAGTTGGAGAAGGAAATGGCAACCCACCCCAGTTTCCTTACCTGGAAAATCCCATGGACAGAGGAGCCTGGTGGGCTGCAGTCTATGGGGCTGAAAAGAGTTAGGCACAACTGAGTGACTAACACTTTCACTTTCAGAGAAGATGCTACTTCTTGCTCACTAGGTCCAATTAGCACAATGTCATCAATGTATTATAACGGACCAGTGTGAAACCCGTAGAAGGACAAGGTGATCAACATTGTTGCTAACTAAATGATGATGTAGGGATGGAGAGATAATATATCCCTAAAGAAGGTATACTGCAGCTCTTGCAAGCTGAAAACAAACTGCATGTGGTGGGACTTAGGGACAGATATGGGGAAAAAGGCATTTGTTAGCTAAGTAGCTCCATACAGGTAGCACTGTAGTTGTTGCTGTTGCTTAGTCACTAAGTTGAGTCCGACTGTTTGTGACCCCATGTGCTGCAGCATGCCAGACTTCCCTGTCCTCTACTATCTCCAGGAGTTTGTTCAAACTCATGTACATTGACTCAGTGATACTACCTAACCATCTCATCCTCTGCCACCATCTTCTCCTGCCCTCAGCCTTTCCCAGCACCAGAGTCTCTTCTAGTGAGTTTGCTCTTCCCATCAGGTGGCCAAAACATTGGAGTTTCAGCTTCAGCATCAGTCATTCTAATGAATCAGTTCAGTTCAGTTCAGTCACTCAGTCGTGTCTGACTCTTTGTGACCCCCATGGACTGCAGCACATCAGGCCTCCCTGTCCATCACCAACTCCCAGAGTTTACACAAGCTCATGTCCATTGAGTCGGTGATGCCATCCAACCATCTCATCCTCTGTTGACCCCTTCTCCTCCTGCCTTCAATCTTTCCCAGCATCAGGGTCTTTTCTAATGAGTCAGTTCTTCACATCAGGTGGCTAAAGTATTGGAGTTTCAGCTTCAACATCAATCCTTCCAATGAACACCCAGGACTGATCTCTTTTAGGATGGACTGGTTGGCTCTCCTTGCAGTCCAAGGGACTCTCAAGAGTCTTCTCCAACACCACACTTCAAAAGCAGCAATTCTTTGGAGCTCAGCTTTTTTTATAGTCCAACTCTCACGTCCATGTATGACTACTGGAAAAATCATAGCTTTGCCTAGAAGGACTTTTGTTGGCAAAGTAATGTCTCTGCTTTTTAATATGCTGTCTAGGTTGGTCGTAGCTTTTCTTCCAAGGAGCAAGCGTTTTTGATTTCATGCCTGCACTCTAATAAATATTCATGGTTTATTTCTTGTAGAATTCAATTGTTTGATCTCCATGCAGTCCAAAACATTCTCAAGAGTCTTCTCCATCAACAAAATTTTGAAAGCATCAATTCTTCAGCACTCAGCCTTCTTTAGGGTCCAACTCTCACATCTGTACATGACCACTGGAAAAATCATAGCTTTGACTATACCCACCTTAGTCAGCAAAGCAATGTCTCTGCTTTTTAATACACTGTCTCAGCAATACGTGAACCATGCACTTTCAGATGTTCAAGCTAGTTTTAGAAAAGGCAGAGGAACCAGAGATCAAATTGCCAACATCCTCTGGATCATCAAAAAAGCAAGAGAGTTTCAGAGAAACATCTATTTCTGCTTTATTGACTATGCCAAAGCCTTTGACTGTGTGGATCACAATAAACTGGAAAATTCTGAAGGATATGGGAATACCAGACACCTGACCTGCCTCTTGAGAAACCTGTATGCAGGACAAGAAGTAGCAGTTAGAACTGGACATGGAACAACAGACTGGTTCCATATAGGAAAAGGAGTATGGCGAGGCTGTATATTGTCACCCTGCTTATTTAACTTACATGAAGAGTACATCATGAGAAACACTGGGTGGAGGAAACACAAGGTGGAATCAAGATTTCTGGGAGAAATATCAATAACCTCAGCTATGCAGATGACACCACTGGTATGGAAGTGAAGAAGAACTAAAGAGCCTCTTGATTAAAGTGAAAGAGGAGAGTGAAAAAGTTGACTTAAAGCTCAATGTTCAGCAACCAGTCTCATCACTTCACAGCAAATAAATGGGAAAACAGTGGAAACTTTATTTTTTTGGGCTCCAAAATCACTGCAGATGGTGATTGCAGCCATGAAATTAAAAAGATGCTTACTTCTTGGAAGGAAAGTTATGATCAACCTAGACAGCATATTAAAAAGCAGAGACATTACTTTGTCAACAAAGGTCGGTCTAGTCAAAGACTATGTTATTTCCAGTGGTCGTGATGGATGTGAGAGTTGGACTATAAAGAGAGCTGAGCACTGAAGAATTGATGCTTTGAAGTGTGGTGTTGAAGAAGACTCTTGAGAGTCCCTTGGACTGCAAGGAGATCCAACCAGTCCATCTTAAAAGAGACCAGTCTTGGGTATTCATTGGAAGGACTGATGTTGAAGCTGAAACACCAAAACTTTGGCCACCTGATGCGAAGAACTGACTCATTGGAAAAGACCCTGATGCTGGGAAAGATTGAGGGCAGGAGGCGAAGGGGATGACAGAGGATGAGATGGTTGGATGGCATCACTGACTCAATGGACATGGGTTCGGGTAGACTCTGTCAGTTGGTGATAGATAGGGAGGCCTGGAGTACTGCGGTTCATGGGGTCACAAAGAGTTGGATATGACTAAGCAACTGAACTGAACTAAGTTTACCATGGCTCTTCTTTCAAGGAGCAAGCATCTCTGAATTTCATGGCTGCAGTCACCATCCACATGATTTTGGAGCCCAACAAGAGGAAAACTGTCACTACATACACATTTTTCACCTATTTGCCATGAAATTATGGGAGCCGATGCTACAAACTCAGTTTTTAAGCCAGCTTTTTCATGCTCTTCTTTCACCGTCATCAAGAGGCTCTTTAGTTCCTCTTTGCTTTCTGCCATTAGAGTGGTATCAGTTGCATATCGGAGGTTGTTGACATGTCTCCCAGCAATCTTGATTCCAGCTTGTGATTCATCAAGCCCGGCATTTCACATGATGTACTCTGCATATAAGTTAAATAAGCAGAATGACAATATATATCCTTGTCACGCTCCTTTCCCAATTCTGAGTCAGTCTGTTGTTCCATGTCTGGTTCTAACTCTTGCTTCTTGACCTGTATACAGGTTTCTCAGGAGACAGGTAAGGTGGTCTGATGTTCCCATCACTTTAAGAATTTTCCACAGTTTGCTGTGATCCACACAGTCTGTGATTTTCCTCTATTTGCACTGTTCATTTAATAAGTCTTCCTTATTTCTTGTTATTCTCTGAACTCTGCATTCAGTTAGGTATATCTTTCCCTTTTTCCTTTGCCTTTCGTTTGTCTTCTTTTCTCAGATGTTTGTAAAACCTCCTCAGACAACCGCTTCACCTTTTTGCATTCCTTTTTTTGGGGGGGATGGTTTTGGTCACCACCTACTGTACAATGTTATGATCCTCCATCCACAGTCCTTCAGGCACTCTGTCTACCACATCTTGTCCCTGGAATTAATTCGTCTCCACTGTATAATCATAAGGGATTTGATTTAGGTTAGGGGCTTCCCTGGCGGTGCAGAGGTAAAGCCTCTGCCTGCAATGCAGGAGACCCAGGTTTGATTCCTGGGTCAGGAAGATCCCCTGGAGAAGGAAATGGCAACCCATTGCAGTACTCTTGCATGGAAAATTCCTTCGGCTACAATCCATGGAGTTGCAAAGAGTCGAACACGACTTAGTGACTTCACTTTCACTTTTTTCATATCTGAATGGCCTATTGGTTTTCCCTACATTGTTCAATTCATGCCTAATTTTGCAATAAGGAGCTCATGATCTGAGCCACAGTCACCTCCACATCTTGTTTTTGCTGACTATACAGAGTTTCTGCATCATTAGCTGCAAAAAGTATAATCAATTTAATTTCAGTATTGACCATCTGATGATGTCAATGTGTAGAGTCATCTCATGTGTTGTTGGAAGAGGGTGTTTGCTATGACCAGTGTGTTCCTTTGACAAAACTCTCTTTGCTTTTGCCCTGCTTCATCTTGTACACTAAGGCCAAATTTGCCTGTTATTCCAGGTGTCTTTTGAGTTTCTATTTTTCCCTTCCAATCCCCTGTGATGAAAAGAACATCTTTTTTTTTTTTGGTGTTAGTTCTAGAAGGTGTTGTAGGTCTTCACAGAACTAGTCAACTTCAACTTATTTGGCATCAGTGGTTGGGGTATAGACTTGGATTACTGTGATGTTGAATGGTTTACTTGGAAACGAACTGAGGTCATTCTGTCATTTTTAAGATTGCATCCAAGTACTGCATTTCAGCTCTTTTGTTAACTATAAGGGCTACTCCATTTCTTCTAAGGGATTCTTGCCCACAGTAGTAAATATAATGGTCATCTGAATTAAATTCGCCCATTCCCATTGTTCATTTTGTTCACTGATTCCTAAGATGTCAACGTTTTCTCTTGCCATCTCCTGCTTGATCACATGCAATGTAACTTGATTCATGGACCCAACCTTCCTATGCAATATTGTTTCTAGTCATGTTGTTCTTTATAGCATCAGACTTAACTTTCAGCACCAGACATATCCACAACTGAGTGTTGTTTCCGCTTTGGCCCAGCCACTTCATTCTTTCTGTAACTATTAGTAATTGCCCTCCACTCTTCACCAGTAGCATATTGGACACCTTCCAACCTGGGGAGCTCATCTTCTAGTGTCATGTCTTTTTACCTTTTCTTATAGTCCATGGAGTTCTCGAGGAAAGAATACTGGAGTGGGCTGTCATTTCTTCTTCCAGTGGACCACAATATGTCAGAACTCTCCCATATGACTGATTCATCTTCAGTGGGCCTGCATGGCGTGGCTCATAGCTTCATTGAGTTATGCAAGTGCCCTCACCATGACAAGGTTGTGATCTATGAAGGGGGCAGGCAGCATGGCACTGGAGATGTCAATTTACTCAAGCAATGAAACTACATTGGTACACAGTACCTGAAATTGAAATAACCACCTGGTCAATCTGATGAAAACCCACTCTCATTCTCCAAGACCAGCTGTTTTCTGCTGCTAAGTCACGTCAGTCATGTCTGACGCTGTGCGACCCCATAGACGGTGGCCCACCAGGCTCCCGTCCCTGGGATTCTCCAGGCAAGCATATTGGAGTGGGTTGCCATTTCCTTCTCCAGTGCGTGAAAGTGAAAAGTGAAAGTGAAGTTGTTCAGTCCTGTCCAATTCTTCGCGACCCCATGGACTGCAGCCTACCAGGCTCCTCCGTCCATGGGATTTCCCAGGCAAGAGTACTGGAATGGGTTGCCATTGCCTTCTCCGTCTGTTTTCTGCACGGCCAAATAGTCTACTTTAATGGGGATATGGAGGAAATCATCACTCCTGCATGTTTGTAGCCCTTGATGGTACTGCAAATCGCTGAAATCCACTCAAGTATGTGCAATGATTTGGTTTACTATATTTCTAGATAGAGGCAATTCTAATTGCTTCCATTTCGCCATCCATGCCAAAATAGCCCTCACTCTGCAGGTCAGGGAACAAATGAGTTGTGGACTCTGCCAGTTGCTGAATTTTGCATTCCAGAACTGTGTAGACAAGCACAGGATTGGTTTGGGTTCACACTGGACCCAATGGAGGTGGGCCTAAGCTAAAATTTCATTGATCCCTTGACCTCCATAAGCTCCTACTATGACTGATGGACCATAGTGACACTTGGGGCATCTTGGAATTAGTGTGAAATCAGAGCCAGTGTCCAAGAGGCCTCAAAAGGTATTCTCATAATTTAAAACCACACTCACTAAAAACCTCTAGGTCCCTTTCAGGAAGGCCAGGAAACAGACTAACAATATACATTTAGGGACAGTGTACCGAGGCATGATGAACACCTACTTCTGGATTTCAAAACTTACCCCAAAGATGCAGCTATCAAAACTGTGTGGTACTAGCATAAGGATGGACACATAGATCAATGGAATAGAATTAAGAGTCTGGGGAAAAAAAAAACATAAATCTATTCATGGGCATACATCCCAAAGAGTTGAAAACAGGCATTCACACAGAACCCCATAGAAAAATGTCCACCACAGTAGGCACAAGAAAGAAGTCACCCAAATGTCCATGCACTGCTGAGCAGATAGAAAACATGTGTGGTCTAGCCATACAGTGGAATACTATTCAGCCAGGAAAAGGAAAGAAGTACTGATTCATACTACCACGTGCATGGGCCCTATGCTCAGTGACAGCAGCCAGACACAGAAGGCCACCTATTTATTGTATGCCTCAAAACTGTGTGGTACTAGCATAAGGATGGACACATAGATCAATGGAATAGAATTAAGAGTCTGGGGAAAAAAAAAACATAAATCTATTCATGGGCATACATCCCAAAGAGTTGAAAACAGGCATTCACACAGAACCCCATAGAAAAATGTCCACCACAGTAGGCACAAGAAAGAAGTCACCCAAATGTCCATGCACTGCTGAGCAGATAGAAAACATGTGTGGTCTAGCCATACAGTGGAATACTATTCAGCCAGGAAAAGGAAAGAAGTACTGATTCATACTACCACGTGCATGGGCCCTATGCTCAGTGACAGCAGCCAGACACAGAAGGCCACCTATTTATTGTATGCCTCCATCTCTAGGAAGTCTCCAGAACAGGCAAAGGGCTGTTGATAGGTAGCTGATGAGTGGTTGGTTGCCTGAGGACTATGCGGGGTAGGATGGGGTGGGGGAAACTGCAGGAGAGGGCAGTGGGGATTGACTGCCTGGTCGGTACAGGGGTTTCTCTTTGTGGTGGTGCCAATGTTCTGGAACTAGACACAGTGGTGATGGTAGCCCAGCACCACCAGTGTATACTTGGTGCCACTGGGTGGTCTGCTCCCTTCTCTGTATAAAGGTCTCCTCCCGTGGAAAGGGAGAGTTCCAACAAAGAGAAGTTGGAAAAAGCAAGAGAGTTCCAGAAAAGCATCTATTTCTGCTTTATTGACTATGCCAAATCCTTTGACTGTGTGGATCACAAGAAATTGTGGAAAATTCTGAGAGAGATGGGAATACCAGACCACTTGACCTGCCTCTTGAGAAATCTGTATGCAGGTCAGGAAGCAACAGTTAGAACTGGACATGGAACAGCAGACTGGTTCCAAATAGGAAAAAGTCATCTATACCCTAAATAAAAATTTTAAAATCAGAAGACATGTTTCTTTCCTCTTAAATTATTATTCACTATTATTTGATTTTTTATTTATCTATCTGCTCTGTTTATTTTTTATCTGCTCTGTTCAGTGTCCTGATGATTCTGACATTCTGCCATATTATGTTAATTTTTGTTAAGGTGAAGTTGAAGATCAAGGTACCATTTTCTAGTTTTGATTCATAAGAAATAAGAAAATAAATAAAACTATCACATGTCTAAAAATAAATAAATAAGAATCCAATGAAAGAAACAACAAACATGGGATGAATTCATGTTTAGATTATATTCTGATGCTTTCCAGAATTTCATACCTTGTTATGAGGAGAAATGGATAAAAATCCTTTGATTTAAACAACATGAGTGAAGTGCTCATTTGTTTCTGTAAAGCCTCTCGACACTTCAAGAAGATTTTATAGTTCTATCAAAGAGTGAGTTTCCTTGCTAAGCGATTATGGCCGAGGCATATTTCCCAGATTCCTTTGCAGTTAAATATGGTCATGTGATGGAGTTCTAGTCAATAGAATGTGAATGGTGGTGAAGGGTGCCATTTCCAAGGCTGAGCCATATACTCTCAAACTCTTTACCTTTCAGAGTCAACCTTGGAGGGAAAACGTGGAAGACAGTGAAACCACAAGAGAGGTGGAGCATAGATCAGAGTAATTGCTTGAAGGATAATCTTCATCCGAGACATCAATTTCAGAATCTTCATGAGCAAAAATAAAGCTCAGTTGCATTAATCTGCTGAGGTTTGATCCATTTTACTTTTAGAAGTTTTTAATTTTATACTTTTTAAAAGGTAACTTTCCACGTACATTTATTATAAAGCATTGGCTATATTCTCCATGCTGTACAATACATTCTTGAGTCTGTCTCATGCCCAGCAGTTTGTATCTCTGCTCCCACACCACTGTGTCCCCCCTCCCCACTGGTAACCACTGGTTTGTTCTCTGTATCTGTGAGTCTGCTTTTTTTATGTTATATTCACTAGTTTGTTGAATTTTTTAGATTCTCCATATAAGCGATATTATGCAGTATTTGTGTATCTCTGACTGACTTATTTCACTTAACATAATGTCCTCCAGGTGCATCCATGTCACTGCAAATGGCAAACGTGTATTCTTTTTTATGGCTGAGTAGTAGTCCACACATCAGCTTCTTTATCTGCTTCTCTGTTAGTGGACACTTGCGTAGTTTCCATGTCTTGGCTACTGTGAATAATGCTGCTATGAGCACTGGGGTATGTGTGTCTTTTTGAACTAGTGTTGGTCTTTTTTTTCTCAGATAGATGCCCAGGAATAGTTTATCTGTTTATCTGCTGGTAATTCCTTAACCTATATGCTAGGCCTGGGTTTTTGCCTCAGATTTTGCCACTGCCTTGACAGTGGTTAGACCATGAGCTTTGGAATCATGTAGACCTAGGATGGAATCTCCTCACTAGCTCTGCAGATAGTTTAACTTTTCAGAACTTCCGTTTCCTCATCTGTAAAAGGGAGACATAATATCTGCTGTTTGTGAAGGTTAAAGAGAAAGTATTTTCGGTGTCCAAACATATCATAAATACTTTATATTTCTATTTTTTTCATCTTTTTTACTTTATTGGAAACGGGTTCTAATCTAGAGGATTTTAATTATTACCTCTGTGATCTCTATGTTATTTATGATCAGATAACATGCTATGCAGTTCCATCAATATAGTTATTTTCTTTGTCTTCTCTCTGTATAAACATTCCTCTCTTTATCTGAGGGGAAAAAAACCTCATTCTTAGGTCTAGCTCAAAAATTATCTCTTGTGGTATATTTTATTTTGCAAAATGGCCACAGCAATATTTCTGATCTTATAAGCTCTTCTGGAACTTCACTATTTCCTCATCAGGCAGTGGACAGGATTTTGTGACCATGTCTATAAATAGAACATAGCAAAGTTGATGTTGTATGACTTCTGAAACTAGGTCATAAGTCATATGGTTCCCACTGACACTTCTTTTCAGGAAATTCACCCTTAAAGCCCAGACACCATGTAGTAAGGGAGCCTAGGTAATATGGAGTTGTTACAAACAGGTGGTCTAGCTAACAGGCAAGGTAAGATCCCTGGTAGGAATCAGCATCAATCTTCAGATATGTGAATGAATGAGCTTTCAAACAGCCTCAGCTGACACAGAGTAGAGCAGAGGTGGGCTGTTCCCATTGAGTCCTGACCAAATTGCAGATTCAGGAGCAAAATAAATGTCATCATTGTTTTAAGCTTCTAAATCTTGCAGGTAGTTCATTAAACAACTATGACTAGCAGAAACACCTCCTCTACAAAGCCACCCTGACAGCCTCTTGGTTTTCTCTCTTGCCCAGAACTAATTGCTTTTTTCTTGCATTCCCTCAGCATTTTATTTATTTCATGAACATTTAACACTTTGTTAAAATTTATGAAAATTTTGAGGACAAGGATCAGAGCTTATTCTTTTTTGTATTCCCTGTAGCATCTAACACATAGAACATAGTCTTGAACAGGTACTGAGCAAGGGTGTATTACATGATAATTGTGTTAATGTTGCCATTCTCTGTCAGAGCTATTATGCTCCATGTAGGAATTTCCACACTATATTAACTTCTGGGGACACATACATCAAACAAGCTGCATAAAGTTCAGGGACGGCGATGACCATCTGGGAATTTGTAATGAGAGTAGAAGAGAAAAACCACCAGAAAGACGTGAGAGGATGTCCAGCAGTTATTAAGCAATACTTGCTGTCTTTTCTGGGACTCTATACAGCAATTTTAACACGTGCTGTCAGGGGGTTTCAACGTCATGGAACCCTTGATTACCCTGACCAGAGCATTTTTGCAGAAGGAAGTATTACAAATGTCATGAGCTCACTGTGACTTTCAATGCTACTCTTTCCAACTAGATCACAATATGTTCTGATGTACTTAGGAAGCACAGTTCTCATTTTCCATAGCTATTTTCCGCAGCTATTTTCCACATTCTATCATTACCAACTTTGGTACAAGGAGATATGTGTTTATTTCAAGAGCTTCAGGATCACTTTTTTCTCATAAACAGAATGAACATTCCACTGAATGTCCAGGGACCTAATTTTTCATCCTTGCTCTGCCATTGGCTGGATGTGTGATGCTCAAAAAAATTCCTTTTCTTTTCTTCAGGTTTCCATTTACTCACTTATGAGATGAGATAAAGATTAATTGTCTCCGAGGCCATGTCCAAGTCTAGCTGTAACCATTCTATAGCCCAAAAGATATTTTATATATATATTTACAGAGATTCAGATGGAAACACAATGTGCTTAGAACTTCCTGACCCATAAACAAAACTGAGGGGGTAGGGAGCATTAGGGGGCTTCCCTGATGGCTCAGGGGCCTTTCAACTGGTGCTAGTGTGAAGAACCCACCTGCCAATGCAGGAGACGTAAGAGAAGTGGGTTCAGTCCCTGGGTCAGGAAGATCCCCTGGAGGAGGGCACAGCAATCCACTCCAATATTCTTGCCTAGAGAATTCCATGGACAGAGGAGCCTGGACAGCCGCAGTGCACATGGTTGCAAGAGTTGAATATGATTGAAGCGACTTAGCACATACTGGTGGCTCAGATGGTAATGCAGGAGACCCGGGTTGAATTTGATCCCTGGGTCAGGAAGATCCCCTGGAGAGGGGAATGGTAACCCACTCCAGTGTTCTTGCCTGGAGAATTCCATGGACAGAGGAGCCTGGTGGGCTACAAGCCCACGGGGTTGCAAAGAGTCAGATACGGCCGAGCTGCTAATATACTTAGCGTTAGGATTCTGAAATTATGGTTACCTTCTCAGTGACTGCACAAAACTAGCCTGTTCATCAGCTATTTTTTTTTATGGGTTGAAACAACAATATATTTTAACTGCTCAGAAATGATTACAGAGAGGCACCATACTGAAGAAGAAATCCCAACAGGGCTACTGGGGGCAAGTCTTTGATCTGTCATATCAGATTCCTCTATCTGTGCACATTCACTGTGCTGTAAGATTAAAGATGTTTCTATGACCCCTTTAAAGCTCAATCCATTTGAGGTTTGTCTTAAAGAGGCATGGAGCAAAGGTTAAAAAATCACCCTAGGGTTGCAGTTTTAAACAAACAACAAGAATATCCAGCAAGATGATATAGGTAACGAGAAGCAAGCCAGGATTACATTATTTTTTTCCCCTGGTGTATTCTTTGAAAGTATTCTCTAATAAAAAAGCACAGAATTCGTCTTCCTATGACATTTTCCCAATTTTTCTTGGTGGTCAATCAAGGGGAACATCGCCACCATTGTTTTTTCTCACCTCATCTAGGAGATTTTTCTTTTTGTTATTTTTAACTTTTTACTCTAAATTAGAAAAGTGTTTCTAGCTCTTGGATTTTGCAGTTACTAATAATAAGAAATGAAATGACATTTTGTTTACAAGTCTTATAACAGGAAACTAAATGGTGAGCTAGATGGCAGGTACGTAGCATCGATTTTGTGACTCAAGACTGTTTCAGGTTTCACCATACACCTTCAAAACCAGGTCATCTTTGCCCCATGTCTATTCCTCATTGCTCCACACATATATGTTTATGGAACATTTATGTGTTTTTTAGCAGTTGACAGTGATTAAAATAGTTTAGGTTCCAAGAGTGAAATTGAAATGACATTTTCCAGGGCTCAGAACATCCCCCTCGCAGCACGAGCACAGTGGACTCTTTTGTGCCTGGAATTGGGGCCAGGCTTATTCTGCTACTTCTCCCCATTTTATGATCTTGTTAAGGTTGACTTCTACCTATCTTCTGGTATTTTTCCCACAAAAATAAAATTCTTAATTGGGCTCATTTCATGAGTGACTGTAAAATTTTTACATTCAACCCCACTTGTTACAGAAGGAAGCAGCCCTTCCTTTCCCTCTATTCTTGGAACAAACAGAATAAAAACAACAAACAGAATAGCTACTAGAAATATTGGACTAACTAAAAAAAGATAATGAGTTCAGTGTTAAATGGTGTAAGAGTCTTAAATAGTCCTCAAATATAATCCTTCATTTAATTTAAAAGTGCGGTGTTATTCTAAAACACATCTCCCTCTTTCCCTCCCCTCTCTCATTGCTCTGGACATTCTTTTACTGTGGAGAACTTTCCATGATAGAATTGTCATCATCTTCATTTTAGGTATGGGTTATTTCTGGGAGAATGAAAGATTAATTGACCAGAGGCTGGGGCAATCTTTATTATTTATTATTTCAGGTCTTACTTACATGCATGCTAAGTCACTTCAGTTGTATACGAGTCTGTGTGACCCAATGGACTATAGCCCGCCAGGCTCCTCTGTCCATGGGATTCTCCAGGCAAGAACACTGGAGTGGGTTGCCATTCCCCTCTCCAGGGGATCTTCTCGACCCAGGGATAAAACCCACACCTCTTACATCTCCTGCATTGACAAATAGGTTCTTTACCACTAGCGCCACCTGGGAAACAATCCTTAAAAACTTAGTAAATCATTTTCTCGATTAAACTTGTTTGTTAAACACAATAGCTTTGATAAACATTGTACAAGCATATAGTCAGGCTTTCCTGGTGGTTCAGATGGTAAAGAATCTGCTTACAATTCAGAAGACTTGGGTTTGATCCCTGGGTCGGAAGATTCCCTGGAGTAGGAAATGGCAACCCACTCCAGTATCTTGCCTGGAAAATCCCATGGACAGAGGAGCCTGGTGGGCTGCAGTCCATGAGGCTGCAGAGTCAGACATGGCTGAGCTACTAATACACACACAAGGATACAACAATACAGCTTTTCTTATCATACTATAATATTATATTTGAGTTGGTTTTTAAATCAATGGAAATCTAATTGGTCCTCAGATATGCACAGGCAATTCTCATTGTGTGTGTGTGTGTGTGTGTGTTGTGGTGTGTGTGTGTTTGTGTGTGTGTGTGAGAAGGGTGGTGGTGGGGAAATTGAGGAGAGAGGCAGTTTAGGCCCCTGGATCCAGCTGCATCTCAAGCCATATATCCGTCCAATATTTTCAATTTCAGGAGCATATATATTCCTTTTCTTACCTGAACTAGTGTGAATTGGGTTTCTGTTATTCCTGTGAAAAAAAGAGAATATAAACTTAAAAAATTATATTTAGAGGGCTGAAGAAAAGCTAAAGAGTAGGTAATAGGAGCCTCCAGAGACCAATCCAAGAAGCCGGGAGACTGGGTAACATGTCATGTCATCACATGTCAGAGGGCAGGGGCCCTGTCCAGAAGCTTGACTTGGGAGCCAGGACAAACTCCCAGGGAACACTCTTAGAAGCAGCAGGCAGAGAGGAAGGTGTGCTGCCAGGAGCTGGGGAAGGAGTGGGCGGTTTCCTTTTTCCATAAAAGGGGCTCCTAGTCACTTTGGTTTGAAACCTTGGCATCAATGCTTCCGCGCCGCCGCTCCCCCCCCACCCCCACCGCCCGCCACAGCCCACACATCCAGTCATCTTGTGCTGTAAACTCTCCTTCCACAATTCCTCTTGGACTCATACCTTCCTCTGCCTTCCCACTGCCAGCAACTTGGTCCCGGTGCCCACCAGTCCTTTCCTGGCACCCGTAAGGGCCTCCGTGCAGCTCCCGTGCCCACAGTCTTGGCCTCTGTCATCTCTCTTTCATTCTGTTTCCAGATTAGCCCCAAGGCTTGGTTCTGATTATAAAACAGCCGCACATGGTCAGAGGGCCTCAGCTCGGACTTGCTTGGGATCTTAAGAAAGATGGGGAACCTGGCTAGGTTTGGGGCTGTAACCTTTTTTTTTTTTTTTAAGATTTTAAAATTTATTTTCGTGTTGGCTGTGCTGGGTCTTCGTTGCTGGGCGTGGACTCTCTGTTTGTAGCGAGCAGGGCGCAGCGGCTTCTCACTGCCGCGGTTTCTGTTGTTGCAGAGCACAGGCTCTAGGCACTCGGCTTCGGTAGTTTTGGCACACGGGCTTATGTTGGTCCACGGCATGTGGAATTTTCCCCGACTGGGGATCGAACTCGTGTCCCCTGCATTGGCAGGCAGATTCTTAACCACTGGACCACCGGAGAAGCCGGGCTTCAATCTTTGAAGTGAGAGGTGCACCAGGTGCCCTGACATTCATGGCCTCTACATCATCTGTAAAAAATCCCAGCCCTAATCTAACTCTTTCAGCTGCGACTGCTGTAGCATACGTATACCTTAGCCACCATGAAAAACTTTTTGTCTCTGACTGCCTCCATCCCCTACCTTGGACATTCCTACCCCTGTTCATGCCTACCTCTGTTCATTTCAACCTCAGACTTTTGTCCACATGGACGTCCTATCCATCCTCCCAGTCCAAGTGCTGTCCATGAAACTTTTTTGAACTCCCAGCTGAAAGCCAACTCAGCCCAGCCTCTCTGTCAGGATGCTTTGCTATGTCCTATTGTGTGTATATGCTAAGGCACTTCAGTTGTGGCACATTCTCTGTGACCCCGTGGACTGTAGCCTGCCAGGCTCCTCTCTCCATGGGATTCTCCAGGGAAGAATGCCGGAGGGGGTTGCCATTCCCTCCTCCAGGGGATCTTCCCGACCCAGGGGTTGAACCCACATCTCCTGTGACTCCTGCTTTGCAGGCAGATTGTTTATTGCTGAGCCACCAGGGTAGCCCCGAGCATACAGCATGCTTTCTGCCAAATTATAGCTCAAGGATTGAACCTTGGCGGTATTCATCATTGTAGCCCTTAAGGCATCCCGTGCAGCAGTTAGTTCTCAGTAAGTGGTCAAGTGAATGAAAACACATCCTTTATTCCTGTGTGGCCAACTCCTTGCAAAGCCCCTGAGAACAGCCTGATGTTATAGGTCTGTTGAATCATATTATAGAATAATAATAATAATCATAAAGGGCCTTTAAAATTCCTGCTGAGTATCACTGGGGAAGCATGACCTCATTCCAGCCTGGGTCAACCAGTTGTCAGCCATGCTGATGTTAGTGAGAGTCTCATTCAGAAACCTTCTATAGCTCCACACTGAGACCAGTCTAGCCAACCTTCTCCTTACTCTCTGCAAGACAAGAATAAGCTTGTTCCGGGCAGAAAAGGGTGGTCTCCTTCTGGTCCGGATCTTGATAGTGGAGACAAGGATGGAAAGGCTAGTCCAGAAGAATAAAGAGGAGATAAAAGGAAGGAAGAAAAGTCTGGGGGAATATGGGAGCTCAGACAGTAAAAAAATCTGCCCACAATGCAGGAGACCTGGGTTCCATCCCTGGATTGGGAAGATCCCCTGAAGAAGGAAATGGCAACCCACTCCAATATTCTTGCCTGAAGAATCCCATGGACAGAGGAGCCTGGCAGGCTACAGTCCATGGGGTCACAAAGAGTCGGACACCACTGAGTGACTAACACAGAAGACAAAGAGTATATGGAATATGGAGATGACAAGGGCCCCATAATCCTTTTCATAGCAAGATGACCCACTATAGATCTGTTGACATGTTGTGGTGAGACTGGGGACTGACACCACCAGATCCTGGGGCCAGGGGCTAGAATTATGTGGCTCTCCCACCTTACACAGTGAACCTTGAGACCTTCCTCCGGAATGCTGGCTTTTCTGCAGGGCTGAGGGGAAAAGGGAAGCTGTACTTGGGTGAACCTTTGCTTCCTCCCCATTGGCTTCCCCTCTCCACCCACAGCAGCTTAAATCATTAAAGTCCCGTGTAATTAAAATTTCATCCAAGTTCCACCAGTTGTGTTTGCTGGCCACAGTGAAGTGTATAAATATCTTAGAAAGACATAAAGACAGAGGCTGCTTCCTGTCCGCGGTTTGCCCCGCACACAGGATGCTGTCTGTCTGCTACTGTCTGCAATCAACAGCCCAGGGAAGCCTGAACTCTCTGCTCCCACCAGCCTTGCTCTCACTGGACCTTTGTTCTGTAGCTTCATTTTTACATGGCTCAGGTCTGAGGGTCTTTGTTATCAGTGGAGTTGGCTAGCTTTGCTCTGCTCATTATGGACCTGAACTCTTCTTTTCTCTGTTTCTCTCTCTCCATCTCTCTCTCTCTCTCTCCTCTCTTTTTCTCTCTCTCCATTTCGGTTTTGATCTCTTTTGCACACATTTATATTAAAATATCTAAATAAATGTTCTTGATGCAAAGAGCCAACTCATTGGAAAAGACCCTGATGCTGGGAAAGATTGAGGGCAGAAGGAGAAGTGGGTGACAGAGGAGGAGATGGTTGGATGGCATCACCGACTCAATGGACATGAGGTTGAGCAAGCTCTGGGAGATAGGGAAGCCTGGCGTGTTGCAGTCGCAAAGAGTCGGACATGACTTAGAACAACAACAAATAAATTTTCATTCTCTCATTTAACTAGAAAACTGAAGTTTCTCTCTCTTTCCCCCATCCTGTATGACAACATCAGATTAATTTCTCTGAAACAGATTGGTATCGCTATTTCATTGCTCCGAAAGGTTCTCATCGCACAGTGGTTTTGAGTTACTTATGAGATGACGGTGAGGGTCTGCTGTGTGTCTGTTCACTGGATGACTAGCGGTGAGCACACATCTCTTGTCAGGCGCTGTCAGGGGCTCTCCTGGCATTGATTCTCCAGGGAAGCTGCTGTGCCTGCAGATCGGTCTCCAGTGTGCGGTTCTGCAGACCTGATGTCATGGGCAGTGTGTGTCTCTAAGCCAGACCTCACCTTGCATGGTGTGGGGTATCTTTGAATTGGTGACGACTTTGCCATGGCATCACCTTATCTGAGATGTTTGTGGCAGGTTTGGGGTCAGCCTGTGTCTTAGGCTGGGTTCCCATGTAGCCGATCATGAGACAGGGATGAGAATACAAGTATTAATAATTTATCTGGGAGATGGTCCCAGATAAGAAGAGGATGAAGCCACTAAAGAAGGCATAATGAGATCAGCGACCTGTAGGTAATAGGTCTGGAAGCTGTGCGGGGAAGGCCTCGGACTTACCCCAGCTGAGGCTCCGGGCAGCCGGGCATCATCTGACCTGTGTTCCCAGATGTCATTGCGAGACCCTGGTATTGCTGATGTCCCCAGACGTGAGTGGTGGCAGGGTCCTGAATGATCGTGTGTCTTGCTCACCTGTACACCCTGTGGTCAGTGACACGGGCCTGGGGTTGCCAGCTCTGCTCCAGACAGAGAGTGAGGGCTGAGGGGGTGCAACAGAGGACGGAGGGATTCGCGGCAGCAGGGAGACCCCCTGTTTCTGGCTTGTGGAGCCCCTTGTACACTTGATTCTCGTTATTTGCAGGAATGTTTGCTAGAGTCCCTGTGGACACCAAAGGATGGTGCACTGAACCGTTGCTTCAGAAGGAAACGTACCTGTGGGTAGTGAGTCGACAGACTGACGCCCGGCCTTGTTTGATGTGCTTCTGTATAAAGACACCATCTATAATATGCACTGTTCATTAACCTTGGGCTCAAGGCCAGCTGGACTTTAATTCACACCTGATGAAGCTTGTCAACACACTTTCTCCGATAAGGCCCATCCCAGCCTTTTTGCTCTGTACACTAGATAGCACTATATTTTGGGGCCGTTTTAAACAACAAAGCCACCAAAATTAAGCACAGAAAATGTTAAAAGTGTGGCACCAAGTAAACTACAAAAAGGCCGCCTGTTTGCATTGTGAGAACTGAAATAAGAAGGCAGTGAGTTGCCTTGTTAGACCCCTGCTGGGAATGCATGCATTGGGCACCTTGACTATTTTGCTGTGCTGTGTCCTAAAATGATTGTGAAAGTGCCTTCAGTTTCATTGATTGTGGGGTAACAGAAAAATTTCTATTGAGTATTTTGTGTGGTTAGTAGCGAAGTCATGTCTGACTCTGAGACCCTGGAGACTGTAGACTGCCGGGCTCCTCTGTCCATGGAATTCTCCAGGCAAGAATACTAGAGTGGGTAGCCATTCTCTTCTCTAGGGGATCTTCCCTACCCAGGGACTGAATCCATGTCTCCTGCATTGCAGGCAGATTTTTTACCACTGAGCCGCCAGGGAAGCCCTTTACTGAGTAGGTGAATTTAAATTATAGAATCGTGAATAAAGAGGATTGAATGCCTTTGCCTTAGGATAAATATGGTAAAACCTACCATAAATATGGTAAAAAAAGGCTTAGTGAGGGTATGTCCAATTCCACTACACAAACTATGGCCTGGTGTTATTGTGGGGATAAAGATGTGACTGGACTGAAGCGACTTAGCAGCAGCAGCAGTGGCAGGGCAGGCCTGTGCCACCAGTCGAAGTCTGTTCAATAGTTGCTGCTGCTGCTGCTAAGCCACTTCAGTCGTGTCTGACGCTGTGCGACCCCATGGACTGCAGCCTACCAGGCTCCTCAGTCCATGGGATTTTCCAGGCAAGAGTACTGGAGTGGGTTGCCATTGCCTTCTCTGGTTCAATAGTTACCCATCCTTAAACAGTTGTTTAAAAACACCAGGAGGTAATGCTCCTTAACAGAGAAATCTCTTTGAATCAGAACAGTGTCTCTCAAATTTGGATTTTCTTGGTGATACCAGTGTCTGCAGTGATGCAGAGAGGTCAGTACCTGAATTAGAAGGATATCCATATAATTAATACATGAGTACATTTCAGGTCACTTTTTTAATGTATTGAACATGAAGGAAGAGGCTTAGAAATATGAACTGGCTTGGGAATAAGAAAGGCAAGCAAGAGATAGTAATTTGTGCAAGTAAGAGAGGAAATAAGATAGAATTTGCAAGTGTGTACCTATCTTATATATAAAAATAAAAAAGTAATATAATATATATATATATATATATATATATATATTAGATGTAAGCTAAACCAACTAGGGCTGATGCTATACTTGCTGGAAACAATGGAAAGCGCTAGGACAAAGGAACTAGATTTTGTGGCTGATATAGCCATTTCTAAATGGCATAGAGTTGGGTAAAACTGGTTAGAAAATTAGAGAAATGAAAGTGCTAAATATGTTTCCTTTTTCTTGCGAAGGATGTTCGGTTGTTTTTTGTCCACTGTCTCTCTCTCTCAGTTAATTATGGGCCATGTTTGATTATGGCATGGAAGAAAAATTGAAGAATATTTCTGGATAAATTTTGAGGCTAACATGACAATACGTGGTAATAAACCTCACCTGTGACTTTTTGTTCTTTAACTTCTACTAAGATAGATCCTTCACTGTAGTTCAAAATGAACGCTTGCACTCATTCATTCGTTCACTTGTGGTTCACACACCGAGGGTTCATTCTGCCCGACACCCTTCTGGGTATTGGGAATATGATAGTGAACTAAACCTAACTCCTTCCCTATGGAGCTTACTCAGTAGCTGAGAGAGGCAGACAATACATAAATATACACATAAAACAGAATTTCAGATGCTGGTAAGAGCAATGGAGAAGCAGAGCGGGGAAGGGAATGGGGCTCCTTTGGTGTGCCGCTGCAAGTCTTCATGGTCCTCTCTTTTCCCCCAACTTCTGCCCTCAAGACCAGTTCCGGGCGCTTTGGCCAGCTGTGCCTTCCCTGATACTGAGCCTAGGACACTCCATGGAAAGCAGCTTTATTCTCAGACACTGTTGTTGTTCAGTTGCTCAGCTGTGTCTAACTCTTTGCGACCCCACGGACTGTAGCACGCCAGAGTGCCCTCTCCTTTACTTCCCTCTCCTCTCCTGGAGTTCACTCAAACTCATGTCCATTGAGTCGGTGATGCCATTCAGCCATTTCATCCTCTATCATCCCTTTCTCCTCTGCTTTCAGTCTTTCCCATCACAGCGTCTTTTCCAGTGAGTCAGCTCTTCGGATCAGGTGGCCAAAGTACTGGAGCTTCAGCTTCAGCATCAGTCCTTCCAATGAATCTTCAGGGTTGATTTCCTTTGGGATTGACTGGTTTGATTGCCATGCAGTCCAAGGGACTCTCAAGAGATGCACAACCCCAAAGTGCAGGCAGGAAAGGGTCAATAAATGCTTCTTGTTTATGCCCCCAGGGGTGTAGTTCTGATACGCATTTCCTAAGCTTCCCCCAAGACACCCAGAAACATCAGGGAGACAGTTACTTAGACTGCATATCCCTGGAGGCCCTTCCTTTCTTGCCTCTTTCTTTCACCTACCCTGCCCTTCTGCTTCTCCGGGACTGAATTCTCAAATAGGTTCCTGCGTGTAAGCCTTTGTCTGGGCTCTGCTTTGGGGGACTCCAGGCTGAGATGGAGAATGCGAAGATTGGGATGGATTGCAGATATAAGTGGTTGCATAAGATACAAAGTGTTGCAGATATAAATGGAGTTTTCAAGGAAGGTGTCACTGAGAAGGTGTATTTGAGAAAAGGTCTAAAGAAGAGATGTAGTAATCAGGTGGATAATCAACATGTGAGTGCTGAAGATACAGGAGATGATAGCAAGGACAGAGGCCTTTTATCAGTGTGGCTGGAATGCAGAGAGTGAGGCGGAGTAAAAGGAGATGAGGATACTGGGATGAAGGAGACCCAGATCCCATCCCACGGTGCCATGTTAGGACCTGGGTTTCATTCCAAGAGAGGGAACCAATGTATTCTCAGAAATTCTGAGCGCTTTGCCCATTTTATGTTTTACTTTATTATTTTACGTTTACATGATACACTTATATCCCCGTTTTATAGGCAGGTAAGTTGAATCTTTAAAAGTATTGTCTCCTCGATGAGAGTTGTATATGTTCATTCTCAGCTTTCTTGGTTTGCTAACCAACAGGGAACTTCTTTGAGGACCGGATGTATTTATTCAGTTTACTGGTGGAAGAAGGATCAAAAAGACTGAATTTAATTAGTTACTAAATGCTGCTTCCCTGGTGACTCAGCTAGTAAAGAATCTGCCTGTAATGCAGGAGACCTGGGTTTGATCCTTGGTTCAGGAAGATCCCTTGGAGAAGTGAATGGCTACCCATTCCAATATTCTTGCCTGGAGAATCCCATGGACAGGGGAGCCCAGTTATGGTCCATGAGGTCACAAAGAATCAGAGATGACTGAATGACTAACACTTTGAGGACTGCACACAGCTATTATTGTACTATATCGATGCGTGTTGGTCCTAGAATATTCTTTCCAACTTCACTTATTGAGCAAATATTTACTGAGTGCTACCATGTGCAGGACACTGAGGCAATAGGAAAAACTCAAGATTCCAAGTGCTTGAGAATATAGTAATGCACTGCTGCTGCTAAGTCGCTTCAGTCGTGTCCAACTTTGTGCGACTCCATAGACAGCAGCCCACCAGGCTCCCCCGTCTCTGGGATTCTCCAGGCAAGAATATTGAAGTGGGTTGCCATTTCCTTCTCCAATGCATGCAAGTGAAAAGTGAAAGTGAAGCCGCTCAGTCGTGTCCGACTCTTCACGACCCCATGGACTGCAGCCCACCAGGCTCCTCCATCCATGGATTTTCCAGGCAAGAGCACTGGAGTGGGGTGCCACTGCCTTCTCTGGTGGTAATGCACAGTGGCTTCTAAATCAACCGGAGACAGTTCCTGGAAGTCTTCTAATTAAGTATGACATATTCAACTTGTCTCTTGTATATTACTTTCTTTCCTTTTTTGCTTCTGTCTCTCCTCTTTTGCTTTTATGGGAAGAACTTGCATCCATCCAGCCACATTCCTGATTACTTCAGATTTCATAAATCCTATCACTATCTTCATGCATTTTATATCTCTTCTCTAATTTGTCCCTACTGACTCCAAAAGTAATTCTTCTTGGGAGTCTTTTGAGAGAAAAAGAGAGAGAGAGAGAGAGAGAGAACTAACTGCCTTGAGTGCATATATATTTACCATTGTTATATATTCTGCTTGGATTGATGGAGAAAAATAACCAGAGTGGGAATTCAGTGGATATGAATAACCTGCGAGGGCTTGAAGAATTTGGAAATTAAAGGAATAATATAGATAAATGCTCAACTTGTCTATCTGCTGTGCTCATTCAATGTGACAGGGGTTCTCTAAAGGGGGGACACGTCCCATCAATGTCTTCTGTCTTGCTCCGAGGAGAGTCTCCATCACAGGTTCAGATGTTTTATCTGGCCTCACCTTGTCTTGACTTTGACATGTCTGGCTCTATGTTTACAGGTCTTTTCTGTGTTTACTTTTTGGCTGTGCTCCATCTGTATTGCGGCGCCTGGGCTTCTCCGTTGAGGTGTAAGCATTCTACAGCGTGCAGCCTCAATAGTTGCTGTGTGTGGGCTTAGTTGCAGTAGGTGGGATATTAGGTCTCAGACCAGGGATCGAACCACCCTCCCCTGCATTGGGAGCACAGAATCTTATCCACTGGACCACCAGGGAAGTCCCTGTGTTTACAGGTCTTTTCAGTACCATGTGCTCTATTGTAGAGATCGTTTGTGATTGTGTTGTGCAGTTTCCCTTTTCTTGGGCTCCTCTTCCCTCTTGAACCATGGCAGTCAGTGGGATCCTGCCTCTTGTTCCCTGGGAGCTCTTGGCCTTGGCAGCGGGACTCCTATCTGAGCATGCACTGGATCTCACATCTCTTGGAACTTGCTCATAATTAAGGAGAATCACAGGAAAATTAGCACTTCTTCTGTCACTTCCTTTACTTTCTGAGAAGTGAAATTGTAAGTACGGCAGGTTAAATCCAGACATTCATCAGATGGCCTGATTTTAAGATGGAAAGTTCCAATATTTCTAGGTCAATGAAGTCTCTATTTCCATAACTTGCCAATGTGCCAATTTTTTGATGAGAGACAAGATTAACCAATTTCTTCAGCATACTTCCATTACAGTACCTCTTTTGTTCCTCTTTCTATGTTTCATACACATCTTGTATACGTATATGTATATATATTCTGCCATTATCTAGATTTCACTACTAAAATTTTATTCTTATATTCACAGATTTCCCCAAAGGTTAGAGGGACCATATGTTCCAATCTGCCTGAGACACTTCTCATTTATCTGTTCTTCCTGGAAGAACTAATAAGTAACACCTTCCCTTTTGGTTTCAAAGGTGTGCTAGTGTGGACTCTAAACCGTATGATTACCCTATCAAAGTTTTCTTTTTCCTCTCGCATTCTGTCTCCTTTCTCAACGACTGAATCCTGAGTTGGAAATCAAGATTAAAAACAACATCTGTGCCCCCTGGACCTTTAATTTCCTGATCAGTGCTTCTAGCCCTTGGGGATTTTTCTAGCCACAAGCCCTGGCTGTGTTGGGTCCATGTCTGGCTGAACTGTGCCATCCACCCCAATGGTTTTTTTTTTTTTTTCTCTTGGGTCTTTGATCTCTTGGTTTCAGTGTTCAGCTGGCTCCTCTGATTCTTTCCTGCAGGATGTGATGTTTTGGTCCATCTGCATTGGGTCATCCGTCAGGCCGGTGGGAGGTTGGGTTCCACCTGTTGTACAGGTGAACAGGTTCTGAGTCTCCTTTTTTCCTCTTCCTCTTCTTTCACCCACCTGTATCCTGAGGATCTTTGATATCCAGAATTGTTATTTTCTTCTGGGAATGCTTTGCCATATGGAACCCAGCAGGCATGCAGACAGGAGTTGGCTCCAACTTTTTGACCTGTTCTTCAAGCAGGGAAACCAGCTTGGATGAAGGTGGCCTCCAGCAGAAAAAAAAAAGAAAATCCTAGCATGTTCCCATAGATTGTAGAAACAACCCTCCTCACTTGTCTACTTCTGGGAAGATAGGGTGTGTTGAGGTATCAAGCCCTTAACTTCTCCCCTCACACCTCCCAGATCAAGTTCCTCTTTGAACCGTCCCAGTTGGAAGGATGCAGCCCATGTCATGATCTTGGAGTCAGAGAGCTCTGGATTTGTTCTTTGCTCTGTGGCCTCAGGCAAGTTACCTTATTTATAAGTTGCCTTCCTGGTGAAATGACAATATCAATTCTTACTCTGTTGGACTTAGTGTTAAAAGTGTTAGTCGCTCAGCTGTGTCTGACTCCTTGTGACCCCATGGACTGTAGCCCACCAGGCTCCTCCATCTGTCCCTGGGATTCTCCACGCAAGAATACTGGAGTGAGTAGCAATTCCCTTCTCCAGGGCATCTTCCAGACCCACAGATCAAACCCTGGGCTCCTGCATTGCAGGCAGGTTCTTTACCATCTGAGCCACCAGGGAAGAGAGGACTCATTGGATCTAGTTCAGTTCAGTCTCTCAGTTGTGTCCGACTCTTTGCGACCCCATGAATCGCAGCACGCCAGGCCTCCCTGTCCATCATTTCTGGAGAGGTACTTCAACCTAGCTAAGAGGACCCATTATGAAACAACTATAGTAGAAACCCAGGAGCTGAAAACTGCTGACATCTGTGTTATTCATCATGCATCCTCCATTTTAAAAATGTCGCCACTCTATGTTCGATACAGGATACAGGATACTTGGGACTGGTGCACGGGGATGATCCAGAGAGTTGATATGGGGTGGGAGGTGGGGGGGGCGGTTCAGGATTGGGAACTCATGTACACCCGAGATGCATTCATGTCAATGTATGGCAAAAACAATACAGTAATGTAAAGTAAAATAAAGTAAAAATAAAAATTAAAAAAAGTAATTATAGGTCAGTCAGTCAGTTCAGTTGCTCAGTCGTGTCTGACTCATTGTGACCCCATGAATCGCAGCACGCCAGGCCTCCCTGTTCATCACCAACACCCGGAGTTCACTCAGACTCATGTCCATCGAGTCAGTGATGCCATCCAGCCATCTCATCCTCTGTCATCCCCTTCTCCTGCTGCCCCCAATCCCTCCCAGCATCAGAGTCTTTTCCAATGAGTCAACTATTCACATGAGGTAGCCAAAGTACTGGAGCTTCAGCTTTAGCATCATTCCTTCCAAAGAAATCCCAGGGCTGATCTCCTTCAGAATGGACTGGTTGGATCTCCTTGCAGTCCAAGAGACTCTCAAGAGTCTTCTCCAACACCACAGTTCAAAAGCATCAATTCTTTGGCACTCAGCCTTCTTCACAGTCCAACTCTCACATCCATACATGACCACAGGAAAAACCATAGCCTTGACTAGATGGACCTTAGTCGGCAAAGTAATGTCTCTGCTTTTGAATATGCTCTCTAGGTTGGTCATAACTTTTCTTCCAAGGAGTAAGCGTCCTTTAATTTCATGGCTACAGTCACCATCTGCAGAGATTCTGGAGCCCACAAAAATAAAGTCTGACACTGTTTCCACTGTATCCCCATCTATTTCCCATGAAGTGATGGGACTGGATGCCATGATCTTCGTTTTCTGAATGTTGAGCTTTAGGCCAACTTTTTTGCTCTCCACTGTCACTTTCAACAAGAGGCTTTTGAGTTCCTCTTCACTTTCTGCCATAGGGTGGTGTCATGTGCATATCTGAGATTATTGATATTTCTCCTGGCAATCTTGATTCCAGCTTGTGTTTCTTCCAGTCCAGCGTTTCTCATGATGTATTCTGCATAGAAGTTAAATAAGCAAGGTGACAATATACAGCATTGACGTACTCCTTTTTCTATTTGGAACCAGTCTGTTGTTCCATGTCCAGTTCTAACTGTTGCTTCCTGGCCTGCATACAGATTTCTCAAGAGGCAGGTTAGGTGGTCTGGTATTCCCATCTCTTTCAGAATTTTCCACAGTTTACTGTGATCCACACAGTCAAAGGCTTTGGCATAGTCAATAAAGCAGAAGTAGATGTTTTTCTGGAACTCTCTTGCTTTTTCCATGATCCAGCAGATGTTGGCAATTTGATCTCTGGTTCCTCTGCCTTTTCTAAAACCAGCTTGAACATCAGGGACACTATTTAATTATGGAGTTTTAGTGTCTAATAATTGAGGAGATAAGACACATTCATGAAAGAGAATAAAATACGTCATAGCCTAAGACAAGTGGCAACTATGGGTGGAAAGATAATTCCATCTTGAATTTTAACATTTGCCAACTGACAGTGCTAGACAATAATTCTGGCTTGAGAAAAATTCTGAGCCATATTTATTTGCTAAACTTTTATTGAGTGCCTCCTATATGTCGGCACTATTCTAAATGCAATGGATATACCTGTGAACAAAAATGTCAAAAGGCCCCACCTTCATTCTAGTGACAGAGTCAACAAGCCAATCAGTAGCACAACACATAATGTAACAAATATATTTGAGTTTAACAGAAAGAATGCAGTGACTGGTGGAGCTGAGAGTTGTACCCCATGGGTATATTGTTCTGTCTGGTTTGAAAGGTCAAGGATAAGATATTGATGCTACTTGGAATGTTTAGGAAAGTCTTGAAATGAGCAATGAAGTATCTACTGGGAAATTAATATGACATTCTGGTCTTGCAGTATGTTGGCCAGAATGGTTGAAGGAGAGGGTTCACGCAGGACAGGCATAGGAGATGGGACTGAAAAGGAAGACTGGGGTCCAGATGAAGAAGATGTGAAGGTAAGGCATGTTATGTAATATTTGCTTTTCTAAGGTGTGCAGTATAGATTTTTCCTGAGGCTCAGGAAGCCAGCAGTGATAGAATCATGTTGGAATTCAATCCACCTTCCCTACATGCAGCTGATTGTCACGATGAAAACGAATAGGCAATAAAGGTGGTTCTTGTTAAAACTAAATTCGATTCAGTGCAATTCCTATCAAGCTACCAGCGGTATTTTTCACAGAGCTAGAATAAACAATTTCACAATTTGTATGGAAATACAAAAAAAAACCTCGAATATCCAAAGCCATCTTGAGAAAGAAGAATGGAACTGGAGGAATCAACCTGCCTGACTTCAGGCTTTACTACAAAGCCACAGTCATCAAGACAGTATGGTACTGGCACAAAGACAGAAATATAGATCAATGGAACAAAATAGAAAGCCCAGAGATAAATCCACACACCTATGGACAGCTTATCTTCGACAAAGGAGGCAAGAATATACAGTGGATTAAAGACAATCTTTTTAACAAGTGGTGCTGGGAAAACTGGTCAACCACTTGTAAAAGAATGAAACTAGATCACTTTCTAACATCATACACAAAAATAAACTCAAAATGGATTAAAGATCTAAACATAAGACAAGAAACTATAAAACTCCTAGAGGAGAACATAGGCAAAACACTCTCTGACATAAATCACAGCAGGATCCTCTATGATCCACCTCCCAGAATACTGGAAATAAAAGCAAAAATAAACAAATGGGATCTAATTAAAATTAAAAGCTTCTGCACAACAAAGGAAACTATAAGCAAGGTGAAAAGACAGCCTTCTGAATGGGAGAAAATAATAGCATTTCTTTTCTTTTAAAATAAAAAAATAAAAATAATAGTGCTTTCAACATGCTCTACACTAATATAGACATTTTTAAAACTATGTTCCAAGGACTCACTTCCCCTGTGAGTTCTTCTAGAAGTGTTTCATAGTTGAATGCGTTTAGGGAATTCTCTCTAAAATTTTCCCCTCCTGGAGAGTCATAGGGCACATCAGCAAGGCTAGAACATGTCCAACAATAAACAAGTCTGTTTAGCTTTATTTATCCCAATGCTCCTCAAACTTATTTGACCACAGACTTTCTCCATGATACTACCACCCACCAAGACATAATTGATGAACTCAGATCTAAAGAGGTCATTCAGGGCTCATCACTTTCATTCTACCACCCACCCTGCAAATATTCTTGCCCTTATCACATCTGATTACATAAGTAATGATAGCATGATGGTTGTTTTTGGTTGTTGCTGTTGTTTTGTTTTCTGGTTCTGAATAGCTGTTGTACTGTTATGTGTCCTGCTCTAAGTGTAGATTAAATACTCCACCTTTCATTAATATTGAGCACTTTTTAAATGAAAGCAAAATGATCAAGAGCCTTGTTATTTAAGGTTTAACTTTTAGTTTTATCTTAAATCTGTACTGTTTAGGCTTTTATTTTTATTTTTAACAGAGAGATTGTTCCAGGAACATCTCCTTAATGGCTCATACCACCTATGGCTACCTGAGCTCCTCATTCCTGCCATCAGGACTGAAAAGGACCAAACACTGCTATCATTTGTCATTCAACACTAGCTAATGTGTCCATGTGGGACTCAGCCTTCTTTCAACACAGTTTCACTTTTTACTTATTTTACTTTCACTATTATCCATGAATCCCAGCCTGAGGACATTTTCATATTGCAAAGAATATCATATGTAATAATGATGCCTCTTCTCTCACATTGTGAAACCAGTAAAATAGAAGTAACCCTTACATAAGTTCAGAAATCTAGTTCAAAAAAAATGCCAGAAAGTTTTTATAAAAAGTATTAAGAAGCACTAGTAGATTAACATAAAATATACATTTTTTTAAATTAATGTTTACCTTTCCATTCTCCATATTAATATCCCACACCAGATTCTAAGTTCCCTGGGAGCTGAAATAATTTCCAACTTATCTTTTTACCTCCGAGGCTTAGTGCAGTGTTTTGGACATAGTACATTCTCAAATATTATTTATTGAACTGAGCTGAATTAATCTTTTTAAAGAATTAAGTATTTTAAAGATTTTTAAATTTTTTTTTTAAGAATTAAGAATTCAGTGGAAGTTGTTTCCAGGGACACCTGGGTCTCTGAAGAGTAATGAACTCTAATTTCATTTTTGTTGTTCAGTCGCTAAGCCGTGTCCGATTCTTGGCAACCTCATGAACTGCGGCATGCCAGGCTTCCCTGTCCTTCCTATCTCCCAGAGTTTGCTCAGACTCATGTCCATTGAGCCAGTGATGCCATCCAACCATCTCATCCTCTGTTGCTCCCTTCTCCTCCTGCCCTTAGTCTTTCCCAACATTAGGGTCTAATTTCATACTCACCTGCTAAGTCTTCACACGAGTATGATCTGAAGAAATCAGTAGGGGGAAAAAATATGGCCCAAATGTCCTGAAACTGAAACATTCTTGATACTTAAAGACTCAAGGAAAAAGAAAATGTACATGACATTTGTTGTAGAAATTCTTTTAGTTTGATAAATAATACCTCAATTATCCAGAATTAATAGCTGGGTGTTATCTTGCCTTTCTCAACTTTCAGGAGAAAAGGGTAAGAAGTAGAGAAAGAAAGAGAAGAGAGAGGGTGAGATAGATCAAAAGAAAAGAAGGAAGGGAGGGAGAAAGAGTGGGAAGAAGGATGGATGGAAGGAAGGGAGAGAGGGAGGAAGGGAGGAAGGAAGATGTTATCAAGCTTTGCTGTTTATTTCAAAAATAACTTTGACAATTTGTTCAACAGTGAGTCTAAATTAAATTGAATTCCTCTATATCAATTTTCTCAACTTTCAGTATTGTACAATCAAAAGAGAAAATTTTGATCATTAACTTATCTTTACCATCAATCCATTATTGGTAAAATGCAACAGTAAATCCCACAATATAAAATGTAAAAAGAAAAAAATTTCACTGAATTTTAAAAATATTTCTCTTATATTTTCTCCTGCATTTACTAATATTGAACATTTACAAGTTGCCTCAAGAAGATCAAACCAGAGGGGGCGCCTAAGATGGTGGAGGAATAGGACAGAGAGACCACTTTCTCCCACACAAATTCATCAAAAGAACATCTCAACGCTGGGTAAATTCTACAAGGAAGCTTCTGAATGTGAGCAGAGGACATAAGGCATCCAGAAAAGCAGAACATTGTCTTCAAAAACAGGTAGGAAAAACACAGAAGATGAAAAGAGAAACAAAGGAGGTGGGGAGGGAGCTCTGTCCCGCGAAGGGAGTCCTATCCCGGGAAAAGAGTTTTAAAAAGAGAGAAGTTTCCAAACGCTGGGAAGCACTCTCACAGCCGAATCTGTGGCGAGTCTTGGAGGCACATGGCAGGGAGGAAAAATGAATGGTGATTGAGAGCAGGTTGCGAGCCTGGCGGTGATTCCCCTGGCGGAGAGGCAGAGCAGACGCCTGCACCCGCCACTGGNGGGAGGGGGGAGGTGGGGGCCGGGATTGGGAATTCATGTACATTCATGGCTGATTCATGTCAATGTAAAGCAAAACGAATACAGTATTGTAAAGCAAAATAAACTAAAAAATAAAAATTAATTAAAAAACAAAACAAAACTAAATTCGAATGATTGATTTTCCTCTGGATTATTCAGATTCCTGAAATCTGTGAGCCTTATTATGGAAAGAAAAATATTTACATTTAAAACTTTATAATGGATAAAACCCAAATATCTCTGGGGGAAAATGTAAGAAAACCAGGTCTGTATGTGGCAATGTAAGGGAACAACGTTGCCCATAAAGAGGGGCTAATATGCCCTGACTTCTCTGAGAATAAATTTCATCATTAAAATCAACACTCAAATACTTGCAAACTTGGAGGGGGACGGGTTCTGACTTAAACTGAATTAATTCAGTGTTCTTAAAACAAAGTACAATTGATTCTTCTCCATGCCCAGAAAAACTCTACTCTGAGAAATAAATGGGGGTGTGTGTCTGTGTGTTTGCGTTAGGTGGGTGTCAGTAACTACATTAGACTATCTGATGGAGAGGATTTATATGGGGCAGAGGTAGGAGACTGGATAGATTCTTGAAGTTACCACTGAAGGTGTGGATACTTTCTGGGCAAAGAACACCTACAAATATAATGCCACCAATAGCAAGGAAGAAAAAGTAAGATTCAGAATCAATGATCTAACTCATGAAAATATGCTCAATGTAGCTCATTATAAGAGAAATGTAAATCAAAACTACAATGAGATATCACCTCACACCAGTCAGAATGGCTATCATTAAAAAGTCTACAAATAAATGCTGGAGAGGTGTGGAGAAAAGGGAATGCTCTTGCACTGTTGGTGGGTGTGTAAATTGATACAGACCCTATGGAAGATGGTATGAGAATTCCTTAAAAACTAGGAATAAAACCACCATATCACCCAGCAATCCCACACCTAGGCATATACCTTGAGGAAACCAAAATTGAAAAAGACACATGTATCTCTTGTTAATTGCAACACTATTTACAATAGCTAGAACATGGAAGCTGGAGAAGGAAATGGCAACCCACTCCAGTATTCTTGCCTGGAGAATCCCAGAAATGGAGGAGCCTGGTGGGCTGCCGTCTATGGGGTTGCAGAGTCGGACACAGCTGAAGCGACTTAGCAGCAGCAGCAGCAGAACATGGAAGCAGCCTAGATGTCCATCAACAGATGAATGGATCAAGAAGTTGTGATACATATACACATTGGAATATTACTCAGCCATAAAAAGGAACACATTTGAATCAGTTCTGATGAGGTGGATGAACCTAGAACCTATTACACAGAGTGACGTCAGTCAAAAAGAGAAAGATAAATATCATATTCTAATGCATATATATGGAATTTAGAAAAATGGTACTGAACAATTTATTTACAGGGCAGCAATGGAGAAACTGACATAGAGAATAGACTTATGGACATGCGGAGAGGGGAGGAGAGGGTGAGATGTATGGAAAGAGTAACATTGAAACTGACATTACCATACGTAAAATAGATAGCCAATGGGAATTTTCTGTATGGCTCAGGAAACTCAAACAGGGACTCTGTATCATCCTAGAGGGGTGAGATGGGGAGGGAGATGGGAGGTGGTTCAAAAGGGAGGGGATATATGTATACCTATGGCTGATTAATGTGGAGGTTTGACAGAAAACAACAAAATCCTGTAAAGCAATTATCATTCCAAAAAAAAAAAAAATTAAAAGAAAAAAGAAAAAGTTGAACAGACTCAATGACCTGCAGAAAAGGTCAATGACTGGAGTGGAGAAACTTAACAGAGAATAGGAAACAGCCAAATTAGACTAGCCCAGGAAGGAAGGGAAGACTTAATACCTCAAATCCTGTAAACACTTCAAGTCCCCAAACCCTTAAGATCGAAATTCTAATTTTTAAAAATTGAGGACTGATACAAATATTTTATCAGGAAATTTTTCCACAGTAGATCACAACATTTTCAGTTATAATAATCTCATTTTGCTTAAAATTCACTTGTCAATGTTTCCTTTTCTGGTCTAGACCTGATACCAAGCTTCTGGGCATTTAGTTTTTAGGCCAGCTCTTTGAGCTGTGAATGTTGTCAATGGGAACTTGATCTCCTCTCATCCAAGTAAACCTTTGTCTTTGGAGCTCTGCTTTCTGCTGTAGAGAATCATTCCCATCATAGTTACCTGATCCTATTTATACTGATGCCTTACATAATGTATCTGTAATAATATTTATTAAGACTTTCAGATAAGATAAATCACATACTATCTGTGTTTGACACAGATGTGTGTGTAACTTTAGCCCTGGATAGGGTATCTTGATACAGTTTCTCATCAATTTGTGGGAGGGAAAGTAGAATTAAATAAAGCACATGGTACCTAGTGGGAGTCTCCTGGTTGATTATTGACAATATCCGGTGCTTTTGTTTCCTCAGTATCCATTCCCCTTTTTGACATCAGGACTTCAGTTTACCTTTAGAGAATTCATTCTGCACATGAAGTTATTGTTTGGTTTCAGTTACAGACAAAAGTATAGGTCTTGTGGATCGAAGCACCACATTCCCTTGAACACAGTGATTGTTTTAGGACAGGCATGTGGATCAAAGCCACTCCTGTGATGTTTCCCAAAGGTTCCAATGTGAGGTGCTCTCTTTGCTCTAGATTGCTTAAAGGTTAGAGAAAAGTTTGGAGCTATTTTGGTCACCTTGCTTGTCTGAGAGCAAAGCTAGAAAACAGACAGAATAAAAAAAGTGAAGAAACTGGCAAAGAATACTTTGATTGTATTGAGTGAGAATCCAAATGAAATTTGTGAACCAATGAATTTCATTTTCATTTAAGAAAACATGGGTCATTTTAGCTACAAATATCAGACATTTAATTGAATAATATACATATAAAGGAAATCTAAGTGTAAAGAAAATAATTTCCAAGTGGATTACAATTTTATTAAAAAAATAAAGGCCACCTGACATTATCCAATCTCACTTACAAATGAAGATTTAAACCAGTTTGCTTAATTGACTTACCATAGCCTAATCATAGCTAATATTGCAGCCACAAATTGAACTCACTTATCTGGCACACAGTTATTTAAAATCTACTAATAATAATACACATTATATATTATAACAGATTATATATTATTATAC
The DNA here is from genome assembly GCA_006408695.1 of Aepyceros melampus. NCBI lineage: Eukaryota > Metazoa > Chordata > Mammalia > Artiodactyla > Bovidae > Aepyceros > Aepyceros melampus. The sequence goes on from SJXQ01000872.1 coordinate 178,585, forward strand.
ACTTACATTGGAGAAGGGAATAGCAATCTACTCCAGTATTCTTGCCTGGAGAATTTTATGGACAGAGAAACCTGGCAGGTTACAGTCCATGGACTTAAAGAAAGTAGGGAAAACCACTAGACCATTCACAAATGACCTAAATCAAATCCCTTATGATTATACAGTGGAAGTAACAAATAGTTAAAGGAATTAGATCTGATAGACCAAGTGTCTAATGAATTATGGACGGAGGTTCATGACATTGTACAGGAAACAGGGATCAAGATCATCCCAAAGAAAAAGAAATGCAAAAAAGCAAAATGGCTATCTGAGCAGGCCTTACAAATAGCTGAGAAAAGAAGAGAAGCTAAAGGCAAAGGAGAAAAGGAAAGGTATACCCATTTGAATGCAGAATTCCAAAGAATAGCAAGGAGAGATAAGAAAGCCATTTTCAGTGATCAATGTGAAGAAATAGAAGAAAACAATAGAATGGGAAAGACTAGAGATCTCTTCAAGAAAATTAGAGATACCAAGGGAATATTACATGCTAACATGGGCTCAATAAAGGACAGAAATAGTATGGACCTAAGAGAAGCAAAGGATATTAAGAAGAGGTGGCAAGAATACACAGAACTATACAAAAAAAGTCTTCACAACCCAGATAATCAGGATGGTGTGATCACTCACCTAGAGCCAGACATCCTGAAATGTGAAGTAAAGTGGGCCTTAGGAAGCATCTCTATGAACAAAGCTAGTGGAAGTGATGGAATTCTAGTTGAGCTATTTCAAATCCTAAAAGATGATGCTGTGGAAGTGCTGCCCTCAAAATGCCAGTAAATCTGGAAAACTCAGCAGTGGCCACAGGACTGGAAAAGGTCAGCTTTCACTCTAATCCCAAAGAAAGGCAATTCCAAAGAATCTCGAATGACTGCATAATTGCACTCATCTCATACTCTATCAAAGTGATGCTCAAAATTCTCCAAGCCAGGCTTCAACAGTTCATGAACTGTGCACTTCCAGATGTTCAAGCTGGTTTTAGAAAAGGCAGAGGAACCAGGGATCAAATTGTCAACACCGCTGGATCATCGCAAAAGCAAGAGAGTTCTAAAAAGATATCTATTTCTGCTTTATTGATTATACCAAAGCCTTTGACTGTGTGGATCACAACAAATTGTGGAAAATTCTGAAAGAGATGAGAATACCAGACCACCTGACCTGCCTCTTGAGAAACCTGATGACAGGTCAGGCAGCAACAGTTAGAACTGGACATGGAATAACAGACTGGTTCCAAATCGGGAAAGGCGTAAATCATGGTTGTAAACTGTCACCCTGCTTATTTAACTTATATGCAGAGTACATCATCAGAAACACCGGGCTGGATGAAGAACAAGCTGGACTCAAGATTGCTGGGAGAAATATCAATAACCTCAGATATGCAGATTATACCACCATTTAGCAGAAAGCGACGAAGAACTAAAGAGCCCCTTGATGAAAGTGAAAGAGGAGAGTGAAAAAGTTGGCTTAAAACTCAGCATTCAGGAAACTAAGATCATGACATCTGGTCCCATCACTTCATGGCAAATAGATGGGAAAACAGTGGAAACATTGTCAGACTTTATTTTGGGGGGCTCCAAAATCACTGCAGATGGTGACAGCAGCCATGAAATTAAAAGACATTTACTCCTTGGAAGAAAAGTTATGACCACCCTAGACAGCATATTAAAAAGCAGGGACATTTCTTTGTCAACAAAAGTCCATCTAGTCAAAGCAATGGTTTTTCCAGTAGTCATGTGTGGATGTGAGAGTGGACTATAAAGACAGCTGAGCACTGAAGTATTGATGCTTTTGAACTGTGGTGTTGGAGAAGACTCTTGAGAGTCCCTTGCACTGCAAGGAGATGCAACCAGTCCATCCTAAAGGAGATCAGTTCTGAATATTCATGGAAGGACTGATGCTGAAGCTGAAACCCCAATACTTTGGCCACCTGATGCAAAGAACTGACTCATTTGAAATAACCCACATACTGTGAAAGATTGAAGGCAGGAGGAGAAGGGGGTGCCAGAAGATGAGATGGTTGGATGGCATCACTGATTCAATGGACATGAGTTTGAGCTAACTCCAGGAGTTGGTGATAGACAGGGAAGCCTGGCATGCTGCAGTCCATGGGGTCACAAAGAATTGGACACAACTGAGGGACTGAACTGAACTGATACAATTATATATTAAGATCCCCTTGAGGAGGTCATGAATTTCCTGGTGGTTCAGATGGTAAAGCGTCTACCTACAATGTGGGAGACTCAGGTTCAATCCCTGGAGATTGAACCCTGGAGAAGGAAATGGCAACCCACTCCTGTATTCTTGCCTGGAAAATCCCTTGGATGGAGGAGCCTGGTGGACTACAGTCCATGGGGTCGGAGGAGGGCATAGCAACCTACTCCAATATTATTGCTTGGAGAATCCTGTGGAAAGAAGAGCTTGGCATGCTTCAGTCTATAGGGTTTCAAAGAGTTAGACATGACTGAATCAACCTAACATGCATAATCTACCTATAAGTATATAATAATATATACTTATATTTATATATAATTACAAATAATGTATATTCTAATAATATACAATATAAGTTATTATTATCATTATTTTGCACGGATTTCAGCATAGATTCAACCCAGGTTTTTGGCCATTAACACAATTATAACTGTAAAGCTCATATTACCTATTTCTAAACATATGAAAATTTCCCTTAACATGAAAATATGCTTTAATATTTCCTTCAGAACTTCCTTAAAAACTGGGATCTTTTTATAGTTTTTTTTCACAGAAGAATAATACAATCTACATGCAGTAATTCAAATAATAATGATTAAATGAAGTTACTCCTCATAACAACATCCCACTCATAACTAATGAGCTGCCCAAAATTGTCTTGAAATGCCTTTAATTCCAAAGAACAGTATGAGTGATTATCACACTTCATAGCCAAAGATAATTACACTCATTTAAAAAATGAAAGATACTGTCAAATTGAAGGTTCAAAAAATCTAAATCTATTTCTTTATGATACATGAGGTATGCAAAATCTGGATAGTAACATACAATTAAAAATGTTGAAAGAGGGGATAATCAATTTAATCTTTCTATACAATTTAGGAATCAAATGCAATAATAAGTATTACTGGAATTCATTAACATTATTGATATAATGACTATGTACAGTATGAATTTAGAATATAGCTTCCCACCATGAAGTTGTGAATCTTTTTCACTGCTTTTAACTTCTGAGGTGTTTGAAAATTACAGACAATATATGTCTAACACTTTCTCCCATCTTACAGATTAAAAACACAAATACTGCAAATAAAATTTAAGTGCAAACAGAGAAATAGCTAGGAAAAAAGGTCAAATATCGTTGGTAGGCAACTAATGATAATTTTATGATTCACCAATAAGAAAATACCAATGATCCCATTTTTTAGAAATGGTCAAAGGAATAAGTAGGAAATAGAAATTAGTAACAAAGAAACCTGCAAAGTAAAATAACAGTATATCATATTTTTTCTATTAGCTGAGCCAAGAGAAAAAAGCATTAGAGTAATAAGAATTCAAGTCAGATTACTAGTAGGATAAGTTTATCAGTTTGACTCTGTCTTACAAAAATTTCTGTTCTATTGGTAGCATTGTGAATCTGTACCCACCCATATGTTGTGACTGAATTAGTTTTAGATACCTTTTGCATTTGCTATTTTAAATGGCTTGTGTTGAGTAATGAAACCATACGTACTAAGACTGCTAACTTCTACTTTAATGAATATATTTATAAATAATTTGAAATAGTGAAATAATATAGTATAATATCCAATTTATTTTATGCCATATTATACTATATTTTTGGAGAAGGCAATGGCACCCCACTCCAGTACTCCTGCCTGGAAAATTTCATGGATGGAGGAGCCTGGTGCGCTGCAGTCCATTGGGTTGCTAAGAATGGACACGACTGAGCGACTTCATTTTCACTTTTCACTTTCATGCACTGGAGAAGGCAATGGCAGCCCACTCCAGTGTTCTTGCCTGGAGAATCCCAGGGACGGGGGAGCCTGGTGGGCTGCACAGTCCAGTCTATGGGATCACATAGAGTCGGACACGATTGAAGCGACTTAGCAGCAGCATATTATATTTTATTTTAAATACATAATATATATTTAAATGTATGATAAATTTATGCTATATTATAAATAAAATCATATTTACATGTACTATACTTGAAATACCATTACAATTAGCAGTGAAATTTTTTTCCAAATGCAGTTTTATACAGAATGATGAGGCATAAAATTGATGTTCTGTTTACAGTGGGAAGTAGAGCCCAGAGCCTTAGCATCTTGGCTTCCTTCTCCCCTCCTCTCCCAGGCACACATCTCTCTTAGTGGCTGCTTTCCACAGCAAAGGAGTATAAATAAAAGGTGTAGGTATAAAGAACATTAAATGATGATAGTCATGGCATGGAAAGCTGAAGTTATGTCATTCCTAAAGTTGCCTATGCACAAAAAATCAATGCTAAATTCACACTTGACTGATAGACACTCACAAGAAGTCTTTATAAAAATGTTAGTGGAAGCATCAGTGTTTAGCTTCCTCTTGACTCTATTAAATGTGGCAGTTCCAGATACTCTTTATAGGAGAGGCAAAGCTCAGCAGTCTGATCCCAAGTTAGCCCTGGGAGGACTTACTGTAAGACCAGTTTCTGTAGTAATCACACTGTTTCTTAAATCTTCTTCCCCATGCCCATTGTCTGTGTGTCCCAGCCAACAGTGATTCTAACTTGGATAATATGGAATTCCATTTAAGAATGTTTTTAATCCATGGGTATGTCAACTGAAGTGACCTAAAGTTCTTCAAACCCCAGCTATCCCTGAAACATGCATATTGGATTGCCTGCCAACATGGACAATTCCATGCCCTTCACTAGTATTTGATTAATTTATGATTACAAGACTCTAATAAATATGTGAAATTACTCAATTCTTATAAAACACACCTCTGCAGAAGAGAAAAATGTTTAAGTTAGGACACAGTGAAATAATGGCCCCATCATAATTAATTTTCTTGGTATTTAAGAAAAAAAATCCTGATGAACTCTTTAGAGTTGATATGAATGCCACTCAAGAACATTTGTATAGAAATGTGACTTGAATTCAACCATAATTAACTAGGCCATTAATTTAAAGTGAAGATCATAAGATAATAAAACAGCAGTTCATGTATAAAAGACATCTCAGTTCTCCATGAGGACAAAACACTGTCTCATACAGTTGCTGTTTAATTTGTCTCAGTCACAAATGAAGGCAAATTCAGTCTAGATGAATCTGCAGTGTAACTTTCAGACCACAAGGCTCTGTTCTTAGCAAGGTCCCATGGACACAGACATTTCCATGTGCTACATTCAAACTACATGAAATACCATGAAATTCACTAATTACATTTTTCCTGTAAGTTGATCTAAAATAGGTGTGGCTTTCTAGAGGCTCAGGAGGTAAAAAAAATATCCCGAATATTCATCGAAAGGACTGATGTTGAAGCTGAAACTCCAATACTTTGGCCACATGATGTGAAGAGCTGACTCATTTGAAAAGACCCTGATGCTGGCAAAGATCGAAGGCAGGAGGAGAAGGGGATGACGGATGAGAGGATGAGATGGTTGGATGGCATCACTGACTCGATGGACATGAGTTTGAGTAAACTTCGGGAGTTGTTGATGGAGAGGGAGGCCTGGTGCGCTACAGTCCAATGGGGTCACAAAAGAGTTGGACACGACTGAGCGATTGAACTGCACTGCACTGAAAGAGGAAAAGCATTTACTTCTTCAGCAATAGGGCAAAGGCTATTAATAGCATTGATCACTGAAGAAGGCTTTCTTATCTCTCCTTGTTATTCTTTGGAGCTCTGCTTTCAAATGTGTATATCTTTACTTTTCTCCTTTGCCTTTTATGTCTTTTCTTTTCTCAGCTATTTGTAAGGCTTCCTCAGACAACATTTTGCCATTTTGCATTTCTTTTTCTTGGGGAAGGTCTTAATCCATGTCTCCTGTACAATGTTATGAACCTTGGTCCATAGTTCTTCAGGTACTCTATCAGATCTAATCCCTTGAATCTATTTGTCACTTCTACTGTATAATTGTAAGAACTTTGATTTAGGTCATACCTGAATGGTCTAGTGGTTTTCCCTACTTTCTTTAATTTAAGTCTGAATTTGGCAATAAGGAAATTATATGGAGAGTACATCATGCGAAATGCTAGGCAGGATGAAGCACAAGCTGGAATCAAGATTGCTGGGAGAAATAACAATAACCTCAGGTATGCAGATGACACCAACCTTATGGCAGAAAGTCAAGAACCAAAGAGTCTCTTGATGAAAGTGAAAGAGGAGAGTCAAAGAGTTGGCTTAAAACTTAACATTCAGAAAACTAAGATCATGGCATCTGGTCCCATCACTTTGTGGCAAATAGATAGGGAAACAATGGAAACAGTCAGAGACTATTTTCTTGGGCTCCAAAATCCCTGCAGATGGTGACTGCAGTCATGAAATTAAAAAACGCTTGCTCCTTGGAAGAAAAGCTATGATCAACCTAGACAGCATATTAAAAAGCATAGACATTTCTTTGTCAACAAAGGTCCATCTAGTCAAAGCGATAGTTTTTCCAGTAATCATGTATAGATGTGAGATTTGGACTATAAAGAAAGGTGAGGGCCGAAGAATTGACGCTTTTGAACTGTGGTGTTGGAGAAGACTTGAAAGTCCCTTGGACTGCAAGGAGATTCAACCAGTCCATTCTAAAGGAAATCAGTCCTGAATATTCACTGGAAGGACTGATGCTGAAGCTGAAACTCCAATACTTGGGCCACCTGATGCAAAAAACTGACTCCTTGGAAAAGACCCTGATGCTGGGAAAGATTGAAGGCAGGAAGAGAAGATGACAGAGGATGAAATGGTTGGATGGCATCACCAATTTTAGGACATGAATTTAAGTAAGCTCTGGAATTTGGTGATGTACAAGAAACCTGATGTGCTACAGTCCATGGGGTCACAAAGAGTCAGACACGACTGAGTGACTGAACTGAACTGAACTGATTAATAGCATATCTCAGCCCCTGTGGCTGCCCTGGATATTTCCTACCTGTTTCTACTGGTGTTCATACAATCTCAAAATTTTAAGGTTCAATGAACCAGGTATTTTGCCAAGGTGTTAACTAATCTGTCCCTCTGCCTTTCAGCAGGCCTAATCCAATTTCCTATTAAACTTAAAAATTTAAGAAAAAAAATACTAAATTGGATTTAAAGAGTTAAAATTACCAATATCAGGACATCTTTTTCTTCCTCTTTTGCTGAAATTGTCTCCACTTTGTCAATAGTGAAACTGGAACTGAGGTGACCCCTGTTCCCCATCACTTGCCACGCTCTACCTACCTATTGCCAATATTAGATTAGCCATCTGGCTTCTTTTCTGAAAATTCAGCTCATCTTAATAATCTCTTCTGAATCCTTTCCAAATCTTTTGTGCTCTTCCATATTTCTGGGACACTGATATGGACTTGATAATGAAGTGCAGGAATATTTTGCAAGCCTAAAATAAAAATCACTTTATCATTGTAGAGAGTTGTGTAATTGTGCTTTATAAGGTTTTTGCTAGCTTTTCCTCTTACACAGGATTTTATTGTTTTGCCTTGAAGAATCATCTAGTCTATGTTTAAATCAATATTCTCTGAAATGAATATAGCATTTTCAGGTATGTGTGTGTGTGTGTGTGTGTGAGTGTGTGTTTTCAACAGAAATTGAGACAATGGAGAAGAGCATTGAAAAATGCAGGTAGAGTCAATGTTAAAAAAAAAGAAAAGCCTAGTAAACTAGTTCTAAAGGTCACACATCTGCAGTGACAAAGATGTTTTCATTTCTAAACAGAGAGCTCAAAACAGGCGACAATAGAAAGACAGGCATAGAGGCCAAACAGGAAAGAGAGGAAATGAGAGAGAGGGAGAGGGAAAGGGGGAGAGAAGGAGAGAGAAAGAGAAACTGAGATTCAAAACGGCAAATGAAAAAAGCCTATTGTCTCCCAGAAAGCATGTTTCAGAGCTCCAATTTATCTTTATGTATGTAGAACTTTTTCCCCCAATGGGGTTTCTCAAATAATGTTAAGTCTCTAGACAAGCCAGTTTAAGATGCCTTTAATATTATGAAGGACATATCTAGCAGCTTAAATACACTGAGGAGAGAAGAGCACCATTTAATAACAGTTATTTTATGGCAATTTTATATAGTAGAGATGTTCCTACCTTTTCTAAGTGTGGATAAACATGGTTTTAGAAGCTTCTTGAAATTATGTGACTTACATATATTTGTAGCTCCTTAAGAGGATTTTATGACACAAAGTAGTTAAAAGTCTGATCCTTTATAGTCTAAGGCAAAGGGAATATTATTTAAAAAATTCTTCCTTTAAAAATAAAGTTCTAGGACAATAAGAATCTCATGGAAACAGAATAGAGAATTTGGAATCTGCAAACAGATAATCCATTTTTTGGTACATCCAAAGAACAAAAAGCCTTCACAATTCTAGGTTAGTTGTGAGACTACAGAAGCAGTTCCCAGATTATCAGTGCTCCTAAATTCCAACCTCTGGCCTTGTCAGCAGCCTTTCCCAACAAAGGACTACATCACATACTGCAATATAGAATTGTCCCAACTTCAAAGGTGGTGTGTGTCCTGATACATCTCCAAAGAATTGGATGTACCCATAAGTCTCTTTCCTCTAGAAGCTGATGTCATTTGAACTCCTACTACACACTCCATTTTACATAACAGTCCCCTGTAATCCTTGTGTCAACATTACATCATTGTAAAGTACAGGAAACAGTGTCTTGGAGAGTTTAAATGGCTTGCCCAGGTCACACACCAACCCAGGTCTTTAACAACAACCTGTTCAGGTAGACATTTGACATAGGATAACTTTATGAAAGATATCCTACCCAAAGTAAGATTTCATCACTCCCAGGATATAGGGGATTCCAGAAGCAAATGTTTAAAGGTTGCAGTTTCTAGCTTTGGCACATTAATCCATTCATTGAGTTACCAAATTATTACCGAGTGCTGCCTACACATTGAGCCTGTGCTAATGTTGATAAAAGTCTTGGAGAAGGAGATGTGTTGAAAGCTGTTTTACATGTCTTTCCAGCAGGTCAGTGTAGAGGTAGGCACTTCCTAGAAAGCAATAGTTAAGGGCTGAGAAGAATTTCAGGGCAGTGTGATATGAACAGTTTATTTACTCGTGTGGCATTTATGAGTCAAGAATACCTACTGCAAAAAAAATAAAAGAACGTCTATTGCAGACCTAGGAGAGTGAGTCATTTTGAGGACTGCAAAATCTTTATATGTGTGTGTGTGTGTGTGTGTGTACACACACATACATACCTACAGAAACAGATGTCACCAGTACAAAAGAGTATAATAAAAGAAGCACAAATAGCTCATTCTGGGGGCTTCTCCAAGCAGCAGCAGCAGCAGCAGCAGCTATTGTAAGGACTTGAGTGTAATTGACTTATGTGGCAGATGACTGCACTCTTAGGGGCGTGTGGAACTGAGACAAGGGAACATATTCAGTAAAGGTCTTAATGAGAATGTTACTGCTGAGAGCAGCTAGACCTTGACTTGCTGGAGATCTGAGAGTGAAGATCATGCCTCAGAATTGAAACCACTCTATCCCAAGGAGAGTAAGCTGGAATGTTTATTCTCTACATAAAATTATCATTGGCTGATGGCTACCCCTCAGCCTTCACTTTAGCATAATTCCAGATTGTTCCACATATGGGATTAGAGAAAAATGGAAGGCAGAGTTTCAGACACTTTCAGCCAGAACACTATGAAGCTTGTACAGGAATGTAAAACTTAAGAAGTCTGGGGAAAGTACTGAGAGCATCTGCTAAGGACACCATATTACCATCCATGGGAGACCAACCACTCTCAACATTCTGTAAACTGTCATTCCAGTCACCTATCAGTAAATTCACTTTAGCCTTGCTTTTCTGTGATATGCTCATATTAGTTCACTTGAAAATGTCTTAGACATCCATTTAATAAAACACATCACTGTAATTTTAAACAGCTGCAAAATATCCCATTATGTATGTGTTATAATTAATTTGTCTAGTTTTCTATTGATGGACATTTATGTTGTTTCCAGATTTTTGTTATTGTAACCATTAGTGCCATGAACATATTTTGATGTGCTTTCTTGGTACCTTATTTAGAATAAATTGCTGAATCTGTGTGTATGCATATGTCAAGATAATTATTCTATAATTTTTCCAGAAATGTTTCATGTTTTTACTTGTTTGTAGTGCAATGAACAAATTTATAGTCAATGAACAATTTATGTAGTAAGCAAAAGTGAATAAATGTGCCCATTTGTATCATCCTCAGCAACAGTGAAATTTGGCAGCCTTGTTAATATCAGATATTTTATATTGTATATTTGTGAGATTATACATCTTTTTCATATGTTCACTGATCAAGTAACTTAAAAACCATCAGATTCAATAATGAGTAAGTTTTCTTACTTTAGGGCTACTCAGAGTCTTTAGTATATTAACAGGAATTAACAACTGTTAACAGGAATTGAAGTTCCAAAGGAAATCAAGTATGCCATATTTTCAAAACATATTTGACCTTGAATCATTTAAAGTTTTTTTCAAGGTGTATTTATTTAAATCACCCAAAAGAGAGTTTTGTAGAGTACTAGTTGAGAAGACTTTTATAACAAAGCAAAATCATAAAAGAAGTAGAAATGATGTACTAGAAAAGACATAAATCTTTACCTTTCTTGGATTTGGCCCAAGAAATTTACAAGTGATACGGTCATTAGTATAAATCATTTTCACCTCAACATAACTCTAGTCCAAATGTCTGGGTTACCTTCGTTAAAAATATTAAGAATCCTTATATTCTGAGTATGTCTAATTTAAAAATTCTGTGGTTTTGGTCTCTCTCAGTAGCATTTCTAACCTACACAGATCCCTGGATTTATCTCAAGTTACCCTTGAGTGTTTTGGAATGGTCTACCTTCTAAGAATACAACAGAGTCAATTATAAATCTTTAACAGCACTCTTTGCCAAGTCATATTACTTTCATTTAGGCTTATTTCATGGAGAAAAAAAACTAAATGTAATTGATGTGAATAGTGCACTATGAAAAAATAAACAAAAATCATGAAATAATATCCAGGAACCCTCAGGATAATAACTTTTGAGCTGCTGGATTTTAATAGCTGGAAGCAAACTTGAAAGTTGACCAGCCATCCTATGAAGGACCATCCTATGTGTCCTTCTGCTCACATAGGACAAACGGAGAAGTGTGTTGGCCTGTCTGGCTGGGCGAGATTGTGAAGTTCCAAAAGTCCTCGTGAACAGAAGTCTCTCTCTTAGCTCTTTGGAAAGATGCTTTGGCAAGAAACATCTTGCTAAAATGTTATAGAATGGAGACTAACTAGTATATAAACACTTAAGACATTTACTACAAAGGAAAATAATTTTCTAATGATACCTAAAATTCTACCCACAGGTTAAATTCCATAGTAAACAGAACTTTCTGTAGTACAGGGTTAGAGGCAGAAAACCCATGAACCCATAAACTCGTTTATTTTATTCAAATCAACTCACTAGAGAAATTTTGGTACCTTCCATTTCATTTGTAAATCAAAGGTTATCTTTGTGCTTCTCACTGAGCAGGTTAAATGAACTACAGAGTTTTATATAACTCTTCCAGGAAAATCCCTAGAAGAAAGGAGCAGAGAACTAATCTGAGTTCTTAGGTTCAGTAGAAATCTCTTTCTCTCTCTTTCTCTGTCATTAATATGTCTTAATATGTATTAAGAGAAGACTTCTTAGTACATAAGAAGAATTCTATGAGAACCACAAGGAAATCATATTTAAAAGGGAACATGTCTTCCATAAGCCTTCCTGCCTTAAGAATGACAAGGGATTCTAGGAAGACAGAAGTTTATGAAAAATCATGGTCAGTATCATACAACCATTCTAAACTCAGATACATCACTAATAGAAATATCTTCTCTGAAGCCCTTTCATTACCAGGAAGAAAGTTTCTTTTCTGAGATTATGCCTAAGGGGGAAATATATATTTATTTATTTGTGTAGGCATACATGCATTTCCCAGGTCTAAAATTAGTAAAGAAAAACAAATGCCCTTCTAAAGGAAAAGGTGAATGTAGTTTAAGATAAATAATCACTTAATTAGAGTGTTTGGTATGTTTGTCTCAGGAATGCCTTTGTGTTTTCCTGGTGACAGGATAATTTCCACTTAGCACAGATACAGTCATCTTCCAAGGGCATTCATGCTTTTTTTTTTTTTTTTTTTGCTATTTCCAGAGCATTCTGACTCCCCTCCAGGCATGTTGGGGAAGTGGCATCTATCTGAAAATAGGCTGATTTTTCCCATATCCCCTGAATGTGAGCTTTTTTGTTTAACAGGGTGCTGTCAACAGGAAGGTTGGAGGAGTTATTGAGATTTGCCTTGAAAATCAGATCTAATAATTGAGAAAATGAAAATGTTGCTCCTTATGACTATATAGATATATTTTTATAAAAAGCAAAAGACATTAAAATTAATCCTCTTTCTGATTTAGGTTAGTAACTTAGGGGAAAAGAAATAATAACTAACATTGTTGAATTCTATTTGTCAGGCATGGGGTTGGTGTCTCATTTTCCAGATGTTTTGTTCAGATGTTCTCCTTTAACTTCCATTACAATCGTATAAGGTCAAAGTCCTACTAAAAAATACCTTTGTGGTATAGAGAGAAAAGTGAGGTTCAAAGAAATAGTAACTTGCTCATGTTCATCCAGATAATAAGGGGTGCAACTAAATTGAAACCCAGATTTATCTCTGACTCTACGCCCAAATTCTTAACTCTGATACTATATTGCCTCAGAGCAAATCTGAGAAATGAAACAAAAATATTATATTTTTAGAGCTGCTATTTATTAACTGAAGAAGGAAACGGCAACCCACTCCAGTATTCTTGCCTGGAGAATCCCAAAGACAGAGGAGCCTGGTGGGCTACAGTACATGAGGTCACAAAGAGTCAGATTGTTCAACCTCATATTAAGCCACTTAGTCAATAAACTGCAACATTTTTACTTTACCTCTAAGAAGAAGGCTAACAGAATATAAACTCCCTGAAGCTAGAAGGCTCAGAGAAAAAAGTCACTGTTGAATTCTCAAACCAGAAGATTGTCTGGCATGTAGTAAGTACTCAATAATCATTTGTTGAAGGAATGAGTCAAAAATCCAGGCAAGGGATGATGGATTTTTCTTATTATGGAATATTGGTGGAAATAAGCAATTGATAGTAATTCCCCAAAGCCTCTGAACTTGGAATGTAAATCTTGGAGGAGTGGAAGATGATATGGAAGAGGGAGTCAGAAAAGACTATGGAATATTTCTTTCTAGAGCTTGAGGATTCCTTGCTGCTAAGTCGCTTCAGTCGTGTCCGACTCTGTGCGACCCCATAGACGGCAGCCCGCCAGGCTCCCCCGTCCCTGGGATTCTCCAGGCAAGAACACTGGAGTGGGTTGCCATTTCCTTCTCCAATGCATTACTAGGCACATAAAGAAAGTAATATTTTTTAGAATTTGAGTTAATTTTTTCTTGTCTTTCACTTTCATTTATGGCCCTTGAAAACCAGGACCCTTTCAGTCTTCCCTGCTGGCCTCAGACACAAGGTAAAATAATTCTCCACCATTTCTCAGAATTGTTCCCAGGAATATTTCTAAGTATGTAGAGTGTTACTTCCCTGGGGCGTTTCAGAGAAGACAGAAAACTTAAGGCCCACAAAAATCTCAAATTGTAAGATTTTATTTGATTTTTACTGACATACAGTTGATTTATAATGTTGTGTTAGTTTCAGATGTACAACAAAGTGATTCACACATACATATATGTGTATATCTATATATATAGAGAGATATGCACATATATATCTGTGTATGTATATATTTATGTTCTTTTTCAAATTATTTTCCCTTATAGGTTATTATAAGACATTGAGTATAGTTCCCTGTGCTATACAAGTATGTCCTTGTTGGTTATCTATTTTATAAACAGTAGTGTGTATATCATAGACAAAGGTCCATCTAATCAAAGCTATGTTTTTCCAGGAGTCATGTATGGATATGACAGCAGGACCATAAAGAAAGCTGAGCATCGAAGAATTGGTGATTATGAACTGTGGTGTTGCAGAAGACTCTAGACAGTCACTGCAAGGTGATCAAACGAGTCAGTCCTAAAGGAAATCAGTCCTGAATATTCACTGGAAGGACTGATGCTGAAGTTGTAGGTCCAATATTTTGGCCACATGATGCGAAGAACTGACTCATTTGAAAAGACCCAGATGCTGAGAAAGATTGAAGGTGGGAGGAGAAGAGGATAGCAGAGAATGAGATGGATGGCCTCACCAACTTGATGGATGTGAGTCTGAGCAAGCTCAGGGAATTGGTGATCAACAGGGAAGCCTGACATCCTGCAATCCATGGGGTCAAAAGAGCTGGACACGACTTAGCGACTAAACTAAACTAACTAGGGAGGTATTAATTTTCTATTAATATTAAGTCAGTCCTTCCATACTGCAACAATAGCTCCATCTATTTTTCCCCAATTTTTCTCCTAATAGACTTTATTCATTCATTTACCTATGCATGCACTTAATCATCACATATGCCACACACTGATATATAGAAAAAAACAACACAATTCTGCACAAGAATGAAACAACCATTTTCTTACCTGTCACACAAAAATAAATTCAAAATATATTACGGACCTAAATATAAGATCTAAAACCATAAAACTCTGAAGAAAGCAGAGGCAGTACACTCTCTGACACTGGTCTTAGCAATATGTTTTTGGATGTGTCTCCTCAGACACGAACAATAAAAGTGAAAAAAACAAATAATACATGAAACTAAACAGCTTTATCACAGTTAAGCAATTCATCAGCAAAGAGAAAGGTATCCTGCTGAACAGGAGAGGCTATTTGCAAATCATTTATCGCATCAAGAGTTAATATCCAAATTATGTAAAGAAACCATACAACTCAACATTCAAAAACAGATTAAAAGACTAGCAGCAGACCTAAATAGACTTTTCTCCAAAGGTGACACACAGAGAGCTTCAAAACATATGAAAAGTTGCCCAGCATCACTACTCATCAGGGAAATGCAAATCAAAACTACAGTGAGATACCACCTCACACCAGAGGTATCACCAAAAAGACAAATAACAAGCGTTGGCGAAGATGTTGAGAAAAGGTAACTTTCATGCACTGCTTGTGGGAATATAAATTGGAACAGAGACTATGGAAAAATGTGGAGGTTTTCTCAAAAAATTAAACACAGAGCTACCACATAACCCAGCAATTCTACTTCTGAGTCTTTTCTGAAAGACGACAAAAACACTAAATTGAAAATATGTACACAGCCCTATGTTCATCGCAGCATTATTTACAAAGAGGTATGAAAACAAGTATCCATTGATAGGTGAATGGATAGAGAACATGTGGTACGTACATACAGTGGAATGTTACACACGAAAAAGAATAAAATCCTGACTTTTGTGGCAATACAGATGGACAGACGGTAATATGCTAAGTGAAAGAAGTTATACAGAGAATGTCAAATACTATATGATTTCACTTCTTTGTAGAATCTAAGAAACAAAGCAAATGAAGAAGCAAAGCGAAAGAGAAGCAGACTCATAGCTACAGAGAAAAAACTGGCGGCTGCCAGAAGGAAGGGGAGGGAGAGAAGGGAGGAGGGATTTGGTGAATAGGTGAAAGGGATCAAGAGATACAAATTTTAAGTACAAAATAAATGTCATAAGGCTGTAATATACCACACAAGGAAAACAGTCAATAATATTGCAATAGTTTTGTGTAGTGACAGATGGTTACTAGACTTACCTTGGTGATCATTTCACAGTACTTAATGTTGAATCACCATGTTGAACACCTGAAAATAATGTAATATTGTATATTAATTAACTTCAATAACAAAACACACACATACACAAAAGATACATTCCTTGAGCAATACAGATACAAGCCTTACCTCAAGCAAAACCCCAGTCAGTGGAAAGGTAAAAACAAACTAACAAAAAGACAATGAGGCTAAAGTATGATAAAGATGGTAATATGTGACGGTGGGCTGGGGGAGGGGCTACATCTGAGACAAACCCACTGGGATCAGGACAATCCTCAGATCTGAAGGATGAGTGGGTAATCACAAGGCCAAACACACAGGGACTGAATCCTTCATGAGCTGGACGTTTTTCACTCCCTCAAAGCTCGTGTGGCTGGGGTGTTAGGAACAATGGGGCAAATGATAAATGGCGAAACGGATAGAAAAGAGCTTGGAAGCTCCTGATACACAAAAATGAGACATTTTAATCTTAACCTCAACCCTTATGAATCCTCCTTCTGATGGCCTTTTAACCATAGATTGACATGATCAGCTGAAGAAAGTGGAAATGCTAATATGTCTGCAGTGTGCAGCTAGGGTT
Source organism: Aepyceros melampus (assembly GCA_006408695.1). Classification (NCBI taxonomy): domain Eukaryota; kingdom Metazoa; phylum Chordata; class Mammalia; order Artiodactyla; family Bovidae; genus Aepyceros; species Aepyceros melampus. The sequence goes on from SJXQ01000872.1 coordinate 195,176, forward strand.
GGAGAGGGGCAATGCTGATTAAAGGGGCCCAGTGAAGGAGAATAATTGTCCTAGAGGAAAATCTTTTTGGGCTTCCCAGGTGGCTTAGTGGTAAAGAATCCACCTGGCAATTCAGGAGATGCAGGTTGAATCCCTGAGTCAGGAAGATCCCCTGGAGAAGGAAATGACAACCCATTCCAGTATGCTTACCTGGGAAATCCCATGGATAGAGTAGACTGGTGGGTTACACTCCATGGGGCCACAAAGAGTCAGACATGACTGCATGCACACACACACACACTTTTCAACAGGACAAAGATATCTTAAAGAGTCAAACAACCCTAATTCTATGTTTATTCTGCACCATTAAACACCATCATAAACTCAATTTGACCCTACTTACCTTAGAATTCTTTTCAGCCATATTTCATAGATGTAGATGATATTCTTTGCCAGATGGTGCTCCCTTTTCATGGAACAAGTATCTCCTTTTAACAGTCAGCTCTAGAAAACCTGGGAAATGTAACATCCAATAGTTATATTAATGAAACTCCTTTATGAATTTAGCAGCTTTAGTGAGAGCAGAGAAACTCTCTTCACAGCTCAGGACTCCCTTTCCCAAGGTGAGAATGGAATAGCAAATTATAAAAGTCATTCTGTTATCATAACAGTAAGAAAGGTGTAGATATATAATGCCATGCATCCACTTCTCTCCTATGTATAGCGTGAGGCAAGCAGAGTTCTTAGCATTTCTTGAGTGAAAGACATAATTTATCCTTCTGGGCCCTGGTCATTATTTTTCTTTCATTTCCAGGAGGAGGTCATTTGCTAAATGGAACCCAGCAGCACTAAAAAGGGCAAATGCCTTCAAAAAAGAGAGCAATTCATTCTCTTCTTAATCCTGTATTACTGCTGCTTTTAACTGGCTCCTCCTGGACTCCTGCTATTATACGGTTCAGGATTCAGTTCATGTGGCTATGCATTGCTTTATAATATTTAGAGCAACTTGTGTATGTGTGTGTGTGTGTGTGTATAGTTAGGGGAGCTACATGACATGTGCATGTGAGTTAATATAAGTAAATAGATGAATTAGGATGAAAGGCAACTCTCGAAACTGGTTAAACAACACAACCAAGAAAGAAGTGTCTTGGTTTAACCACCAAGATGCTTCTCTGAATATCTTCCCTTATGAGCTTTCAAAATCAGTAGAGGCTCAGGCTGTGAGTTAACCTGCAAAAGAAAGCTGATCTCATATGAACAGAAAAGTGCAAAGCTGCTTCTAAGAAATGAAAAATACCTGTAAAAGAAATGCTTAATATAAAACCAGCCCCAGTGGTTAGGGGTGGGCTGCATCAAAGAGATTTTGAAAACCCAGAGAGTAACTTATTTTAATGACAGCTCCAATGCCTCACAAATTGACTAGCTCTCTTAAATATTAACCAAGAGAAAGAGAAATGTTGGCAAGGCTGAAAATGTTGATTAAAACTTTTTGTTTCTTAAGGATAAAAATGGCAGAGTGGATTCCAGTCCTGTCTGGTTATTTTGTGACACACACTTCAGGGACGAATTTGAATACGTAAGTCGCACTGATATCATTATATTTGCATGTGGCAGTGGTTGCTGTTTAAATAGTCGAGTATTTATTGGCATGAGGATGCCATTTAAGGTATGTGCAGTGACACTTGCCACCTGCAGTTTGCTTTGGGACTTCCAGCAGCTCTCTGATCGATGGGTATACTCTATGCTACACTTGAAAGATGGCAAAATCTTTCAAAAGTTGGAGAGAGGGAAGGAGAGAAAGCAGCTTGAACCATTTCCAGGATTGCACTGAAATTGGCCCTTGTGGCATTTTTAATTCACATCTGGAGGAAAATAAATGTGGCCACAATTATTAACACATTTTGGAAGAAATAAGTCAAGAGCTACTTAGACTGCACAGGTGTCTGTTATCAAAATCTCAGCAGAGAAGTGTTAATATGGTGTGTGTTATTTTAGACTCTCCAGGTGGGCTGTGGCTAAGAACAGAAGAGAAGAGCATTAAGTCCCGGGATGCTTAAATACAAAATGTTAATTTTGCAAGAAAGGAAATCAGTGAACAAGATTAGAAGAATCCATTGGTATGTGAACTGAGAGATTTTGAAGGATAGAATAGGAAAACCAAAAGCCAATCTCTGTCTTACTGAGAAGAAACCCAAAAAATAGATTTTCTATGAAAGGGGAAAGTGTCCTCTGGGTTATTGTTTGAGAAGAATTTGCAGTTGAGTCATTCTCTTCCCAACAGACCTGTATTCTTGAATAAATGTTTTATGAAATGATTCCCCTTTGAGTTAAGAGCTATTTACTGATAATCTTGCAGGATGAATAGATTTTTTTTTCCTATTTGATATTATTTAAGGAACCCTGTTTCTGAGAGTTTTTATCTACAATGCCAAAGTTTGGCAATCAGTTTTGAGGGGCTTTGATTTGAATATAATATGGTACTGGTGGTATAAAACTTGGAGTATCTTTGGAGACTAAGTGATCATCTACAAAGGAAAACCATTCATTTACTGGTGGAGATGCCTCACCTGTGAGAATAATGTAGCCTGTGAAACTAATGATGGGAAGCAGCTTGGAAAATAGCATATTACTAAGCACTGACATGTTTAAAGGCACTTTATGTATTTTTTTAATTACACTCAATTTGGCATTTTTATGTAATATATTTTACATCCTGGAACCTGTTTTGAGAGGCAAAAAGGAACCTGGCTTGCCCAAGAAGGGAATGTGATAATTTAGACAAATAAGAAAAAATCGCAGTCTATGGGAAAGTAGGACTTGTACTGTGTTTTGAGTGTGTGGTTGGTGAGAATTGCAGAAGTACAGGTGGTGGAGGGTTCGCTTAGCATTGGGAAAATACCATTACGTGTAACTAGATGGTTTCCCATTATTGCTTAGCTTTCTCTATAGCAACCAAGATCTCATTTGAAATTAGGACTTGGTTTCTAGTTATTGTAGCTGTTATTTATGAAAATGATTAATGGATCTGAGTTAATCTGCTTGTTCAGAAAGGAACTGTTTCAGTTTCTTGGAGAAATACATGATAATACACTTTCCTAGCTAAGTAAAAAGGGGAATAAAATTATAGGAAAATAGATGCCGTGGAACCACAGCAATGATCTTGCAGGAAATAAATATTCTTTGGCTCTACAGATTTCTCATATGAGTTGAGCTTATTCAAAAAGAAGCCCAGATTATTGTAGGTTTTCTCAGACAAATTTGGTGCTTGGTTTCTTTCACAGCAGACAAGAACAAGCACGCAAGGCAAGGGAAATGTACAGACCAAAGAACCAGGAAAGGGTAAGGGTCGGAACCTTGTGGGAGAGTCTCCACTGTCACCCAGAAGCTAATATTCTCGATGTCGCCCATGGATGGCATGCCCTAGCTAAAAATAAAGTACCTTGTTTAAGATTGTTAATGAGTTCTGTCCTCAAATAGGCCCTGACTTATCACTGTTGCCTGGTAAATAAGTATCTTCATTTCCCTTTGGGTATCTCAAAACTGCAATTCTAATTCTGCAATTTCTGTGGCTGCCTAACAAAGAAACATAACAGTAGACACTCCATGCAAAATATGTAAAGTTTTCCCCAAAGGGTAGAATGTATGTGACTGTGGCTTATAATGAGGAAATCCAGGGAGAATTTTCCAACAGACAAGCATGATCATAAAGAAGAAGTTTTCCCAGCCATGAGCACTAATTAATGGAGCAAGGTTATAGAGAATGAGACAGTCTCACAGGTTTTCAGTAGCCCCAATAAATTATATAAAATCACATTATTTGTGTTTAAATGAAAGGGTAGGGATAAGAGAATATTCCATTTTGTGATTGTTTTAATAATAGCTTACTGAGATATAACATATATGCCTTAATTTGCACACCTTTAAAGTATATGACCCAGTGCTTTTTTAGTATATTCACAGTATTCCCTGATAGCTCAGTTGGTAAAGAATCCTCCTGCAATGCAGGAGACCCTGGTTCAATTCCTAGACCTGGAAGATCCCTGGTAGAAGGGATAGGCTACCTACTCCAGTATTCTTGGGTTTCCCTTGTGACTCAGTTGGCAAGGAATCCACCTGCAATGAGGGAGACCTGGGTTCGATCCCTAGGTTGGAAACATCCCCTGGAGAAAGGAAAGGCTACCCACTCCAATATTCTGACCTGAGAATTCCATGGACTATATAGTCTCTGGGGTCTCAAAGAGTCAGACACGACTGAGCAACTTTCACTTTCACTTTTCACAGTGTTTAGTAATTAACAGTATTTGATCCTGGATCCTTTTTTTTTTAACTTTTCAAAAGTGCAACCAATTTTTCTAACCCAAAATTTTCAGATATATTCTGGGTACATTCATACAGATTCTGATGGAGACTCCTCAACAGCCAAAGATGGGCCAATATCTTTCTTAAATCAAATTTAGAGGAATTTCCCTGAATAAAGAAGAAAAATATGCATCATCTGATAGTTGCACTGACATTTTCCTGGATATCTTGGAACTCAAAACTGTATTAGGAAAGGGAATGCATGAGTATGGAAAAAAACTCCTTTTCAGGGCTCTAGAGACCTGCATTCTATATAAGCATACACTCAGAGGCTTGCCAAGCCATTTAATCTCTCTGGACTACATTTTATTCTTATGTGTGCAAAAGAAAAATCAAATATTTGCTGAAGATCCAATGAAAACAGGATTCTATGACAGCAGCGGAGAACAGTAGGTTAGCGTAGCTTGTGAGACAAAGAGAGAGTGTGACATTTGAGCTGAAACCTACATGTTGCAAAAGAGGCAGGCAGGTAAAAAGCTGAGAGTGGAAACGTTCACATGGAGGATGAAGCAACTGTCAGGACCCTAAGTCCTACTGGACTGACTGAGGGACAGAAAGAAGCCCAAAGAGGCTAGTGCTGAGTGAGCAGTGCGAACTGAAGTCTAGGCCAGCTTAGATCATGCAGGACCTTCTAAGACAGCTGCAATAGGCTTTGAGTCTATTCTAAGTTTCAAGGATAGGCATTAACCGGTTCTAAGCAAGACAATCCTGTGCTTAAGTTTTTAATAGATCACTACTATGTGAAGAGAAGAAAATGGCAGCCAACTCCGATATTCTTGTCTGGAAAATTTTATGTACAGAGGACCCTGGCAGGCTTCAGTCAACAGGGTCACAAGAGTTGGACATGACTCAGTGACTAAACCAACACCACCAGGGTGTGAAGACAGACTTGAGGGAGGCCATAAAGGAAAAAGGAAGATATAGGAAGCTATGATGAAGTCCAGGAAAACTGTGATGCTGGCTTGAATTAGGCCAGTAGCAGTGAAGATGAGGAAAAAAGATTCCTACATGTGATGCTTGTGCTTCCTGTAGTTTTAATGAGATTCAGAGGAATAAAATGTTAGTAGCTTAGTCATGTCTGACTCTCTGCAACTCCATGGACTGTAGCCAGCCAGGTTCCTCTGTCCATGGAATTCTCCAGGCAAGAATAATGTATTGGGTAGCCATTCTCTTCTCCAGGAGATCTTCCTGACCCAGGGATCAAACCCAGGTCTCCTGCATTGTGGGCAGATTCTTTATCATTTGAACCACCAGAGAAGCCCCAAAGGAACAAAAGGAAACATATTTGTTTATTCAATTCAGTTCAGTTGCTCAGTCGTGTCCGACTCTTTGCGACCCCATGAATCACAGCACGCCAGGCCTCCCTGTTCATCACCAACTCCCGGAGTTCACTCAGACTCACGTCCATTGAGTCCGTGATGACATCCAGCCTCTCATCCTCAGTCGTTCCCTTCTCCTCCTGCCCCCAATCCCTCCCAGCATCAGGGTCTTTTCCAGTGAGTCAAATCTTCGCATAAGGTGGCCAAAGTACTGGAGCTTCAGCTTTAGCATCATTCCTTCCAAAGAAATCCCAGGGTTGATCTCCCTCAGAATGGACTGGTTGGATCTCCTTGCAGCCCAAGGGACTCTCAAGAGTCTTCTCCAACACCTTTCATACATAACAGGCTCTCTTGATAAGATTTAAAATATGTTTCATTAAATCTTCCAAACAAACCTGTGAGGTTGACAGCAAATAGATGTGAAAGTTTGAAAGTTTAAAGGTATTATACAAATATAAGGGGATGGTATTATTATTATTGCTATCATTTATTTGTTCGGGTCCAGACATGGACTCTATGATAATCCTAAGGATGACTTATGTACCACATATCCTCTTCAAAGAGTAAATGGGCTGCCCTCTTATATTTACCATGAATCTTCTTTAAGCTGTTTTTGAAGAGGGCTTTGTAGTTAATCAGCTGTCAAGTTTAAAATGCAAAATCTTGTATGTACAACATGTCATGTCTCTAAGAATCAAAGAGCACCATCCTTTTCTTTGTAGAAATGCAAAAACTAAAAGAAAATGGAAAGAAAAACCTATTGAATAAATCTGGATTCCCATTGCATTTAGAGAGCACCCACCTGTTCCAGAGAATGACAAATTGTACACAGGGGATGCTGGCAATGCATCATGCTCTCTAGGAAATCAGAGTCTAGTGGAGGAAGAAGGCCAGTTAGGTCAATAATTGAAATAATGATAGTGGAAAAGGTCAGTTTTCATTCTAATCCCTAAGAAAGGCAATGCCAAAGAATGCTCAAACTACTGCACAATTGCACTGATCTCACATGCTAGTAAAGTAATGCGCAAAATTCTCCAAGCCAGGCTTCAGCAATATGTGAACCGTGAACTTCCAGATGTTCAAGCTGGTTTTAGAAAAGGCAGAGGAACCAGAGATCAAATAGCCAACATCTGCGGATCATTGACAAAGCAAGAGAGTTCCAGAAAAACATATATTTCTGCTTTATTGACTATGCCAAAGCCTTTGACTGTGTGGATCACAGAAAACTGTGGAAAATTCTAAAAGAGATGGGAATACCAGACCACCTGACCGGCCTCTTGAGAAACCTGTATGGACGTCAGGAAGCAGCAATTCAAACTGGACATGGAACAACAGACTGGTTCCAAATAGGAAAAGGAGTATGTCAAGGCTGTATATTGTCACCTTGCTTATTTAACTTATATGCAGAGTACATGATGAGAAGTACTGGGCTGGAGGAAGCACAAGTTGGAATCAAGATTGCCAAAAGAAAAAGCAATAACCTCAGATATGCAGATGACACCACCCTTATGGAAGAAAGTGAAGAACTAAAGAGCCTCTTGATGAAAGTGAAAGTGGAGAGTGAAAAAGTTGGCTTAAAGCTCAACATTCAGAAAACTAAGGTCATGGCATCCAGTCCGATCACTTCATGGGAAATAGATGGGGAAACAGTGGAAACAGTGGCTGACTTTACTTTTCTGGGCTCCAAAATCACTATAGATGGTGATTACAGCCATGAAATTAAAAAACACTTACTCCTTGGAAGGAAAGTTATGACCAAGTTAGGCAACATATTAAAAAGTAGAGACATTACTTTGTCCACAAAGGTCCATCTAGTCAAGGCTATGGTTTTTCCAGTGGTCATGTATGGATGTGAGAGTTGGACTATAAAGAAAGCTGAGCACTGAAGAATTGATGCTTTTGAACTGTGGTGTTGGAGAAGACTCTTGAGAGTCCCTTGGACTGCAAGGAGATGCAACCAGTCCATCCTAAAGGAGATCAGTCCTGGGTGTTCATTGGAAGGACTGATGCTAAAGCTGAACCTCCTGTACTTTGGCCACCTGATGCAAAGAGCTGACTCACTGGAAAAGACCCTGATGCTGGGAAAGATTGAGGGCAGGAGGAGAAGGGGATGACAGAGGATAGGATGCTTGGATGGCATCACCAACTCAATGGACTGGGTTTGTGTGGACTCTGGACATGGGTTTGTGTGGACAGAGAGGCCTGGCATGCTACGGTTCATGGGGTTGCAGAGCTGGACACAACTGAGCAACTGAGCTGAAATGATAATGATAATAATTAATATACTATAAACTGGGAACTTACCACATCCTAGGCATTATTTGAGATATTTTCAGATATTTCAGATATTTTACATTTAATACTTTATGCAATTCTCACAAAATGTCTCAGAGGTTGGTGGTATAAATAGCCTCATTTCACAGGTAACAATTTTCATATGACACAAGTGATAAGTGATATGAGAAAAATAGAGTGATAAGTTGTTATATAATTTTTTCTTGATATAGATGTGTCCCTCCACAAGAATCTCCAATTTCTTAAAACAAAACAAACAAACAAAAACAAACCTTAAACTACACACCAATACCCTCATTGACAGTCTCTAACAAAGATATACTGCTGTAACACCACTCTGATCACCACCAAAAGTGGTTTATCAACTTAGCATTGAAGAACAGAAACAAAAGATTTAGGAAAAAGTGGAGTTGGTTGCCAGAAAAACAGCATTTTGCTCCTAACGTTTATTTCTGCTCCCTCTTAAGAGACTTTCACATAATCCCCATGACATGTGTAACTGATTGGGCTAATTATGCGGTAGACATATTGTTCAGAGTTCATATTGTTTAGACTTTTATATTAAACAAAGATCATCCTTTTGCTTTTAGAATCATGAAACTATATAGCTTTAGTCTTTTTATTTAGAAAGGTTAATATTTTTAAGATGAGGCTATGGTCCAGAGAAGTTAAATGTCTTGATCAAGGTCACAGAATAAATTTGTGTCTGAGACCTACCCAGAATTTGATTTTTCTGACTTTTATCGGTTTAGAACTCTTTGACGAGCCACTCAATTATTTATGTATTTTCTTGTTCACACATCCATTTATTCATTCATTCTTTCCTTCTTTCTTTTTTTTTTTTTTACTGAGCATCTACTATATGTCAGTTTACATCCTAGGTTAGGGGTATAGCAAAGAACAAAACACAAAGAAAACTCTTGAAACTTCTGTTCTAATGAGTGAAAAAGACAATTTTAAAAAGTAAATAAATATTAAGCTAGATACTGATATACATTAAGGATAACATTAAGTAGGTAAATGCAATAAGATTTTTTTTGGTGGTAGGGTAGGGCATGAAATTTTAGATAGATTAGGAAATCCCTGAGAATACTTGAGAATGTGACTACCGAGAAAAGGAAACATAAAAGCGTGTCTTGAGAGTGACTGAGGGAATGAAATTGTAAGCACAAGGAATGGCAGGATGTAAAGCCTGAGGCAGACGTGATGGGAAGGGGAAGGCAAAAAGGTACAATATGGAAGAAGAAGGGCGAAGAAAGGGGGACATAGATAACAAAGCACACAAATACAAAGCAGCCAGGGCCATACACCACCCTGATGTGACAGTCAGGATTTGAGCTTTACACTTGAGTGAGAAGGGCAGCACACAGAGGGTGTTCATTGTACCACATCATGAGGCCTTGAGAAGTCTCATGAGTCTATCAGACAGAGACTCATTTTTACCAATAAAATGGCATGAGCCCAGGTACAGAAAATAATAATATACATGGCCTTTCACTTTTATGAAGCTGATTTTTCCATGAACGATAAATATTAAATGGAAGAGGAAAGAAGCTAGTAGAACTGATTTTGGATCCACCATAACACTTCAATCGAAGGGGTGATATGCTTTCTTTGTTACTTCTATCTTCAAGGGAGGCATAAAGCTACATTTCTAAATGTGGTAAAATAAATAACATTAAGGATATATTTTGAATGATTGAAAAATCAAAGCAGGTTGGCAATAAGTCTTAAATTTACATGGCTTTTTATTTTCAAGAAAATCCTAAGAAGACTTAGAACATATTCACATTATGTTCTAGCAAAATGAAATATGGCATTTTAATGAGAAATGTCATTTTCTTGGATTATTAAAAAAATTAGAACAAAAATAATGAAGCCAGTCAACATCACTACTTTTTTTTTCACTCTCTCCCATAATCCAGTATGTTATTCTGATATACTTGTCAAGCCCTTTGGTTTCCACTGGGAAGAAAGAAATATATGGCTAGGAAATAATACTCAATATTTATTTATGTGTCATTGTTTTTAACAATGAGCAGAACAAAGAATGATTTTTTACTTTGTGTCTGCTGTTCTTCCTCAAAATTTGGAACAATAAACCTGACTTTTATTTTTTTCATTTTGGATCCTAGACGTCCTTCACAAATATTCAGTTTAGTTCAGTCACTCAGTCATGTTTGACTGTTTGCAACTCCATGTACCACAGCACGCCAGGCCTCCCTGTCCATCATCAACTCCTGGGGTTTACCCAAACTTACGTCCACTGAGTTGGTGATGCCATCCAGCCATCTCATCCTCTGTCATCCTCTTCTCCTCCTGCCCCCAATCCTTCCCCTCCTGCCCCCAATCCATCCCAGCATCAGGGTCTTTTCCAGTGAGTCAACTCTTCGCATCAGGTGGCCAAAGTAGTGGATTTTCAGCTTGAACATCAGTCCTTCCAATGAACACCCAGGACTGATCTCCTTTAGGATGGACTGGTAGCATCTCCTTGCAGTCCAAGAGACTCTCAAGAGTCTTCTCCAACACCACAGTTCAAAAGCATCAATTCTTTGGCACTCAGCTTTCTTTATAGTTCAACTCTCACATCCATACATGACTACTGCAAAAACTATAACCTTGACTAGATGGACATTTGTGGACAAAATAATGTCTCTGCTTTTTAATATGCTATCTAGGTTAGTCATAACTTTCCTTCCAAAGAGTAAGCATCTTTTAATTTCATGGCTGCAATCACCATCTGCAGTGATCTTGGAGCCCAGAAAAATAAAGTCTGACACTGTTTCCCCATCTATTTCCCATGAAGTGATGGGACCAGATGCCATGATCTTCATTTTCTGAATGTTGAGCTTTAAGCCAACTTTTTCACTCTCCTCTTTCATTTTCATAAATAGGCTCTTTAGTTCTTCTTCACTTTCTTCCATAAGGTGGTGTCATCTGCATATCTGAGGTTATTGGTATTGCTCCCAGAACATTTTTCCAGCTTGTGGTTCTTCCAGTCCAGCATTTCTTATGATGTACTCTGCATATAAGTTAAGTAGGGAGGGTGACAATATACAACCTTGACATACTTCTTTTCCTATTTGGAACCAGTCTATTGTTCCATGTCCAGTTCTAACTGTTGCTTCCTGACCTGCATACAGGTTTATCAAGAGGCAAGTCAGGTGGTCTGGTATTCCGATCTCTTTCAGAATTTTCCATAATTTATTGTGATCCACACAGTCAAAGGCTTTGGCATAGTTAATCAAGCAGAAATAGATGTTTTTCTGGAACTCTCTTGCTTTGTCAATGATCCAGCAGATGTTGGCAATTTGATCTCTGGTTCCTCTGCCTTTTCTAAAACCAGCTTGAACATCAGGAAGTTCACAGTTCAAGTATTGCTGAAGCCTGGCTTGGAGAGTTTTGAGCATTACTTTACTAATATGTGAGATGAGTGCAATTGTGCGGTAGTTTGAGCATTCTTTGGCATTGCCTTTCTTTGGGATTTGAATGAAAACTGACCTTTTCCAGTCCTGTAGCCACTGCTGAGTTTTCCAAATTTGCTGACATATTGAGTGCAGCACTTTCACAGTATCATCTTTTAGGATTTGAAATAGCTTGACTGGAATTCCATCACCTCCACTAGCTTTGTTTGCAGTGATACTTCCTAAGGCCCACTTGACTTCACATTCCAGGATGTCTGGTGGGTGATCACACCATTGTGAATATCTGAGTCATGAAGATCTTTTTTGTACAGTTCTTCTGTGTATCCTCGCCACTTCTTCTTAATATCTTCTGATTCTGTTAGGTCCATAGCATTTCTGTTCTTTATTGAGCCCATCTTTGCATGAAATGTTCCCTTGGTATGTCTAATTTTCTTGAAGAGATATCTAGGCTTTCCCATTCTTTTGTTTTCCTCTATTTCTTTGCATTGATCACTGAGGAAGGCTTTTTTATCTCTCCTTGCTATCTTTAGAACACTGCATACAAATGGGTTTATCTTTCCTTTTCTCCTTTGCCTTTTGCTTCTCTTCTTTGCTCAGCTATTTGTAAGGCCTCCTCAGACAGCCATTTTGCTTATTTGCATTTCTATTTCTTGGGAATGGTCTTGGTCCTATCTCCTGTACAATGTCATGAACCTGTGTCCATAGTTCATCAGGCACTCTGTCTATCAGATCTAGTCCCTTAAATCTATTTCTTACTTCCACTGTATGTGATATGATCATTCCAGAGAGGGCAGACATATTTAATATAAAATAATTGATTTGGGGTAACATAAAGGAGTTTAGTTGCATCAGGAAAGACCAGAACTGAGAGCACTACTGCTTACTGGATAATTCTAGAAGAGCTTTAAAAGGAGGCAGATATGTTAATAAGGAAGGAAAACATCCTTCTTATAACTGATCAAACCACATCTTATAGTACTGACTTCCTTTTGAGTTATCTGGCCCATAACAGTCCTACAGAGGTTGATACAGACTAATATGCCACTTGGGAAATTTTACTTTCACCTGCGCAGCCAGTGAGGTAGATAGGGACATAAAATAGTCTCACAGAGGCTTACTTTTATCTAAAATTTATGGCACTCACAAGAAATCTCATCTCTCTGCCCAGCACCTCTCCATCTCTTCTGATGTCAGCCCTTTACCAAAAATCACACTGATAACACCTACCTCATTTAAAGCCTATAGGTGGCTGATGAGGAAAGAAGAATAAAATAAAAATAATAAAATATTATAAAGATTGTACATTTTATATTTGATACCCAAATCCACTTTTAGCTTTTAACTCTGGGAAATCCACATACTTTTTTGGTTCTTCGAAAACTATCATAAAAATTGAAGGTTCGAGTTGAGAAATCAAATATTCAGAATGTCATAGATAATAGACATCTAGCAGAAGAACAATGAACTGTTCTAAGACAACAGAAGGGAAGTTGTCATGCTGGGTTATGTGTGATAGATAATGAAATTACTTCCTACAAAATGACAGAAGTTATTATATGGTTAATATATGGTTTGGAACAACTGTTAATTCCAGACTTTCATTGCTTAAAAGGAACCTCTAATTATATTATTAAAATTCATACAGATTGTTTCAATTATCCATATGTAGCTTACCTTTCTCTACTTGCAAATAAATATCTGGCCCTTGCATTAATATTTATTATTTTGAGATAACATTTCAATGATAGAACAATCACTGACTCTAACTCTCTGTTTTTAGAGAAGAGATTTTATAAGTGTTTAAGAGAAGACCTACTCAGATCAAATAAATGTCTATGATATAGTGCAAAATTGTTCATTCGTTCATTCATACACACATAACTTAGCCGACATACAGTTTTTCTTGGCAAATATTTACCATATGCCAAATATTGTATGCTGTTTGCCTATTATCCATCTGTTTGTTACTATCCTACTCATTTTATAAAACTCAGTTCCAGGATTCCCTCCTCCAATATTCCATCTTGACTCCCAGTCTGATTTAGCAATCCCTAAAACTGGACATGGAACAACAGACTGGTTTCAAATAGGAAAAGGAGTATGTCAAAGCTATACATTGTCACCCTACTTATTTAACTTATATGCAGAGTACATATGAGAAATGCTGGACTGGAAGAAACACAAGCTGGGATCAAGATTGCCAGGAGAAACACCAATAACCTCAGATATGCAGATGACACCACCCTTAAGGCAGAAAGTGAAGAGGAACTCAAAAGCCTCTTGATGAAAGTTAAAGTGGAGAGTGAAAAAGTTGGCTTAAAGCTCAACATTCAGAAAACTAAGATTATGGCATCTGGTCCCATCACTTCATGGGAAATAGATGGGGAAACAGTGGAAACAGTGTCAGACTTTATTTTTCTGGGCTCCAAAATAACTGCAGATGGTGGTTGCAGCCATGAAATTAAAAGATGCTTACTCTTTGGAAGATAAGTTATGACCAACCTAGATAGCATATTCAAAAGCAGAGACATTACTTTGCCGACTAAGGTCCGTCTAGTCAAGGCTATGTTTTTCCTGTAGTCATGTATGGATGTGAGAGTTGGACTGTGAAGAAGGCTGAGTGCCGAAGAATTGATGCTTTTGAACTGTGGTGTTGGAAAAGACTCTTGAGAGGCGTTGGACTGCAAGGAGATCCAACCACTCCATCCTAAAAGAGATCAGCCCTGGGATTTCTTTGGAAGGAATGATGCTAAAGCTGAAACTCCAGTACTTTGGCCACCTCATGTGAAGAGTTGACTCATTGGAAAAGACTCTGATGCTGGGAGGGATTGGGGGCGGGAGGAAAACGCGATGACAGAGGATGAGATGGCTGGATGGCATTGCTGACTCGATGCACGTGAGTCTGAATGAACTCCAGGAGTTGGTGATGGACAGGGAGGCCTGGCGTGCTGCGATTCATTGGGTTGCAAGGAGTCAGACATGACTGAGTGACTGAACTGAACTGAACTGAACTGCTATACTCTCAATAGCATGAATGGATATCTTCATCAGCATACTCATCACACTGGAATGTAATGGTTGCTTATTTTTCCTCCAACTGATTCTCTATTCTCCATAAAGGAATGAAGCATGCTTTATTTACTATAAATTCCTCTTATATGATATGGGCTCTCCTGGTGACTCAGAAGGTAAAGAATCTGCCTGCAGTGCAGGAGACACAGGTTTGAACCCTCTTAAATGATCAACAATAGAATTTAAGGTTAATCACCAAAGCACTGGAAAGACAAAGAACACTTTTATGGAGGAGGAGACATGAATGGATTTCTGTTTTCCAGTGTTCACAAATGCCATGATGTGAACTATAGCTTTTAAATGGTGATGTCTTGAGGTAAAGACAACTGGGAGATTATTTCAGTGATTTAGGAAATAAGATGAAGTTTGAATAAGGCAAGGTATTGCTAGGGAGGAGGTAAGCAGAGGACAAAAAACAAAAAATTTCAAAGTTAAAACATTTAGAGATTTGTAGGCTGAATTCACGTTTCCTCTCACTTTCATATTTAATTTAAAATATTTCTTTGGGTTTCTGGTATCACTTTAAAAAAGATGATGGTAACATTCTCCAAAACAGGAGAGGGTAGGAATATGTAAAGTAAGCTACATTCAGTTTTCAATATGTTAAACTCTCTCTTTCTATGCCCCTCACGAATCTCAAAATGAATAGGAACATACCCTCCAGGAAGAGTATATCACATGGGAAATAGGAATGGTCAAGAAAACTGAGAGGGGGACTTCCCTGGTGATCCAGTGGTTAAGAATCCGCCTGTAATGCAGGGGATGTGGGTTCGACTTCTGGCCTCCTGGTCAGGGAACTAAGATCCCACACACTGTGGAGCATTTAAGGCCACGTGGTGCAACTGCTGAGCCCAAGCGCCCCAACTAGAGAGTCCATGCACTGCGATGAAAGATCACATATGATGCGACAAAGTTCCTGGGTGCGGAAATTAACACCCACCAGTGTCAAATACATAAATAAGTATTTTCCAAAAAAAGAAGGTTGAGATGAACAAAGAAAAAGAAAAAAAAAAAAAACGAACCCAAGAACTATTTGTTTGGAGGTAACAAAAAAGTAGAGCAAGAGGTGTTATTGGCTGACATTAGATTATAACTTATGTCTTTCTTTACCAGCATTGATCTCCTCCCAGGGTCTCACCTATCAGGAGTTCATCTCTCATTCTTAATCTGTAACATAGATCTGCTCAATAACATGTAAAGAAAGAATTGTAACTTTTCAAGGAAGCTACAACAAACACCAAAGATGGAGAAAGACTCTTTTTCTTCCAGTTCTCAGCATGATGCTCTCAAAATAAAACAATTTTTGCTTTCATTTTCTATCTGAAAAGCTCAATTCATTGTAAATTGAAACAAATAAAACACTGCATAATACAAGTAACATTCAAAGTGTTCCGTGATTTGTTGGCTGATGATATGGGGAAATTGTTTTAGCAGCTTTGACAGAAATGTTCATCGCCATTTTGGCAGCTTTGTCATTCACCTTTGGAAGCATCCCTTATGTTTAACTAAGGAGAAAAGGCGGTGATGAGCTTGTAAGACAAGGTATGAAGACAGAGTCATTCTGGGCTTTGCTTAAACTCTCAAATAAACAAAGTCCTGAATAATTCTGACCTAAACATGGCAATGGCAACCCACTCCAGTATTCTTGCCTAGAGAATTCCACAGACAGAGGAGCCTGACAGGATACCATCCATGGGACTGCAAAGAGTTGGTCATGACTGAGCCGAGATAGATATAGATAGCTATAAAAATGGCAAGGCCAAGTTGTTACATCATGCCCGCTAAACATGTAATGGTGATTTTATTTCCCCTGAGGGAATAGATGGAAAATAATCAGGTCACACTAGTAATAAAGTTTGGTCCAGGTCAAATAACTATTCAGAACTTTTGCCTCTATCTTGGAAACTGAGAAGTTGGCCTGAAGTCTGTGACATGTCCTCAGTGTGAAACTTCAGCAACAGAATGATTTATACCCTCATTTTAGGCAGGTCATTTCTGTGCTGGAATGGCATGAGACTTTGCCTGAAAAATGTTTCTGAAGACTCACACAGAATTATGGAGATACTCAGAAGTGATGTCTATATTCTCTAATCAATGGTGATATGCTGTATCAATAGGAGATAGAGGCTTTCTCTCAGTACAAAATTACAGGTGTTCAGGCAACAATGATGGCAACTAGAGGTGGTCTTTGTGTGTGTGTTCACAGACACTCAGTCATGTCCAACTCTCTGTGCTCCCATAGGCAGTAGCCCACTAGGCTCCTCTCTCCATGAAATTTTTCAGGCAAGAATATTGGAGAGAATTGTCATTTCCTTCTCCAGGGGATCTTCCCAACCCAGCGACTGAACCTGCATCTCTTACCTCTTCTGCATTGGCAGGCGGGTTCTTGTTCGTGGTTTTTAGGAGACAGAATGCCTACTGAGAATTGTAGGAAATATGTGCCTTCAGGAATAATCAGGACAAAAATAAGAAGTCAAGAGGTACCTGGATTAATAGGCAAATTTGGCCTTGAACTACAAAATGAAGCAGGGCAAAGGCTAACAGAGTTTTGACAAGAGAATGACTGGTCATAACAAACACTCTCTTCCAACAACACAAGAGAAGACTCTACACATGGACATCACCAGAAGGCCAATACCGGAATGAGACTGACTATATTCTTTGCAGCCAAAGATGGAGAAGCTCTATACAGTCAGCAAAAACAAAAGCAGGAGCTGACTGTGGCTCAGATCATGAACTCCTTATTTCCAAATTCAGGCTTAAATTGAAGAAAGTAGGGAAAACTACCAGACCATTCAGGTATGACCTAAGTCAAATGCATTATGACTGTGCAGGGGAAGTGACAAATATATTCAAGGGATTTGATCTTAGAGTACCTGCAAAACTATGGATGGAGGTTCATGACATGATACAGGAGGCAGCGATCAAAACCATCCCCAAGGAAAAGAAATGAAAAAGGCAAAATGGTCTGAGGAACCCTTAAATAGCTGAGAAAAAAAGAGAAGCTAAAGGCAAAGGAGAAAAGGAAAGACATACCCATTTGAATGCAAAGTTCCACAGAATAGCAAGGAGAGATAAGGAAGCCTTCCTCAAGGACCAATGCAAAGAAATTGAGGAAAGGAATAGAATGGGAAAAACTAGAGAGCTCTTCAACAAAATTAGAAATACCAAGGAAATATTTCATGCGAAGATGGGCTCAATAAAGGACAGAAATGGTCTGGACCTAACAGAAGCAGAAGATATTAAGAAGAGGTGCCAAGAATACACGGAAGAACTGTAGGAAAAATCTGCATAATCCAGATGACCATGATGGTGTGATCACTCACCTAGAGCCGGACATCCTGGAATGGGAAGACAAGTGGGCCTTAAGAAGAATCACTACGAACAGAGCTAGGGAAGGTGATGGAATTCAGGTTGAGCTATTTCAGATCCTAAAAGATGATGCTGTGAAAGTGCTGCACTCAACATGCCATCAAATTTGGAAAACTCAGCAGTGGCCACAGGACTGGAAAAGATCAATTTTCATTCCAATTCCAAGGAAAGGCAATATGAAAGAATGTTCAAACGGCCACACAATTGCACTCTCTCATGTGCTAGCAAGGTGATGCTCAAAACTCTACAAGCCAGGATTCAAGAGTATGTGAATCATGAACTTCCAGATGTTCAAGTTGGTTTTAGCAAAGGCATAGGAACCAGAGATCAAATGGCCAACATCCACTCATCAAAAAAGCAACAGAGTTCCAGAAAAACATCTACTTCTGCTTCATTGACTATGCTAAATTCTTTTACTGTGTGGACCACAACAAACTGTGGAAAATTCTGAAAGAGATGGGAATACCAGACCACCTTACCTGCCTCCTGAGAAATCTGCAAGTCGAGAAGCAATGGTTAGAACTGGATATGTAACAACAGACTGGTTCCAAATTGGGAAAGGAGTACATCAAGTCTGTATATTGTCATCCAGCTTATTTAACTTATGTACAGAGTACATCATGTGAAATGCTGGTCTGGATGAGGCACCAGCTGGAATCAAGATTGCTGGAAGAAATACCAATAATCTCAGATACACAGATGACACAACCCTTATGGCAGAAATCGAAGAAAAACTAAAGAGCTTCTTGATGAAAGTGAAAGAGGAGAGTGAAAATGTTGGCTTAAAATTCAACATTTAGAAAACTAAGATCATGGCATCCAGTCCCATCACTTCATGGGAAATAGATGGGGAAACAGTGGAAACAGTGTCAGACTTTATTTTAGGGGGCTCCAAAATCATTGTAGATGGAGACTGCAGCCATGAAATTAAAAGACCCTTGCTCCTTTGAAGAAAATTTACGACCAACCTAGAGAGCATATTCAAAAGCAGAGGCATTACTTTGCCAACAAAAGTCCATCTAGTCAAAGCTATAGCTTTTCCAGTAGTCATGTATGGATGTGAGTTGGAATATAAAGAAAGCTGAGTGCTGAAGAACTGATGCTTTTCAACTGCAGTGTTGGAGGAGACTCTTGAGAGTCATTTGGACTGCAAGGAGATCCAACCAGTCAGTCCTAAAGGAAATCAGACCTGAATATTCATTGGAAGAACTGATGCTGAAGCTGAAACTCCAGTCTTTGGCCACCTGATGTGAAGAACTGACTCATTGGAAAAGCCCCTGATGCTGGGAAAGATTGAAGGCAGGAGGAGAAGTGGACGCCAGTGGATGAGATGGTTGGATGCCATCACAGACTCGATGGACACAAGTTTGAGCAAGCTCTGGGAGTTAGTCAAGGACAGGAAAGCCCGGCATGCTGCAGTCCATGGGATCATATAGAATTGGGCACGAATGAGTTACTGAACTGAACTGAACTGAGGACAAATCAGCTTTCATCACACTGAGTACAGAGTACAGTCACTTTGATCCCATCTGTCACACCTGGTGCCATTTTACCAGAATGGCTGAAGAGCACAGGATACCAATGAGCATTCTAGACAGGATGCACTGAGAGTCCAAAAAGATTGTTGTTTTGTTTCCATCATATAATAGGAAGGCACAGGCATTGAGTTTAGGCAGAAGTACTGGATTACACTACTTTGTTGCCACAGAGAAGGCACAGATGTCCATACCTCTAGCTCTTCTGGTAGCTGTCCAAGCTCTTTTAAATTACTAAGAAATAAGGATAAAGAAAGTAATTGAGGCTCTGTCTTCTTGATGGCAAACATCTGCTTAGTTTAGCCCCAGAGCTTAGTGAATGAGGGGTGAAAAGTCAAACAAATCCACGTTCAGGATTATGTATGTTTAGAGCAGTCAAGAAAGGATTAAAAAATTTTTTCACTTGACATGAAGGAAATGAATCTCTGGAGAAGGGAAACAGCATATTTTAGAGGCACTGTTTGAGGAACTATATAGCTCCTTTCACTGAATGTTTTTCCTCCTCAAAGTTTGATGTTGGGATTTTCCTTTCCTGCTTTCATGATGATTGATATGGACAAGTGACTTGTTCTGTCCAATGAAAATTAGCAAATGAATATATGTTACTTTCTGTCAGAAGTTTTAAGTGTCATGTGTAAGTTTAACTAGAACAAATAATCTTTAAATTTATATTGAACCATAAGGGATCCAGAATTACCAAAGCAAATCTGAGGAAGAGAACAAGCAGGAAGCATAACTCACCCAAACTTCAGACAATACTGCAAATCTATGGTAGTCAAAACAGAGTAGCAATGGCACAAAAACAGACATATGGGTCAATGGAACAGAATAGAGAGCCCAGAAATAAACCCATACAACTATGGTCAATAAATCCTCCACAAAGGAGACCAAAATATACAATGGGTAAAAGAAAATCTCTTCAGTAAGGGGTGCTGGGAAAATTGGACAGCCACTTGTGAATCAATTAAATGAGAACACTCCCTCACACCATACACAAAATAAACCCAAAATGGCTTGAAGACTTAAACGTAAGATATGATACCACAAAACTCCCAGGAGAGAACATAGGCAAAACATTCTGTGACATAAATTGTACCAATCTTTTCTTAGATCAGTCTCCCAAAGCAATAGAAATAAGAGAGAGAGAGAGAAAAAAAAAAAAAAGTTGGACCTAACCAAACTTACAAGCTTTTGCACAACAAAGAAAAGCATAAACAAAATGAAAAAACAACCTACAGAATGGGAGAAAGTATTTGCAAATGATGCAACCAACAAGAGATTAATCTGCAAAACATATAAACAGCTGATACAACTAAATAAAAAAAAAAACCCAAGCAACCCAAATGAAAAATGGATGGAAGATCTAAATAGATGTTTCTCCAAAAAAAGACATACAGAGGGCCAAAAGTAAATGAAAAGATGCTCATTATCACTAATTATTAGAGAAATGCAAATCAAAAGTACAGTAAGGTACTACCTAACACCAGTCAAATGGCCATCTTTAAAAAGTCAACAAACAACAAATACTAGAAAGGGAATGAAGAAAAGGGAACTCTCCTACACTTTTGCTAGAAATGTAATTTGGCATAGCCACTATGAAAAACTGGAGTTTCCTAAAAAACTAAAAATAGAGTTTCCATAGAATGTGATTCTTGAGCATATATCTGGAGAAAACTGTAATTTAAAAAGAAGTACGCCCCCTATGTGCATAGCAGCACTTTTCACAAAAACCAAGACATGGAACAATCTAAATATCCATCAACAGATGAATGGATAAAGAGGTATATATACACAATGGAATACTACTCAGCATTTAAAAAAGAATGAAATAATGCCATTTGCAGCAATATGGACGGAACTAGAGATTATCACACTAAGTCAATCCAGAAAGAGAAAGACAAGGGCGACAGAGAAGGTGGCATAGGAGTAATATGAGGAGATCATCAGCTTCCCCCCAAACACATCAAAAACTCATCAAGGTATGTAACAACTCCTACAAAGCAACCTCTGTTGCTAAGACGCGTCAGTCGCGTTTGACTCTGTGTGACCCCATAGACGGCAGCCCACCAGGCTCCCCCGTCCCTGGGATTCTCCAGGCAAGAATGCTGGAGTGGGTTGCCATTTCCTTCTCCAGTGCATGAAAGTGACATGTAAAAGTGAAGTCGCTCAGTCATGTCCGACTCTGTGCAACCCCATAGACGGCAGCCCACCAGCAACCTCTAGGTGATAGCAGAAGACCCCAGACCTCTGGGGGGACAGGCTAAGCTCCCTGAAATGAGGTGGGAGAGAGGAGGGAGACATAAAAAGGGAAAAGACAGAGAACCTCTGAGCAGGAGCTTGTGCCCCAAAGGAGGGAGAGAGTGCTGAAACAGTTCTCGTGCACAGGGAAACTCCTTCACAGGCAGGCCCAAAGAGAAGCTGCAAAGTCTTGGAAAACCAGGCAAAGCAGGGACTTGGAGGGCAAGAGAAAGCTATACTTCTCAGTCTGTTAACAGCTCATGGACTGTGGCCCCAAACAGAAGGTAGGTTCGGGGATCCCAGAGCGGTGCGGCCTACAAACCCAACCAGCGCACACAACATTTTCAGCACAGAGGGCAGGCCCAGGTAGCCAGCAGACAAACATAGCCCGCTCAAAGGGCAGGACTGGGGTGCTGATAGAGGGGAGGCATCCAAACTTGGGCAGCACACACAACTCTCCTGGGGCACAGCTAAAAGAACAAGTAACCCCCATGCCAAAGAGTGCAGACACTGAGACGAAACAAGTGATATAAACCCCGCGACGCAGAGACCAGCCCAGAGAGCTGAAACAAGTGCACACAAGCTCCACGACGATGCAGAGTGTGCGCCTGTGAAGCTGAGACAAGTGAACACAAGCCCACGACACAGAGGGTGGACCTTGGGGAACTGAGAGTCAAGTGCACACAGCCCTGTGACACAGAGGGGGAGCTTAGGGGGCTGAGGGCAGCCCACAGAAGCCACTGCAACACAGAAGGATCCACACGAGCACCTACCTAGCAAGTTTTGGCCAGCGGTGCAGGGCAGGACAGGGGAACAGAAGCACCGGCAATGAGGACTGGCGGCACAGAGTTATGCTGAGAGAACAACCTGGAAGCAGCTGTGGATATAGATCTGCCTAACCCCACCAAAGCTAGAAGGACTGTCCAAAGGCATACTGAACCCACAGACACTCCAGAACCTACTACTGGACACTGCCTTGCCTTTCAGAGAGATGAGACCCGGCTCCATCAACCAGAACACAAGCACAGCTCCACCAACCAGGAAAAACATCACAGGGCACTAATCCAACGTCAGCCACAGGGACAGACCCCACAAGCAAGAACTACAACCTTGTAAACCCTTTTAAAAATACTTTTCCTTTATTATTATTTTTATTATATATTTTATTTAATTTGTTATATTTTTATTTATTATATATTTTTATTATAAATCACACTGTTTATTCCCCCCAC
This sequence comes from Aepyceros melampus, assembly GCA_006408695.1. NCBI lineage: Eukaryota > Metazoa > Chordata > Mammalia > Artiodactyla > Bovidae > Aepyceros > Aepyceros melampus. Next base: position 218,002 of record SJXQ01000872.1, read on the forward strand.
AAATCTCCACCTTCACACTAGCATTTAGCAGTGCTGTGGAATTTTCTTCTTTGCTTTTCTTGTTACATTAAAAAAAAAATCATGAAAAATTTTTTTCTTTTTTCTTAGAAATCAGTTTATGCTCCCTACAAATTTTCACCTCCATATTAGCCTTTTGCAGTGCTGTGAAGTTTTCCTCTTTGTGTTTCTTGTCAAAAAAAAAAAAAGGAAAGAAAAAATTCATTTTGTTTTTTCTCTTCTCACTTTTTTTTTCTTTTTTCCTGATAATTTTTGGATTTTGTTTTGGATATATTCANTATGACCTAAGTCAAATGCATTATGACTGTGCAGGGGAAGTGACAAATATATTCAAGGGATTTGATCTTAGAGTACCTGCAAAACTATGGATGGAGGTTCATGACATGATACAGGAGGCAGCGATCAAAACCATCCCCAAGGAAAAGAAATGAAAAAGGCAAAATGGTCTGAGGAACCCTTAAATAGCTGAGAAAAAAAGAGAAGCTAAAGGCAAAGGAGAAAAGGAAAGACATACCCATTTGAATGCAAAGTTCCACAGAATAGCAAGGAGAGATAAGGAAGCCTTCCTCAAGGACCAATGCAAAGAAATTGAGGAAAGGAATAGAATGGGAAAAACTAGAGAGCTCTTCAACAAAATTAGAAATACCAAGGAAATATTTCATGCGAAGATGGGCTCAATAAAGGACAGAAATGGTCTGGACCTAACAGAAGCAGAAGATATTAAGAAGAGGTGCCAAGAATACACGGAAGAACTGTAGGAAAAATCTGCATAATCCAGATGACCATGATGGTGTGATCACTCACCTAGAGCCGGACATCCTGGAATGGGAAGACAAGTGGGCCTTAAGAAGAATCACTACGAACAGAGCTAGGGAAGGTGATGGAATTCAGGTTGAGCTATTTCAGATCCTAAAAGATGATGCTGTGAAAGTGCTGCACTCAACATGCCATCAAATTTGGAAAACTCAGCAGTGGCCACAGGACTGGAAAAGATCAATTTTCATTCCAATTCCAAGGAAAGGCAATATGAAAGAATGTTCAAACGGCCACACAATTGCACTCATCTCATGTGCTAGCAAGGTGATGCTCAAAACTCTACAAGCCAGGATTCAAGAGTATGTGAATCATGAACTTCCAGATGTTCAAGTTGGTTTTAGCAAAGGCATAGGAACCAGAGATCAAATGGCCAACATCCACTCATCAAAAAAGCAACAGAGTTCCAGAAAAACATCTACTTCTGCTTCATTGACTATGCTAAATTCTTTTACTGTGTGGACCACAACAAACTGTGGAAAATTCTAAAGAGATGGGAATACCAGACCACCTTACCTGCCTCCTGAGAAATCTGCAAGTCGAGAAGCAATGGTTAGAACTGGATATGTAACAACAGACTGGTTCCAAATTGGGAAAGGAGTACATCAAGTCTGTATATTGTCATCCAGCTTATTTAACTTATGTACAGAGTACATCATGTGAAATGCTGGTCTGGATGAGGCACCAGCTGGAATCAAGATTGCTGGAAGAAATACCAATAATCTCAGATACACAGATGACACAACCCTTATGGCAGAAATCGAAGAAAAACTAAAGAGCTTCTTGATGAAAGTGAAAGAGGAGAGTGAAAATGTTGGCTTAAAATTCAACATTTAGAAAACTAAGATCATGGCATCCAGTCCCATCACTTCATGGGAAATAGATGGGGAAACAGTGGAAACAGTGTCAGACTTTATTTTAGGGGGCTCCAAAATCATTGTAGATGGAGACTGCAGCCATGAAATTAAAAGACCCTTGCTCCTTTGAAGAAAATTTACGACCAACCTAGAGAGCATATTCAAAAGCAGAGGCATTACTTTGCCAACAAAAGTCCATCTAGTCAAAGCTATAGCTTTTCCAGTAGTCATGTATGGATGTGAGTTGGAATATAAAGAAAGCTGAGTGCTGAAGAACTGATGCTTTTCAACTGCAGTGTTGGAGGAGACTCTTGAGAGTCATTTGGACTGCAAGGAGATCCAACCAGTCAGTCCTAAAGGAAATCAGACCTGAATATTCATTGGAAGAACTGATGCTGAAGCTGAAACTCCAGTACTTTGGCCACCTGATGTGAAGAACTGACTCATTGGAAAAGCCCCTGATGCTGGGAAAGATTGAAGGCAGGAGGAGAAGTGGACGCCAGTGGATGAGATGGTTGGATGCCATCACAGACTCGATGGACACAAGTTTGAGCAAGCTCTGGGAGTTAGTCAAGGACAGGAAAGCCCGGCATGCTGCAGTCCATGGGATCATATAGAATTGGGCACGAATGAGTTACTGAACTGAACTGAATGAGGACAAATCAGCTTTCATCACACTGAGTACAGAGTACAGTCACTTTGATCCCATCTGTCACACCTGGTGCCATTTTACCAGAATGGCTGAAGAGCACAGGATACCAATGAGCATTCTAGACAGGATGCACTGAGAGTCCAAAAAGATTGTTGTTTTGTTTCCATCATATAATAGGAAGGCACAGGCATTGAGTTTAGGCAGAAGTACTGGATTACACTACTTTGTTGCCACAGAGAAGGCACAGATGTCCATACCTCTAGCTCTTCTGGTAGCTGTCCAAGCTCTTTTAAATTACTAAGAAATAAGGATAAAGAAAGTAATTGAGGCTCTGTCTTCTTGATGGCAAACATCTGCTTAGTTTAGCCCCAGAGCTTAGTGAATGAGGGGTGAAAAGTCAAACAAATCCACGTTCAGGATTATGTATGTTTAGAGCAGTCAAGAAAGGATTAAAAAATTTTTTCACTTGACATGAAGGAAATGAATCTCTGGAGAAGGGAAACAGCATATTTTAGAGGCACTGTTTGAGGAACTATATAGCTCCTTTCACTGAATGTTTTTCCTCCTCAAAGTTTGATGTTGGGATTTTCCTTTCCTGCTTTCATGATGATTGATATGGACAAGTGACTTGTTCTGTCCAATGAAAATTAGCAAATGAATATATGTTACTTTCTGTCAGAAGTTTTAAGTGTCATGTGTAAGTTTAACTAGAACAAATAATCTTTAAATTTATATTGAACCATAAGGGATCCAGAATTACCAAAGCAAATCTGAGGAAGAGAACAAAGCAGGAAGCATAACTCACCCAAACTTCAGACAATACTGCAAATCTATGGTAGTCAAAACAGAGTAGCAATGGCACAAAAACAGACATATGGGTCAATGGAACAGAATAGAGAGCCCAGAAATAAACCCATACAACTATGGTCAATAAATCCTCCACAAAGGAGACCAAAATATACAATGGGTAAAAGAAAATCTCTTCAGTAAGGGGTGCTGGGAAAATTGGACAGCCACTTGTGATCAATTAAATGAGAACACTCCCTCACACCATACACAAAATAAACCCAAAATGGCTTGAAGACTTAAACGTAAGATATGATACCACAAAACTCCCAGGAGAGAACATAGGCAAAACATTCTGTGACATAAATTGTACCAATCTTTTCTTAGATCAGTCTCCCAAAGCAATAGAAATAAGAGAGAGAGAGAGAAAAAAAAAAAAAAGTTGGACCTAACCAAACTTACAAGCTTTTGCACAACAAAGAAAAGCATAAACAAAATGAAAAAACAACCTACAGAATGGGAGAAAGTATTTGCAAATGATGCAACCAACAAGAGATTAATCTGCAAAACATATAAACAGCTGATACAACTAAATAAAAAAAAAAACCCAAGCAACCCAAATGAAAAATGGATGGAAGATCTAAATAGATGTTTCTCCAAAAAAAGACATACAGAGGGCCAAAAGTAAATGAAAAGATGCTCATTATCACTAATTATTAGAGAAATGCAAATCAAAAGTACAGTAAGGTACTACCTAACACCAGTCAAATGGCCATCTTTAAAAAGTCAACAAACAACAAATACTAGAAAGGGAATGAAGAAAAGGGAACTCTCCTACACTTTTGCTAGAAATGTAATTTGGCATAGCCACTATGAAAAACTGGAGTTTCCTAAAAAACTAAAAATAGAGTTTCCATAGAATGTGATTCTTGAGCATATATCTGGAGAAAACTGTAATTTAAAAAGAAGTACGCCCCCTATGTGCATAGCAGCACTTTTCACAAAAACCAAGACATGGAAACAATCTAAATATCCATCAACAGATGAATGGATAAAGAGGTATATATACACAATGGAATACTACTCAGCATTTAAAAAAGAATGAAATAATGCCATTTGCAGCAATATGGACGGAACTAGAGATTATCACACTAAGTCAATCCAGAAAGAGAAAGACAAGGGCGACAGAGAAGGTGGCATAGGAGTAATATGAGGAGATCATCAGCTTCCCCCCAAACACATCAAAAACTCATCAAGGATGTAACAACTCCTACAAAGCAACCTCTGTTGCTAAGACGCGTCAGTCGCGTTTGACTCTGTGTGACCCCATAGACGGCAGCCCACCAGGCTCCCCCGTCCCTGGGATTCTCCAGGCAAGAATGCTGGAGTGGGTTGCCATTTCCTTCTCCAGTGCATGAAAGTGACATGTAAAAGTGAAGTCGCTCAGTCATGTCCGACTCTGTGCAACCCCATAGACGGCAGCCCACCAGCAACCTCTAGGTGATAGCAGAAGACCCCAGACCTCTGGGGGGACAGGCTAAGCTCCCTGAAATGAGGTGGGAGAGAGGAGGGAGACATAAAAAGGGAAAAGACAGAGAACCTCTGAGCAGGAGCTTGTGCCCCAAAGGAGGGAGAGAGTGCTGAAACAGTTCTCGTGCACAGGGAAACTCCTTCACAGGCAGGCCCAAAGAGAAGCTGCAAAGTCTTGGAAAACCAGGCAAAGCAGGGACTTGGAGGGCAAGAGAAAGCTATACTTCTCAGTCTGTTAACAGCTCATGGACTGTGGCCCCAAACAGAAGGTAGGTTCGGGGATCCCAGAGCGGTGCGGCCTACAAACCCAACCAGCGCACACAACATTTTCAGCACAGAGGGCAGGCCCAGGTAGCCAGCAGACAAACATAGCCCGCTCAAAGGGCAGGACTGGGGTGCTGATAGAGGGGAGGCATCCAAACTTGGGCAGCACACACAACTCTCCTGGGGCACAGCTAAAAGAACAAGTAACCCCCATGCCAAAGAGTGCAGACACTGAGACGAAACAAGTGCATATAAACCCCGCGACGCAGAGACCAGCCCAGAGAGCTGAAACAAGTGCACACAAGCTCCACGACGATGCAGAGTGTGCGCCTGTGAAGCTGAGACAAGTGAACACAAGCCCACGACACAGAGGGTGGACCTTGGGGAACTGAGAGTCAAGTGCACACAGCCCTGTGACACAGAGGGGGAGCTTAGGGGGCTGAGGGCAGCCCACAGAAGCCACTGCAACACAGAAGGATCCACACGGCACCTACCTAGCAAGTTTTGGCCAGCGGTGCAGGGCAGGACAGGGGAACAGAAGCACCGGCAATGAGGACTGGCGGCACAGAGTTATGCTGAGAGAACAACCTGGAAGCAGCTGTGGATATAGATCTGCCTAACCCCACCAAAGCTAGAAGGACTGTCCAAAGGCATACTGAACCCACAGACACTCCAGAACCTACTACTGGACACTGCCTTGCCTTTCAGAGAGATGAGACCCGGCTCCATCAACCAGAACACAAGCACAGCTCCACCAACCAGGAAAAACATCACAGGGCACTAATCCAACGTCAGCCACAGGGACAGACCCCACAAGCAAGAACTACAACCTTGTAAACCCTTTTAAAAATACTTTTCCTTTATTATTATTTTTATTATATATTTTATTTAATTTGTTATATTTTTATTTATTATATATTTTTATTATAAATCACACTGTTTATTCCCCCCACAAATCTCCACCTTCACACTAGCATTTAGCAGTGCTGTGGAATTTTCTTCTTTGCTTTTCTTGTTACATTAAAAAAAAAATCATGAAAAATTTTTTTCTTTTTTCTTAGAAATCAGTTTATGCTCCCTACAAATTTTCACCTCCATATTAGCCTTTTGCAGTGCTGTGAAGTTTTCCTCTTTGTGTTTCTTGTCAAAAAAAAAAAAAGGAAAGAAAAAATTCATTTTGTTTTTTCTCTTCTCACTTTTTTTTTCTTTTTTCCTGATAATTTTTGGATTTTGTTTTGGATATATTCAACTGCTTTTCCTACTATTCTTTATCAGCTGTAGCTATTTCTGAATATACATAAATCTTTTCCACACACATCTATTCATCTTTGCTTTTCTATTTTTTATTTTTTAAATCCTCTTCTCCACACCTTCCTTTTCTCTTTTCCCTCCCTCTCCTCCTGATTTTCTCTCTCTCTCTTTTTATTCTCCCTTTTTTCCCTTCACTTTTTCTTCTTTCACCAAGTAAGTTAAATTCTTGAGCTCTCCATGCTATATTTCCCAGTTGGCCTCTGCTCATGCTCAGATTTCCAGATTTAGCATTAGCTAAATCTGCTTTCAACTGGTTGATATCACCTCTGGTTTCCCTTCTTCACCAAATCAGTCTCCTGGACTCCTTTCTTTAGAACACTTTGGTTATAGCTGTATGTGTGGAAGTATGTGTGTATATGTCCCAGTATTTCTGTAATTGCCTACTTGATCTCCCACTAGAACACAGGCGCAAGTCACCTTCAACAAGAAATCAACACAAACCACCCAACAAACATTTCCCTCCAAGGGCAAAAATTAAAAGGAATAAGTAATATAACCTTAAACCCTGGGAAAAGGAGACCTCAAGTGCAGCAAGTTAGGAAGAATAAGAAGGAAAAATAAAGATGATGAAAAGAAAGAGAAATACAACACAAATAAAAGACCAAGGTGGAAACTCACAAGATCAAATAAATGAAGAGGAATTAAGTAATCTCCCTGAAAGAGAATTCAGAATAATGATAGTAAAGTTGCTCTAAAGACCTGAAAATAGAATGGAGAAAATGTAAGAAGCATTTAACACAGTTAATACAATCACAAAGGACATAGAAGAAATAAAGAATAAGCAAACAGAGATGAATAACACAATTACTGAAATTAAAAATACATTAGAAGGAACCAACAGCAGAATAACTAAAGCAGAGGAATGGATAAGTGAGCTGGAGAATAGAATGGTGAAAATAACTGCTGAAGAGCAGATAAAGAGAAATGAATGAGAACTGAGGAAAGCCTCAGAAACCTTTGGGACAATATTAAATGTATCAATATTAGAGTTATAGAGGTCCCAGAGGAAGAAGAAAAATAAAAAGGCACTGAGAAAATTTTTGAAGAAATTATAGTTGAAAACTTCCCCAACATGGGAAAGGAAATAGTCAATCAAGTCCAAGTAGCACATAGCGTCCCCTACAGGTTAAATCCAAGTAGAAACACATCAGGACACACACATCAAGCTAATAGAGATTAAGCACAAAGAAAGGATATTAAAAGCAGAAAGGGAAAAGCACAAGTAACACACAAGGGAAAACCCGTACAATTAACAGCAAATCTTTCAGCAGAAACTCTACAGGTCAGAAGGGAATGGCAGGATATATTTAAAGTACTGAAAGAGAAAAACCTATAACCACAATTATTATACTGGGCAAAAATCTCATTAAAAAAATTGATGGAGAAATCAAAAGCTTTATGGACAAGCAGAAATTAAGAGAATTTAGCACCACCAAACCAGCCTTGTGACAAATATTAAAAGGACTAACATAGCCAGTAAACAAAAGAGAAAGGAAAGACCTACCAAAAAAAAAAAAAACACAAAATAAATTGACAAAATGCCAATAGAAGTATATGTATCAATAATTACCTTAAATGTAAATGGATTAAATGCACCAACTAAAAGATGCAGATTGACTGAATGGATACAAAAACAAGACACATACAAATGCTGCCTACAGGAGACCCAGTTCAGACCTAGAGACACACACAGACTGAAAGTAAAAGGATGGAAAAAGATATTCCATGTGAATGGAAACCAAAAGAAAGCTGGAGTGGCAGTCCTTATTTCAAAGAAAATAGACTTTAAAATAAAGAATATCATAAGAGACAATGAAGGCCATGACATAGCGATTAAGGGATCAATGCAAGAAGATGATACAACAATTGTAAATGTCTATGTACCCAACATAGGAACACCTCAATACATAAGGCAAACACTAACAGGCATAAGAGGAGAAGTCAACAGCAACACAATGACAGTAAGGGACTTAAACACCCCACTGTCATCAATGGACAGATCATCAAAACAGAATCAATAAGGAAACACAATCCTTAAATGGAACACGGAACCAAATGGACCTAATTGATATCTTCAGGACTTTCCATCCAAATGCAGAAGAATACACTTTCTTCTCAAGTACACATGGAACATTCTCCAGGATAGACCACATTCTGGGCCACAAATCAAGTCTCAGTAAATATAAGAAAACTGAAACTGTATCAGGTAACTATTCTGCCCATAACACTATAAGACTAGATGCAGCTATAGGAAAAAAAAAAAAAAACCCAGCAACAAAACACAAACTCATGGAGATTAAACCTCTACATAACAAAGATGTTACTGAAGAAATAAAAAAGAAATCAAAAGGTTTCTAGAAACAAATGACTATCAATGATCCAAAACCTATGGGACTCAGCAAAAGCAGTTCTAAGAGGGAGGTTTATAGTGATATGATCATACCTCAAGAAGCAAGAAAAGCACTGAATATACAGCTTAACTCTACATCTAAAGCAGCTAAAGGAACAAAACTCCCAAAGTCAGAAGAGTGAAGGAGATCATAAAAATCAAGCAAAATTAAATGAAAAAAAAAAGTAAACAATAGCAAAGACTAATAAAACTAAAAGTTGGTTCTTTCCAAAGATCAACAAAATTGATAAACCACTAGCTAGCCTTATCAAGAGAAAAAGGGAAAAAAATCAAATCAATAAAATTAGAAATGAAAGAGGTTACAACAAACACACAAAAATAGGATCATAAGACAATATTATGAGCAACTATATGCAAACAAAATGGACAACCTAGAGGAAACTGATAGATACTTAAAAAGATCAGCCTCCCAAGACTGAACCAGGAAGAATTAGAAATCATGAACAACCCAATTACAAACACTGAAATTGAAACAGTGATTAAAAATCTCCCAAAAACAAAAGCCCAGGGCCCAATGGCTTCACAGGGGAATTCTATCAAACATTCAGAGAAGAGCTAATGCTTACTTTTCTGAAACTCTTCCAAAAAATTGCAGAGGAAGGAACACTTCCAAACTCATTCTATGAGGCCACAATCACCCTGATACTAAAACCAGGAAAGGACAAGAAAAAAAGAAAATTATAGGCCAATATCACTAATGAACATAGATGCAAAAATCCTCAACAAAATTCTAGCAAACAGAATCCAATGAGGCATTAAAAAGTTCATACACCATGATCAAGTCAGGTTCATTCCAGGGATGCAAGGATTCTTCAATATATGCAAATCAATCAATATGATATACCATATCAACAGTTGAAAGATAAAAACCATATGATCATCTCAGTAGAGGCAGAAAAAGCCATTGACAAAATTCAGCACCTATTTATGATTAAAACTATTCAAAAAATTGGCACAGAAAGAACCTACCTCAACATGGTAAAGGCCATATATGAAAAGCCCACAGTAAACATAATTCTCAATGGTGAAAAACTAAAAGCTTTCCCTCTAAGGTCAGGAACAAAACAAGAGTGTCCACTCTCACCACTACTATTCAAAATAGTTTTAGAAATCCCAGCTAGAGCAATTAGAGAAGACAAAGAAATAAAAGGAATCCAGATTGGAAAAGAAGAAGTAAAATTCTCACTGTTTGCAGATGACATGATATTATACATATAAAACCCCAAAGAAACTATCAGAAAGTTACTAGAGCTAATCAGACAATTCAGCAAGGTCACGGGATACAAGGTCAATACACATAAATCACTTCCACCCCTATATACTAACAATGAAAAATCATAAAGAGAAATTAAGGAATCAGTACCATTCACCATTGCAAAAATAAAGAATAAAATATCTGGGAACAAATTTACTTAAAGGAACAAAAGACCTGTATATGAAAAACTATAAGACACTGATGAAAGAAATCAAAGACAACATAAACAGATAGAGAGATACTGCATGTTCCTGGGTGGAAAGAATCAATATTTTGAAAATGACTATACTAACAAATGCAATCTACAGATTCAATGCGATCCCTATCAAATCACCAATGGCTTTTTCACAGAACTAGAACAAAAATTTTCACAATTCATATGGAAACACAAAAGACCCTAAGTAGCCTAAGCAGTCTTGAGAAAGTAGAATGGAGCTGAAGTAATCAACCTTCCTGACTTCAGATTATATTACAAAGCTATAGTCATTGACACAGTATGATACTGGCACATAAACAGAAATATAGACCAATGGAACAAGATAGAGAACCTAGAAATAAACCCACATACCTATGGGTACTTTATTTTTGACAAAAGAGGCAAGAATGGGGCAAAGACAGCCTTTCAATAGGTAGTGCTGGGAAAACTGGACAGCTACATGCAAAAGAATGGAATTAGTTCACTGCTTAAATGCCATACACAACGATAAATTCAAAATGGATTAAAGACCTAAATGTAAGACCAGAAACTATTAAACTCTTAGAGGAGAACATAGGCAGAACACTCTATGACATAAATCAAACAAGATCTTCTATGACCCACCTCCTAGAGTAATGGAAATAAAAACAAAAATAAACAAGTGGGACATAATTAACTTAACTTAAAAGCTTCTGCACAGCAAAAGAAACTACAAATAAGGTTAAAAGACAACCCTCAGAATGGGAGAAAATAATAGCAAGGGAAACAACTAACAAAGAATTAATTTCCAAAATATACAAGCAGGTTATACAATTCAATATCAAAAAAGCAAACAACCCAATCAAAAAGTGGGAAAGGGACCTGAAGAGACATTTCTCCAAAGAAGACATAGAGATGGCTAACAATCACATGAAAAAATGCTCAAACTCACTCATTATCAGAGAAATGCAAATCAAAACTATAATGAGATACCACCTCACACCAGTCAGAATGACCATCGTCAAAGTGTATACAAACAATAAAAGCTGGAGAGGGTGTGGAGAAAAGGAAACACTCGTGCATTGCTGGTATGAATGTAAACTGATACAACCATTATGAAAGATGGTGTGGAGACTCCTTAAAAAGCTAAGAAAAAACCACCATATGACCCAGCAATCCCACTCTTAGGCATATACCTTGAAGAAATCAAAACTGAAAAAGACACATGTAGCCCAATGTTCACTGAAGCTCGATTTACAATAGCTAGAACGATGAATGGATAATGAAGCTATGGTACATATATATACAATGGAATACTACCCAGCCATAAAAAGAAACACATTGAATCTGTTCTAATGAGGTGGAGGAAACTAGAGTCCATTATACAGAGTGAAGTAAGTCAGAAAGAGAAATATAAATATTGTATACTGACACATATATATGGAATCTGAAGAGATGGCATTGGTCACTTATCTTCAGGGCGGCAATGGAGAACCAGACATACAGAACAGACCTATGGACAAGGTGGGAGGGGAGGAGGAATAAGGGGTAATGTATGGAGAGAGTAACATAGAAATTTACAATCAGTTTAGTTCAGTTCAGTCGCTCAGTCGTGTCCGACTCTTTGCGACCCCATGAATCACAGCACTCCAGACCTCCCTGTCCATCACCAACTCCCGGAGTTCACCCAGACCCACGCCCATGGAGTCAGTGACACCATTCAGCCATCTCATCCTCGGTTGTCGCCTTCTCCTCCTGCCCCCAATCCCTCCCAGCATCAGAGTCTTTTCCAATGAGTCAACTCTTCGCATGAGGTGGCCAAAGTACTGATGCTTCAGTTTTAGCATCATTCCTTCCAAAGAAATTCCAGGGTTGATCTCCTTCAGAATGAACTGGTTGGATCTCCTTGCAGTCCAAGAGTCTTCTCCAACACCACAGTTCAAAACCATCAATTCTTTGGTGCTCAGCCTTCTTTACAGTCCAACTCTCACATCCATACATGACCACAGGAAAAACCATAGCCTTGACTAGACGGACCTTAGTTGGCAAAGTAATATCTCTGCTTTTGAATATGCTATCTAGGTTGGTCATAACTTTTCTTCCAAGGAGTAAGCATCTTTTAATTTCACGGCTGCAGTCACCATCTGCAGTGATTTTGGAGCCCAAAAACATAAAGTCTGACACTGTTTCCACTGTTTCCCCATCTATTTCCCATGAAGTGATGGGACCAGATGCCATGATCTTTGTTTTCTGAATGTTGAGCTTTGAGCCAACTTTTTCAATTTCCTCTTTCACTTTCAGCAAGAGGCTCTTTAGTTCTTCTTCACTTTCTGCCATAAGGGTAGTGTCATCTGCATATCTGAGGTTATTGATATTTCTCCCAGCAATCTTGATTCCAGCTTGTGTTTCTTCCAGCCCAGCATTTCTCATGATGTATTCTGTATATAAGTTAAATAAGCAGGGTGAAAATATACAGCCTTGACGTACTCTTTTCTATTTGGAACCAGTCTGTTGTTCCATGTCCAGTTCTAACTGTTGCTTCCTGACCTGCATACAGATTTCTCAAGAGGCAGGTCAGGTGGTCTGGTATTCCCATCTCTTTCAGAATTTTCCAGTTTCTTATGATCCACACAGTCAAAGGCTTTGGCATAGTCAATAAAGCAGAAATATATGTTTTTCTGGAACTCTCTTGCTTTTTCCATGATCCAGCAGATGTTGGCAATTTGATCTCTGGTTCCTCTGCCTTTTCTAAAACCAGCTTGAACATCAGGGAGTTCACGGTTCACATATTGCTGAAGCCTGGCTTGGAGAATTTTGAGCATTACTTTACTAGCATGTGAGATGAGTGCAATTGTGTGGTAGTTTGAGCATTCTTTGGCATTGCTTTTACGATACCATGTGTGAAACAGATAGCCAATGGGAATTTGCTGTATGACTCAGGGAACTCAAACAGGGGCTCTGTGACAGGCTGAAGGGTCAGGTGGAGAGGGAGATGGAAGGGAGGTCTGGGAAGGAGGGGACATTGGTATATATATGGCTAATTCTTGTTGATATATGACAGGCAACCACAAAATTCTGTAAAGCAATTACCCTTCAATTAAACAATTGAAACAAAAGGATAAAGAAAAAAAATTAAAGGAAGATTAGAGCAAGGCTTCAGGCACAAACATTACATTATCTGCAAAGTTTTTGTTCATCATTATTTTCAATTCAAGAAAAAAAAACCTGCCATTGCTAATTCACAACCCTATCATCCAATCTTCTCTTCATTTATAATGGTTATTATAATTTTCAAGAACCTCAGGAATGAAATCAAATGTCAGTTACAAAGTTAGACAAAATTTGAAAGGTATTTCTCATGCAAACAATGTAGAAACTCTCACGAAGACCAGTTTTAACAGCTACTTAATTGTGATCCAAATGTTTCTGTTACACTTCAATTTTAAGTTGGGTCTCAACTTAATTTCACATTCTTGATCAAAGTCATTTCTTCTCACCTCTGTATCAAAACTTTAGGAGGCAGTTCATTCTTATCTCCCCAAGGTCTTGGTCTATTTCCGTCCTATTGGACTCACTGTCCTCTTAATTCCTATAACAGAGTAGCTCATAGTGCATATAAAATACATTCAGCTTTTAAAACTCCCCCTTTATTTCATGTTCTTAGTCTTCTGTCTCCAACTATTGAGGAGGAATTTTAATGAGAACAAAGTATCTCTGATCCTTTTCCCATCCTAAAGTTATTTAACAGAACTAAATAAGTTGCAGACAGCTAGCATGATGATGGTTTGAAAAAATTTGAAATATATTTTTATGGGGAACATCTGAAAAACAACTGTTGGTTGCAACAAACCTACTGCCTTTTGCATGCTCTAAAATTCTAGGTGATTTTTTCATTCTTTCTCTACTTTTATAACTGTCAATTTTTCTGTTTACCTTTATCTTGCCTATGAAATTCCTAAAATTTATTTATATATATTTGATGAACAGCATTCAAAGCTAAACAGTGTGCTGAAATCTTGATTTATATACCTCAAATTAGACAACATACCAATAGAATATATTTACAATAAAGCAGATATAAGTAAGTGATACCAAAAAAAGAAAAAGCAAATACTATATAACTTACACGTGAAATCTAAAATATGATATAAATGAACTTATCTATAAAACAGAAATAGATACACATAGAGAACAGACTTCTGGTAGCCAGAGTGGGGTGGGGAGAGAAGAAGTGGGAGGTTGGAATTAACAAATGTAAGCTATTATATATAAAATAGATAAAAACAAGGCTCTACTCTATAGCACAGGGAACTAGATTCAAAATCCAATGATAAACCATAATGGAAAAGAATAAGAAAAAGAATGTATATGTAAAACTGAATCATTTTGCTGCACAGCAGATATTAACACAACATTATACATCGACTATACTTCAATATAAAAGAAATCATTTAAGTTACCTTCTCTATTTTCCTATCAGGGAAAATATGGAAGTAGTGAGATGGAGCTCCTCCCAACCCTATGTCTCTGAATAGGACAACAGAATAAAGCCTCTTAGCTGACCCAGGATAGATGGTTGGTATGAGCATATAGTAAGCCTTTCATTCTTTTAAGCCACTTAAACTCAGGGACTCTTTAATTTTATGTTTTTTTCTTTTTTATTGCAGCACAATCAATCCTACACTGATTGATATATTCACCTAGCAAGTAGAGTTTCCAGAGGCAGAATACACATTTACTTACATATAGCCTAGTTCTTAGCCTATAACATAAAGCAACACACAAAAGTACATACTGATATGTTTGCCCAACCATGTGTGGTCAAGGAAATATGGCCATAATTACATGTGTTAGATGAGTGTTACTTATGTCTGCTTAGTCAGTTGACCACTAGAAATCATGTATGACCTTGCCAACCTTGGTAGTCATATTTATGGTTTAGATGTCATGGAGAAGCATATCCTAGTCTAAAACTATGACCACAGATGGAATTATTCTGTTGCTCCACTGTCTTGCATTAACCTCTTTATAATGCAACCTGAATCTCTTTCCCCATGTAAATCTACATATCTGCTGAGATGATCTATGTCTTATCTGTTAAGATTTTGTTCAATTGTAAATAACAACCACCAGAAAACTAACAATGACCAAAACAAATAACTGTCTCTCTTTTTTTTTTTAATGTATCACATATTTAGAGGTAGGTAGACACTCAAGGATGTTTTTGAAGCCAAGGTACTTTCTTGTCTTTGGTCCTTATCATGATCTTCATCCTTATGCTGGATACACTGTGCCTGCAAAATGAATGCTGTAGCTCTAGTCATCACAGCCATACTTAAAGCACAAAAAAGGAAGGGAGACAGGGCAACAGTACGAGCAGAATTCACTTCAGTCTCTTTGGCCAGGACTGTGACTTACGCTCCCTCTTCAGGGCAAGCGACGCTGAGAAATTGCAAACCAGGATTTTCACGACTGGTTAAGACTGATCCATCACTTGAAAGTGAGCACATTCTCTCCCAGAACAAAATCAGAGTTTCTGCTACCAAGGAAGAAAGATGAGTATATAGGTGTCATACCATCTATTCACATTTATTCCAGGTCATGAGACAGAAGATTATGCCACCTCAGTGTACCTGATAAATGTTTGGTCCAACTCACTCCAATTATTGATATAAGAGCATGGGAACAGAATGCTCTTTGGTATGATGAAAACTGTTTACTGGCCCCTTTTCTAGATGTTCATTCATTCTAGCTATTGTTTGTTTTGTTTTTGTTTTTGTTTTTAATGAATTAAGGCTCTTGAGTCATGTCAGAACAAAGATTGAGAGTACTTGACTGCCCAGCATTGTTAGAAAACTATAGGAATATGTTCAGTGAGAGAGGTGGCTTTTTAATTCCAGTTCTTGCTAAATGCACAGGGATGGTACCAAGCATAGGCTTTGGATTCAATTAGACCTAGATTTGACTCAAGAATCCACTATTTGGCAGCTGTTTGATCACATGCATAGATCATTTTACCTCTGTGAGTCTCACCTTTCTGTGTCATAATAAACTTTAGAGGATTTTCAAGCAAAGTGGTTATTAATATCCTGTCAGCATTACTCATAGGTTATTCACAAAATAAAAGCACTGGGGTCAACTTAGAAAGGGATTTGGTAGAAGTGAAGCAATGAAAATGTTGCATTTTGGAGTAGTTGACCATCGACCCCCATGCTCCAGGAAGAACTCTTATTTTTCCTCACTACTTCAACTGTACTCTATAAAAAAACAAAAAACTCTCCTTTGGGATTAAAAAACATCTGAAAATCTGTCCTCTTTTTTTTTTTTTTCCAATTTCTCTGAGCCTTAGCTATTGGTTTCTGATTCTTTGAATTATTCCTTATGTCACAGTATTGTATAATTTATACAGAACACTCTCTCCTGTCTTGTATTATTTAATTCTCCAAAGTGTTTGGAGAAAGGATTTTATATGAAAGCAGTGACACAAAATAAAGCAGCATTGTACCAGTGTCTTGCATCTTTAATAAAGTTGCTCTCAAACAGCATTTCAGTAAATGAAATGTACCCAGGAATGACAATTTTCATATATCAAAGGTATGCTATGACCTGCTCTGGGACATAAAGCCTAATGCCATAATAGAGCCTGGAGGTTTGTGTTTGATTTGATTTGGCTTTCTTTCTTTACTTCTAAAGGAATAATACCTACTTTCCAAAATAATAATCATAAGAGTAAAAAACCCATCTCATCCAAAGAGAGGGAAAAGTACCATTGAGATTGAAGGCATTCAGTGGCAATGTTAGAATGTAAGCTTTGGGGAGGGGGGGGCACACACACAACAAAGAAAAGAAAAGGGGTTTTGTCAATTTGAATAATTTATAACACGTCTCCAGGAATGTTGCAAGCTGCATTCTGAAAGAAACTGTCAAACATGAAACAAAGAACAAGAGAATTCCTGAAACACTTGGCTTAGTGTGAGTGAGATTTATGATTAGGGCTACCTATATGCAGATAGAGTGGCCTCAAATGCCCCAGGAGCAAATGGAAGCCCCCTTATTGGTCAGGGGAAACAGATAAACCAAACCAAAAAAAAAAAAACCTTGACAAATGTGACTTTGTGATCATGTGACACCGTTGCTGCAAATGACCATTTCCTCATCATTTCAGAGTGAACAGCTTATTATAATGGGAAAGACTGGCTGTTCAAGGCCACACAAAATGCAATATTTGCCTTAAAGAGAAGGAATTCCTTTTTCCGGGAAACAGGAAACAGTGTCAGACTTCATATTTTCGGGCTCCAAAATCACTGCAGATGGTGACTGCAGCCATGAAATTAAAAGACACTCCTTGGAAGAAAAGTTATGACCAACCTAGATAGTATTTTCAAAAGCAGAGACATTACTTTGCCGACTAAGGTCCGAACAGGCAAGGCTATGGTTTTTCCAGTGGTCATGTATGGATGTGAGAGTTGGACTGTGAAGAAGGTAGAGTGCCAAAGAATTGATGCTTTTGAACTGTGGTGCTAGAGAAGACTCTTGAGAGTCCCTTGGACTGCAAGGAGATCCAACCAGTCCATTCTGAAGGAGATCAGCCCTGGGATTCTTTGGAAGGAATGATGCTAAAGCTGAAGCTCCAGTACTTTGGCCACCTCATGCGAAGAGTTGACTCATTGGAAAAGACTGATGCTGGGAGGGATTGGGGGCAGGAGGAGAAGGGGACGACCGAGGATGAGATGGCTGGATGGCATCACGGACTCAATGGACGTGAGTCTGAGTGAACTCCGGGAGTTGGTGATGAACAGGGAGGCCTGGCGTGCTGCGATTCATGGGGTCGCAAAGAGTCGGACACGACTGAGTGACTGAACTGAACTGAACTGAAGCATCTCTCTGGCAAAAAGCAAAGGGCCCTGAACAGATAGCTCTTCTCCCATATAGTGCCTGATGGAGATCCAAGGTGTACAAGGCAATACAATTCTGTTCCATTTCAGTCTCTTTCTTTCAGAGTTTGGAGACACATTAATCTCCAAGTCCAAGAGTATTCTGTTGAAGACAGAAGAGACTGTCAATTAGCTCACAGGACAAAGATCCTGTGTTGGCCAGAGACAGATAATGCAAGTGGTAATAGAAATTAGAAAGGGACCCAAGAAATTTAATCTGTTTAATATACTTGATGAGGAATAGTCTCATTTAAAGTGCTTCCCTGGTGCCTCAGATGGTAAAGAATCTACCTTTAATGCAGGGAATATGGGTTCGATCCCTGGGTCAGGAAGATCCACTGGAGAAGGGAATGGCTACCCACTCTAGTATTCTTACTTGGAGGAGCCCATGGATAGAGGAGCCTGGCAGGGCTATAATCCATTGGGTCACAAAGAGTCAGACACAATTGAGAAGTGGGAAGGGAAGACAGACTGCTTTTCCATTACCATTGTGTTTTGGTTCTTTCATTTACTCTAGCTCCTGACTTTGTAAATACAATGACTTTAGTCTTGCCAAGTAAACATGGAAGTTTGAGAAAAAATGTGACTGCTTCCCTACCATTTAAAGTTAGGAGAGAGGGAATTCCCTGGTCATCCAGTGGTTAAGATTCCATATTTCCATTGAAGGCAGCACAGGTTTGATTCCTATCTGGGAACTAAGATCTCACATGGTTCAACCAAGAAAGAAAAAACAAATTTAAAAATAAATAAATAAAACTAGGAGAGAAATGGCACATTTAAAAAAGAAAGTACTAAAATCTTTGCAATACCTGCTATGTGCCAGGCATTCTGCCAGGCACCATCACATATGCTATTCTCTATAATTCTAAGGGTATGTTATAAAATATGGTAATTTTAAAAATAGTAAAGAAGACTTTGTGAAAGAAATTAGTTTGCTCATGATATCCTAATAGTTAGCCAGCAGGATTTGAAACCAAATATTCCTGTTGCTGTTCAGTAGCTCAGACACTGGAGAAGGCAATGGCACCCCACTCCAATACTCTTGCCTGGAAAATCCCATGGACGGAGGAGCCTGGAAGGCTGCAGTCCATGGGGTCGCTGAGGGTCGGACACGACTAAGCAACTTCACTTTCACTTTTCACTTTCATTCATTGAAGGAAATGGCAACTCAGTCCAGTGTTCCTGACTGGAGAATCCCAGGGACTGGGGAGCCTGGTGGGCTGCCATCTATGGGATCGCACAGAGTCAGACACTACTGAAGTGACTTAGCAGCAGCAGCTCATAAATGTCTGATTCTTTGTGACTCCATGGAATGCAACATGCCAGGTTCCTTGGTCCTCCACTATCTCCTAGAGTTTGATCAAATTCATGTCCATTGAGCTGGTGATGCTATCTAACTATCTCATCATTTGCCATCCCTTTTATTGCCCTGGTCTTTCCTAGCATTAGGGTATTTTCCAATCAGTCAGCTCTTTGCATCAGGTAGCCAAAGTACTGGAGCTTCAGTTTCAGCATCAGTCCTTTCAGTGAATATTCAGGGCTGATTTTCTTGAGGATGAACTGGTTTGATCTCCTTGCAGTCCAAGGGACTCTCAAGAGTCTCCTCCAGCACCATAATTTGAAGGCAGCAATTCTTCAGCGCTCAGCCTTCTTTATAGTCCAACTCTCACATATGTACATGATTACTTGAAAAACCATAGCTTTGACTAATGGACCTTTGTCAGAAAGTGATGTCTCTGTTTTTAATGTTATTTTCAAGACTGGAGGAAAGCATTGATAAAATCAGTAGGGTAATGATAAATGTCCTTTCCTCTGTCAAAATGGACAGAAATTTTCCAAGCCTATTTCCTTTCCCCTACACTTCCTTTCTTCAACAAATGTTTTATGAGTATTCACAAAGGCTGAGACTAGAGCAGTGGATGAAATGAAGCAGCATCTTAAGGTGCTTGAATTCCAATAGATGGGGCAAAAAACTAAGAAAGAAATGAACATATTTTGGGTAGCAATGAGCACAACAGAGAAGTGTAAGGCCACAGATTGGGACAGAGAGTAAGGAGCTAAGGCTGAGTTTGTGGTAGCTTTGGCAGTATGCTTTAGGGGGTCTTTCTCATAGCATACAATTTAAGCAAAGATTTGAATGAAGTGAGTGAACAAACAAGTACAAATGCCTCGAGGCAGGACCACACTTGGAGTATTTAAGAAAAACAAAGATCTGAATCAAAATAACTGGAAAGCAGTGAGGGAAAGAGCAAGAGATGAAGTCAGAAACACACCAGGAACAAATCACATAGAATCCTGCAGGCCACGGTAGCACTTCAGCTTTTATTCTGAATAAGAGGCAAAGCTATTGGAGGATTTTGAGCAGAGCAGTGATAGGATCTAATGCAAGAGGTAAATGAAGCTGGCTAGACATGCTCAATGTAGACATTTTAGGTATCTTAATTAGAGATGACAGGATACAACAATGAATTAGATATGGGGTATATGTGAGAGAGATATCAAAGAATAATAAGGGATTTGCACATGGATTACTGTAAGCAAATTGCACACCAAGAGTTTAAGTGAAGGTAGGAATATCCTGGGGACTTAAATCTGGCTATAATTTCAGTCTAGGATATCATCCTTCCCAGCTTCAGGACTTTGTAATCCTCTTTCCTTTGGTTTAGAACACTTTTGCATTAGAACTCCTTTGGTTTAGAACTGGGACACAGAAGGCATCTTTTGTCATCCATCTGATCCTGCGCTATCAATTGTTATTTATGTAAATTTTTAAAGGCAAGTTTGATTTTGTTTCTTTCCTCCTAGTTTACTCAATCTTAACAAATTGTTTAAGACTGAATCTCTGTAATAAACCCTTTAGAAATAGAAACAACAAGTTTTATGGCACAAGGCACACCAGAGATTTGAGTTTCTTTGTTTTTTTTTTTTTTTAATTTTCATAATGTTGGACATTTATCATCATTTAAACCCTTAGAAGATTTTTAAGTTAAGACAAAAATTCTTAGTGGATCTGGTGATAAAGAAGTAAATGAATATGTAGTTGTGTTAGATATTGCTAAATTTCTCTCCACTGTTACATCAATTTTTATTTTCATCAACATTGTATTGTCAACTCTTTTTCTACGGTTTTTTTCTTTTGATTTTTATTTTTACTTTATTTTGCTTTACAATACTGTATTGGTTTTGCCATACATTGACATGAGTCAGCTACGGTTGTACATGAGTTCCCAATCCTGAACCCCCCTCCCACCTCCCACCCCATATCATATCTCTGGATCATCCCCATGCACTAGCCCCAAGCATCCTGTGTCCTGTATCGAACATAGACTGGCGATTCGTTTCTTACATGATAGTATACATGTTTCAGTGCCATTCTCCCAAATCATCTCACCCTCTCCCTCTCCCACAGAGTCCAAAAGTCCATTCTAAACATCTGTGTCTCTTTTGCTGGAGCCTATTATACAGAGTGAAGTAAGCCAGAAAGAAAAATACCAATACAGTATACTAACACATATATATGGAATTTAGAAAGATGGTAATGATAACCCTGTATGCGAGAAAGCAAAAGAGATTTGAGTTTCTTTTACTACCAGGGCAATGATTGTTGTGAGGGGGACATCTGGCAGAGACACTGTGATTGTTCAATTCTAGCCAAGAAAAATCTAATACACATGCACACAAAGCCAAGAAATGTGCATTATGTTCTTAAGTTATCAAAGAAAATCTCTTTTGCAGAGTTGAACTTTTCCAGGATGACCAAGCAGGGAAAAAAATATATTAAAACTTCAGAATTCTTGTGACACTGAAATTTTAAGTTGAAATCCAATTTTCCAATGAAAGTGGAGGCAATTACTTCTTTAGCCCCTATAATCTAGATGCTAAGTCGCTTCAGTCATGTCTGACTCTTTGAGATCTCATGGACTATAGCCTACCAGGCTCTTCTGTTCATGGGATTCTTCAGACAAGAATACTGGAGTCAGCTGCCATGACTTCTTTCAGGGGATCTTCCCCACCTAGGAATTGAACCCATATCTCTTATGTCTCCTGCATGGGGCAGGCAGGTTCTTTATGACTAGCACCACCTGGGAAGCCTGTAAAGCTAGATCCTCTTCTCCAATTACTGCAACATTGGCTTGAAGTAGCGTATGCTAGGGCAGAGTTGAATGCTCATTTACCAGGGTGGGTATACACACTCCCAGACATAGAATCAGAGAACTTTCCAATTTATTCTTTTCCGGATTTTTGTGGAGTGTCTGTGGTCTGATGTATGCCTTCAGAGGTCTACACAAATCTGGTCTTGATAACAGATACCCTTGTTTTGCCTCAAAACTCTATCATTTGGGGCTTAATCTCCAGGAGCTTTTCCACAATTCACATCCAGCCTCCTTATCTCTCTCTCTCTTTTTTTTTTTTTAATATGCTTTAAAGTTAGACTGTCTGGATCAAATCTTAAGCCCAAATTTCACTAGCTGGATGACTACAGACAAGTTGCTTAATCTCAGTGAATCTCAATCTTCACCTAAACTAGAAAATTCAGGTGGAGGATCAGGGCATACTGAAAGCACACAGGAACATTTTCACACAAGTTGAAAAGTTCTGGACAGATATGGATTGAAGTCGTAAGAACCAGAGAGATTAGAAGACATGGAAACCATTCCAAGCTCAAGTACTCTGCATAGAGAAAATTTCTATAAGACCTGAGTACTGAGGCAAGGCACTGGAGAGAATATTTGCCAGGTTTGATCTCAAGAACTTATCAGACTTATCTAGAACACCAGATAAGTGTTAAGTGTCATTTCCAAATTCCAAATGGTTGTTAAAGACTGCCCAGAGCAATATGTTGAAAAATATTCTAATGTGTAGCCTGGGCTAAACAGGAACAAGATCTATTATGAATCTGATAGATCATATTGATGCCATGGGAGCAAAGTAGAAAATGAAGGCAATGAAATGCACTATTTACTAGTTTTCTCTTGCATTAAGAAATTGTGTCTTAAGGACTTTATTATGGCGATTCATGGGGTCGCAAAGAGTCGGACATGACTGAACTGAACTGAACATGTAGACATGGGGAACTTGATGCCAAATGTGTGTGACTAGACTCCCCTATTTTCTTTGTATAAGTCTTGAGTTTAAGTTAAAAATATTTGTCCTAATGCCTGTATAGTTGTTCCCCAGAATATACAACTAAGAAGCATTCATTGTTAACACAAATAGCCTTAGTTCCAAAGCAAGAAATATCATAATGTTTTAAAGTAAAATCCTTAACTTCTTAAAATTAGATACCAGCTAGAAAACTAATCTTTGTTCATTTTTGGCTATTTAAAAATTACAGATAAGTAACAAGAATAAAGTTAAAATCTTGTGCAATCCTGCATAATCTCAGAGGTTTATCCATTACTAATATTTTGGTGAATATAATTATCTTCTTTCCAACTGTGTATTTATGGTTGTGTATGCATACATGTTGAGAAACCTATATGCAGGTCAGGAAGCAACACTTAGAACTAACTGGACAAGGAACAACAGACTGGTTCCAAATAGGAAAAGGAGTATGTCAAGGCTGTATATTGTCACCCTGCTTATTTAACTTCTATGCCGAGTACATAATGAGAAATGCTGGGCTGGAAGAAGCACAAGCTGGAATCAACATTGCCAGGAGAAATATCAATAACCTCAGATATGCAGATACTACCACCCTTATGGCAGAAAGTGAAGAGGAACTAAAAAGCCTCTTGATGAAAGTGAAAGTGGAGAGTGAAAAAGTTGGCTTAAAGCTCAACATTCAGAAAACGAAATCATGGCATCCGGTCCCATCACTTCATGGGAAATAGATGATGAAACAGTGGATACAGTGTCAGACTTTATTTTTCTTGTCTCCAAAATCACTGAAGATGGTGACTGCAGCCATGAAATTAAAAGATGCTTACTTCTTGGAAGAAAAGTTATGATCATCCTAGATAGCATATTGGACAGCAGAGACATTACTTTGCCAACAAAGGTCTGTCTAGTCAAGGCTGTGGTTTTTCCAGTGGTCATGTATGGATATGAGAGTTGGACTGTGAAGAAGGCTGAGTGCCAAAGAATTGATGCTTTTGAACTGTGGTGTTGAAGAAGACTCTTGAGAGTCCCTTGGACTGCAAGGAGATCCAACCAGTCCATTCCAGAGGAGATCAGCCCTGGTTGTACTTTGGAAGGAATGATGCTAAAGCTGAAGCTCCAGTACTTTGGCCACCTCATGCGAAGAGTTGACTTATTGGAAAAGACTTTGATGCTGGGAGGGATTGGGGGCAGGAGAAGAAGAGGGTGACAGAGGATGAGATGGCTGGATGGCATCACTGACTCAATGGACGCGAGTCTGAGTGAACTCCAGGAGTTGGTGATGGACAGGGAGGCCTGGTATGTTGCGATTCATGGGGTCACAAGGAGTCAGACAAGAATGAGCGACTGAACTGAACTGAACTGAGCTGAAGGGAGAATCTATTTTTCTTGCCTTTCGAGCTTCTAGAGGTTACCTATATTGCTTGGCTGTGGTTCCTCCCTCTAATTGCAATGCCTGAAACCACTGCTTTCTGTCTCTCTTACATACATGCACACATGTGTACATACACACAGACTTATTTGCTCCCATTATCATATCACCTCTGATTCTGATACTCCTGCCTCCCTCTTATAAGAACCCTCATAATTTCATTCATGTCACCTGCATAATCCAGGCTTATTTCACCATATTAAGACCCTTAACTCAATCATATCTAGGAATTGTTCTTTCCCTATCCACAGGTCATGAACATCTTTCGAGAGGTAAGCATTATCCTGCTACCACAATTACATTGCACCTCTGGGCATTATATGGCAGCTTGAACACACACATTTACCTCTACTACTAAGTTAATGTGATAGTAGCAATGAATAAATCAACTTTAATAAATGTTATCTATTAAATCTTAAATAGATAATGGAACAAGAGACTAGACAATAGCAAGTGAGCAATTTAAACAGCTTGGAGTAGATGGGAAGCAGATGGAAGAGGAGAAAATGATTTAATAGAAAAGAAAAAGTTGACACATGAGTGAGCAGAGGAATAATACCAACAAACATGAAGCCTAATCATATGTACTGTTTTGAGAAGATCGCAGATGTAGTAGCATTTTGAAATTCTTAAGGCATGTGTGAGAAGTATGGCTAAAAAAGAGTTTCTGAAAGATTGTAAAATTACCAGAAAGCTATCAAATTACTAGAGATATACTCCTTCACTTTACTGAGGCAAACAGATCTCTTCTTCACATACCAGGAGAAAAGATTTATTCCCTGGAGAGTAATAAAGAGTGCCCTTGGACTTAGATGGTGGTCCAACATTGGAGGACAGGATTTTGTGGTTCACTGACATTCAGGAATTGACTGGGTTTCCCTGGTGGCTCAGTTGGTAAAGAATCCATCTGCAATGAGGGAGACCTGGGTTCAGTCCCTGGGCTGGGAACATCCAAGAATGTCACTGACATTCAGGAACTGACTAACAGTCTATATACTGACCACTGAGACTTCCATCCCCCTGCTTTTGTTCAATTCAAAGAACACTGGCTTTGAGGTGTACGTATTTAGGCAGACGATTATAGAACACTTCTCTGGAGAAATTAAGAGAAACCATCCCACAGACTGACATTCAGGATTTTCCAAAGAAATGACCACCTGGTTACCCAACAGTGTGACCTACCATCAACAAACATGGAGCTTCCAAGCAGCTTTTTAGAAATTTCCTATTAACTGTGAGTATACGCCAGGTTACACCCAATGTTTGAGTACACCTTTTGATAAGAAAGACAGAAACCAACAAATAAAATGAAATAAATTGGTGAAAATAGTGTCAATGAAAAGAATGAAAGATAACATCAAAAATAAGATAATTAGTACAAGTAAAATAAATAGAAAGTGATATAGAAAGGACAAATAAGGAAGAAAAAGATCATAAATGTTAAAAATAGCATAGCAGAAATTTAAAAGTGAACAGACGTATTGGAAGATTAAGTTGAGTAAATATTAAGTATGGAGTGTAGTTTTTCCTAGGACAGTCAGGACAAACTTTGCAGCTTAAAATAACAAAAATTATTCTCTTACTTCTGGAACCTAGAAATCTGAAATTAAAGGGTCAACAGAGCCACATCCTCACTGAAGGCTCTCAGGACAAATCCTTTGACAACTTTTCCAGGTTCTGGTGGCTATAGGCATTCCCTGACATGCCAATGTCTGATTCCATTTTCACATGTCCTCCTTTTCTCCCAGTATCTTTCCTTTCTGTGTCTCTTATAAGGATATTTGTCACTTAATTTAAGGCCTACTTGGATAAGCTAGGATAATCATCTTTTGAAATACTTATTTACTTCTATAAAGAATCTTTTTCCAAATGAGTTCATAGTCAAAGGTTTTGGGAGTTACCATATGGACATAACTTTTGGGAGGCATCATTCAATGAATCACAGGGAGGAGAACACAGGAGAAACAGTAAAGGCAAATTTAGAAATTCAGTTTAAGAGGCTTAGCATTTAATAGAAATTGCAGGAATAGAGAAATAGAAGGCTAAAACTCAAATACATGAAAATTCTCAGAACTAAATGGGTGTGACTTTTCAAAATCAAAGGTGTTAGTTACTTTCCGTGTTAGCTCAAGCACATACTGTATGGAAGGCATCATTCTTACTCTTATATAAAATAAAACTCTAAACAAACTAAAAATCAATGATCTTAGGCTAATCTGAAAACTGACTTTACTGGGTTAACTGCTACCCTGATATCTGTATAGACAGATAAATCACAAAACCACAGAGGAGATCTGTCTATGTAGAGCAAGTACTGGCAACATAAACTGGAGATATGCTTACATGGTAATTTTAATAAAACTGCTGGAGTCTGAGTGTGGAGTAGCCTGAGAATCAGAAATCCTGGCCTCTCACTCTTAGATGGAGCCCCCATATTTTCATGGCATTTATCTCCAAGAACCTAACTAGGTTTTTTTGACTAGTGAAGATCTGATAAGGGGATAACGGAGGATGAGATGGTTGGATGGCATCACCAACTCAATGGACATAAGTTTGGGTAAACTCCGGGAGTTGGTAATGGACAGGGAGGCTTGGTGTGCTGTAGTCCACAGGGTCGCAAAGAGCTGGACACGACTGAGCAACTGAACTGAACTGATCTGATAAAGCCTACAGTATTGGCAGAGAGAGGGGAAGAGTAATCCTTGTGAAATATCCTCATGGTCTTCTCTATAACAAAGTCAAATCTCTAGGAGGTATACAGGGTATCAGAACCTATTCCAGTGCTACAGAAAAAGAGAATTCCTCTCATTCCAGCTCTCTAAGTCCTCCTGTCTTAACTAAAGGAATGTAGGGAAGCTATCCAAGAAGCAACACAAAGATCACAGGCCAAAGACAGAACTTTAAGCATAAGACTATAAATTACTTCCTTTCTCCTGTGCCCTATCACTATTCCAACAGGACTCCAGTAATATCATAATGGATTACAGCTGAAAGAACTACAAAACAGACTTTCTCTGAGAAGGAATCATTAGAGAAGCCCTAGCTCACATGAAACATTTTTCTAGATAAACTGTATTCAGGGCCATAAAATGAATTGCAAAAAATTTAAAGAGTAGGAATAATAAGTACATTTTCAGACCAAGATGAAAATAAACTAGAAATCATAGCGGAAAGAGAGCTGGAAACACTCAAATATTTGCCAAGAAATACAACTACACACTTTTAAATAACCTATGAGTTAAAGAATTGTCAATAGAAAATTAAACATATTTTTAACTAAATGAAAATAAAATCACAACTCATCAAAATTTGAGGGATACAGAGAAGACAGTGTTTAGAGGGAAATATACAACTTAAATTCATAATTTAAAAAGAACAACTATCTAAAATCAAAAACTAAAGTTTCCATTTCAGGAAGCTAGAGAAAGAAGAGAAGTTTAGGCTTATAAAAGAAAAAAAAAGCTATTAAAAATTGGAGCAGAAATCAGCGGTACTGAAAAGAGTAAAAAGTTGAGAAAATCAACTGAACCAAAAGCTAGTTCTTTTACTGATGTTAATAAAATTAGCAAACATGTAGCCAGGCTGAAGAATAATAGAGAAAAAGACAGAAATTATCAGCTTCACAAAGGAGATAAAGTCATTGCTACTAATTCTATGGATATTAAAATGATAAAAAAGAAACACCGCAAATAAATCTGTACCAAATTATTTTGATTAATTTAGACAAAATGGACCAATTCTTTGAAAGACACAAACTACCAAAATTCACAAAAGGAGAAATAGATAGCATGAATAGTTCTTTGTCTACTAAGGAAATCAAATAAATAATGAATAACCTTCCAAAAAAAGAAAACACATATCAAATACTTATGGAATGTCTAGTTAACTCTACAAATTCAAGGATGATCCATAACCTCTATCTGAAAATAGAAGCAGAGGATGTATTTTCCAAATAATCCTATGAGGTGAACCTTACTTTAAGAACAAAAGCAGACAAAGGCATTATTAAAAAAGGAAACAAAAAATGAACATCTTTTATGAACATAGATAAAAATATCCTTAGCAACAAATTAGCAACGTGAATTTAACAATGAAAGCAAAATAATTATACACCACAACCTAGTGAAATATATTCCAGGTACATAAGGATTGTTCAGTTGAATATTAGAAAATCAGTCAATGCAATTCTCCAGAGCAAAGACTTAAAGAACACAAATTACATGGTCATATCAACTGATGTAGGAAAAGCATTGGGAAATATAAAAAAATAGTAATTCTCATAATAAACATTATTGGTAAACTAGGGAGAGGAACTCCTATTTAAATAACATCTACATAAAACATACATTATACTTAAGATTCTAGGCACCATCTCCTAGAATTGAAAACAAGAGGAGGATATTCTTTCTACCTCTTCTTTTCAATATCATACTAAAAGTCTTAGTGAAATAAGACAAAGAAATGAAATAAAAGGTAATCATGGAAAGAAATAGAAATGTTTCTCTTTTCAGATGGGGGATAAAAATTAGCCCTCCAAAGAACTGACAAAAATCTCCAGCAACCAATAAGTAAATACAGCAAGATCACAGAATATAAGGCTAATATACAAAAATAAATTGCTTTATAAAAACACTCTAATATTAAACTGAAATTTTAAATCTAAAAAGCAATACCATATATACTAGCAACAAAACGAATTAAATATTTAGGCACATTAAATGTATATAATATAGGTTGTACCTATATCTAAATTTGTAATCTAACAAAACAAATGCAGAAAACTACAAAACTCTAATGAGCAAAATTGAGATCTAAGTAAATGAAGAGCTAGTTTATGTTAATAGAATGCAAGCCTCAATAATATTTTAGGATTTCAAATTTTCCTAACTTGATCTATAGATTAAATGCAATCCTAATTAAAATCCCAGCAGTCTATTTTGTAGATATTGACTAACTGATTCTAAAGTTGATGTGGAGAAGCAAAAGGTCTAGAATAGCTAACACAATATTGAAGAAGAAAATCTGGAACACTTATGTGATTTCAATATTTATAATAATATAGAACTCAAGAGTGTGTGGAGAAGGCAATGGCACCCCACTCCAGTACTTCTGCCTGGAAAATCCCATAAACGGAGGAGCCTGGTAGGAGGGACCATGGGGTCGCTGAGGGTCGGACACGACTGAGCGACTTCACTTTCACGCGTTCATGCGTTGGAGAAGGAAATGGGAACCCACTCCAGTGTTCTTGCCTGGAGAATCCCAGGGACGGAGGAGCCTGATAGGCTGCCGTCTATGGGGTCGCACAGAGTCGGCCACGACTGAAGTGACTTAGCAGCAGCAGCAGAGAGTGTGACACTGGCAAAGAATAGACACATAAATCAATGCAACAGTGTAAGAGTCCAGAAATAGACCAATAAAAAGAGAGTCTACAGTTCTGAGAAAGAAGTAAAGCCAGTCTACTAGAGAAAAAACAGTCCTTTTAAGAAGCAGTTCTTGAAACACACACACACACACACACACACACACACACACAGTCTATATCTGCTGCTGCTGCTGCTAAGTCGCTTCAGTCGTGTCCGACTCTGTGCAACCACATAGATGGCAGCCCACCAGGCTCCCCCGTCCCTGGGATTCTCCAGGCAAGAACACTGGAGTGGGTTGCCATTTCCTTCTCCAATGCATGAAAGTGAAAAGTGAAAGTGAAGTCGCTCACTCTTAGCGACCCCATGGACTGCAGCCCACCAGGCTCTTCATCCATGGGATTTTCCAGGCAAGAGCACTGGAGTGGGGTGCCATTGCCTTCTCCGTAGTCTATATCTAGATCTTGTGCAAAAATTAACTTAAAATGTAGCATAAACTTAAATGTAAATCAGAAGGAAACCATCACCTTGAGTTAGGTGATAAGATTTTAAACATAACACCAAGAGTTCAATCCATGAAAAAAAAGATAAACTAGACTTTACTAAATCAAAAACCTTCTGCTCTGTGAAAGACTCAGTTAAGAGAATAAAAAGACTCATAGAAATATTTGCAAGATAATTTTCTGACTAACAATTTTTATTAAAATATACCAAATACATCTAAAACTGAACAATAATAAACTATACAAGCTACTTGGAAAATGAGCTTGAGATCTGCACAGATCATTACTAAAAATTTACATATTTCAAATAATCTTACGAAAAAATGCTCAACATCACTTGTCACTAGGGAACTGCAAATTAAGACAATAAGATACTACTATATATCTATTAGAATGTCTGAAACAAAAAATATTAACAGCCAAGTGCTGGTGAGATGTGGAGCAATAGGAACTCTTTTTTATTATAAAAATGCAGATGATATAGTCACTTAGGGAGACAGTTTGTCAATTTCTTAACACATTTTTACATCATCTTACCATATGATCCACAATCATAGTCTAGGTTTACCCAGACTTGAAAATGTATGTCCAAATAAAAACCTTCCTTTGAATATTTATTGCAGTTTTATTCATAATGGCCCCAAACAGAAAGCAACCAAGAACCAAGATATCCTTAAGAGGATAATGAATACACAAAATATGGCATATGCTTATAAAAGAATATCATTCAAGAATTTGTTTTTTCAAATGAGCTGTCAGTCATGAAGAGGCATGGAGAAATCTTAAATGCATATTGCTAAGTTAAGGAATTTAGTCTGCAAAGGCTACACACTGTATGACTCCAAATATACAACATTCTGAAAAAGGCACAACTAGAAACAGGGGTTGGGAGAGTTAAATAGCTGAAGCACAAGGGAATGTTTTTGGTGGCTTCGTTGCTAAGTCGTGTCTGACTCTTGTGGATGGCAGCCTGCCAGGCTCCTCTGTCCATGGGATTCTCCAGGCAAGAACACTGGAATGGGTTGCCATTTCCTTCTCCAGGAGATCTTTACAATCCAGGAATCGAATCTGGGTCTCCTGCATTGTAGGCAAATTCTTTACCAACTGAATTACAAGGGAATGTTTAAGGTAATGGAACTAAATATATGAAACTATAAGACCACATGAATGGCATCATTTAAATGTGTAACACTAAGAATAAATGTTAACTTCCCAGAATGAAAGAGAGAATCTGATAAAAAAAAATCATTTATGTTCAACAAATACATTGAACAACTTTACTGAAGCGGTTAAATATATAAGGAACTGACCAAAGTAATTTAGAAATTACTGGATTCTAAAAGGCTAAACATAAAAGGAACTGCATTTAATAACTGTATATAAGTTCTTTCCCCACAGAGATACAGGTTAACACTTCTAAAATCACTATACATGGATACTGGAATAGAATATAAGTAAATAAATAGTGGATATTAGGAGCCAGGATTCTCACTGTGGAAGTTGGAGATTATAGGATTATAGATAAATAAGAGGAGAAGGCTAAATTATCATAGTAGTAATGCCTTAGATTTGAAGACATATGAACTTAGCTTAAGATATAGATCATGATATGTGTGTGTGCTTGGGCATATGCATACATGTTACTATTCATGCATATATCCCCTAGTTCTGTCAGCTGAGAGCACCTAAAAACTATTTCACACTAGCTGGCGAAAGTACACCTAGGATCCAGATCCAGGTTTTTAATACCATTCTTTGGATGGCTGTAAGACTATGTGAGAAATGCATAATATGTGCCTGGAACTTTGGGTAGTGCCAGGAAGTAAAGAAATGCTCAAATACACTCTCATACAATAATGGGGGTTTACCAAAGGGATACAAGAGCCAACTGAAGGAGCTCCCAATAGCTAAACATTTTAAAGGATCATAACCGTGGAGGAGGGCATGGCAACCCACCCCAGTATTCTTGCATGGAGATCTGCATGGACAGAGGAGTCTAGTGGGCTTACAGTCCCTGGGGTTGCAAAGAACTGGGCACAACTAAGCGACTAAGTACGGCACAGCAACCCAAAGTATAGAATGAATTCAATAATTATTTGTATGTATATATGATTAAATAAATAAAAGTGGGAGAACAGACAAATCTTTCATGAAAAAGAATTTCAAATAATTTATATAGATGCTCACTCTCAAGGAGGTGGAGCATAACTCTCCAGTCCTCAAGTATGGGCTGAATATCGCAGTTTTATTACAAAGAGTATGGTATGGAAAGGAAGAAGAGAAAGAATAAGCTTACAGTGGAGAAATATGACAAACACTATACCTACTTAGGTGATCAAAGTTAATATCACCAATGATGAGTCATGCTCACTGTATGAGCCCTTGATTCCATATGATGAAATAGCACTTTACCTCTGTGGTTGTCTTTAAGAAAACATAATACCTCATTCTCACCACAAGAAAAACATCAGGCAAACCACAGATGAAGGCCATTCTACAAAATATCTCAAGGTCATAAGCTCAAAACTCTCAAGGGCATAAACAACAAGGAAAGGCTAAGCAACTGACGGACTGGAGAGAATTCTAAGGAGTTCTGATGATAAATGGCATGTGGTGTTCTGTATGGGATCCTTGAACAGAAACAAACTAGTGAAAACTCAGTAAACCTGAATAATGCATGGACATCAGCTAAAAGTAATGTATCAATATTGATTCACTAATTGTGACAAAAGTCCCATACTAATAAATGATGTAAATGATAGGGACACAGTAGAGGGAAGGAGAGAGTGGGATGAATGGAAAAAGTAGCATCGACATATATACACTACCATGTGTAAAGAAGCTGGTGAGAAATTGCCATATAACACAGAGAGGTCAGCTCAGGGCTCTGGGATGACCTTGAGGGGTGGGATTTGGGGAGGGCAAGGAGGCTCAAGAGAGAGGTGATATATATATATATAATATATATATAATTCTGGCTGATTTGCAATGTTGTGTGGCAGAAACCAATACAACAGTGTAAAGCAATTTCCCTTCAATTAAGAAGAAATTTTTTAAAAAGTAATAGGGAATACTGGCTGTAGAACATAGAAGTTTCTGCACATTATGAATATTTCTGCATATTATGAATATGCACCACATTCATAATAATTATATAAATCTAAGGTATAAATATTTTTTTAAAAAAGGTACACTGAATGAAAAAATACCCAGAGTAAAGCAAATCAACACACAGTTTATAATACTTAGGTATATAACTGGACTTTCCAAAAGCAATACTGAATGTCTGATGCAAATGGAACAATATCTTTTGACTTCCATTATAATATTCTCTGGGCTTCCCTTGTGGCTCAACTGTTAAAGAATTCGCCTGCAATGCGGAAGATCTGGGTTTGATACTGGATTGGCAAGATCCCCTGGAAAAGGAAAAGGCTACCAACTCCAGTATTCTGGCCTAGAGAATTCCATGGACTGTATAGTCCATGGAGTTGCAAAGAGTTGGACAAAACTGAGACTTTCACTTCACTTCATAATATTCTCTATTTCAGTCAGTTAGTTCAGTTGCTCAGCCATGTCTGACTCTTTGCAACCCCATGAACTGCAGTATGCCAGGCCTCCCTGTCATTACCAGCTCCCAGAGTTTACCCAGGCTCATGTCCATTGAGTTGGTGATGCCATCCAAACATCCCATCCTCTTTCATCCCCTTCTCCTCCCACCTTCAATCTTTCCCAGCATCAGGGTCTTTTCAAATGGATCAGTTCTTCCCATCAGGTGTCCAAGGTATTGGAACATCAGCTTCAGCATCAGTCCTTCCAATGAATATTCAAGACTGATTTCCTTTAAGTGGAGGGTTGGATCTCCTTGCAGTCCAAGGGACTCTCAAGAGTCTTCTCCAACACCATAGTTCAAAAGCATCAATTCTTCGGTGCTCAGCTTACTTTGTAGCCCAACTCTCATATCCATACCTGACTACTGGAAAAACCATAGCTTTGACTAGACAGACATTTGTTGGCAAAGTAATGTCCCTGCTTTTAAATATGCTGTCTGGGTTGGTCATAATTTTTCTTCCAGGGAGCAAGTGTCTTTTAATTTCATGGCTGCAGTCACCATCTGCAGTGATTTTGGAGCCCAAGAAAATAAAGTCTCTCACTGTTTCCATTGTTTTTCCATCTATTTGCCATGAAGTGATGGGACCAGATGCTATGATCTTAGTTTTCTGAAGGCTGAGTTTTAAGCCAACTTTTTCACTCCTCTTTCATTTTCATCAAGAGGCTCTTTAATTCTTCTTCACTTTCCGCCATAAGTGTGGTGTCATCTGCATACCTGAGGTTGTTGATATTTCTCCCACCAATCTTGATCCCAGCTTGGGCTTCATCCAGTC
Source organism: Aepyceros melampus (assembly GCA_006408695.1). Taxonomy (NCBI): domain Eukaryota; kingdom Metazoa; phylum Chordata; class Mammalia; order Artiodactyla; family Bovidae; genus Aepyceros; species Aepyceros melampus. Next base: position 252,784 of record SJXQ01000872.1, read on the forward strand.
CAGCATTTCTTATGATATACTCTGCATATAAGTTAAATAAGCAAGGTAACAATATACAGGCTTGACGTATTCCTTTCCTGATTTGGAAACAGTCTGTTGTTCCATGTCCAATTCTAACTATTGCTTTTTAACCTTCATACAGATTTCATAGGAGGCAGGTGAGGTAGTCTGGAATTCCCATCTCTTTCAGAATTTTCCACAGTTTACTGTGATCCACACAGTCAAAGGCTTTGGCATAGTCAATAAAGCAGAAGTTGATGTTTCCTAGAACTCTTTTGCTTTTTCAATGATCAGATGTTGCCAATTTGATCTCTGCTTCCTCTGCCTTTTCTAAAACCAGCTTGAACATCTGGAAGTTCATGGTTCACATACTGTTGAATCCTGGCTTGGAGAATTTTGAGCATCACTTTGATAGTGTGTGACATGAGTGCAACTGTGCAGTAGTTTGAGCATTCTTTGGCATTGCCTTTCTTTGGGATTGGAATGAAAACTGATCTTTGCTAGTCCTGTGGCCACTGCTGAGTTTTCCAAATTTGCTGGCATATTGAGTGCAGCACTTTCACAGCATCATCTTTTAGGATTTGAAATAGCTCAACTGGAATTCCATCACCTCCACTAGCTTTGTTCATAGTGATGCTTCCTAAGGCCCACTCGACTTCATGTTCAAGGATGTCTGGCTCTAGGTGAGTGATCACACCATTGTGATGATCTGGGTTGTGAAGATCTTTTTTGTACAGTTCTATGTATTCCTGCCAACTCTTCTTAATATCTTCTGCTTCTGCTAGGTCCATACCATTCCTGTCCTTTATTATTCTCTATTTAGAGATTATTATAAAAAAGAAAATTGAGGAGAATATCCTGATTTATGTAGGTCTTCGAAATTATAGGAGAAAAGAAAGTTCTCTGTCTGTTCTTTTCATATCCAACAACACATATTCCTAAGAAATTCTTATTTTATTGAATCCAAGGATTATCAATCCAAGTTCTCTATTGGAATCATCTGAGTTTTTAAACAAATTATTTTAAATTGGAGGATAATTGATTTATAATATTGTGGTGGTTCTGCCATATATAAACATGAATCAGTCATAGGCTTACATATGTCCTCTCCCTCTTGAGCCACCCTCCCACCCTCCCACCACATCTCATCCCTCTAGGTTGTCACAGAGCACTGGATTTGAGCTACCTGTGTCATACAGCTAATCCATACTAGCTGCCTAATTTTGCAAATGACAATGTATATGCTTCAATGCTACTCTCTCAATTTGGGTCACCCTCTCCTTCCTCACTGTGTCCACAAGTCTGTTCTCTCTCTTTTTTTTTAATTGACAAGAGATTTCAATGCAGCATATACAGGGTGAGGAGCTTACCTTTATGCTTCTAAGATATTCCATCCATGCTCTGAGGGATCACTACCTAGTAAAAAGTGCTAATTAAACCAGTCTCACTATGCTCAGAACCTAGGTCCACATTTTAGTAGAATTCTACCACATGGCACAGGAAAAGTCTGGCTGACAACAGGATAATACAGATAACATTATTGTTTGTGGCAAAGGGAACAGAGAACCAGAAGGAGCCTGTGAAGCTCTGGAAGCAGTCCTTTTGAGTTCCAAACAGTGACACATTGTTAAACATTCAATATATCTAAAATTAAGTAGGTTTCCCAATGGAAACTAATGCAGACTTCTGGGAGCATTTTGCCCAAGCCATCTTACACTGTTACTTGAAATCTGCAGTGAAATTGGATGGAAGACTTTGTTTCAATCCGTTCCAATATTCCCTGACATGCTCATGAATCCCCATGTAGGATAAATTAGCCAGAGAGAATAGGAGCTGAGTGAGCAGGACTGGCAGGCAGTCTTTTTGAATCATGTACCAGATCCATATTTACACTTCCTATTTGTCGCTTCTCTCATAGAAATGGACTCATGTGTGAAATGGGAGAAATGTGGGCCTATCAATAAACTACATTAGATAGCATGACAAGAGAAGCCATTGATGGATGGGTAGCTCAGAAGCCTGCACAGGCTCCATTACCAAACCAATGAGCATCCTTTTATGCAGTGAGTCTCTCTAATAATTTGTGTTGATGATGATCTGGTGGCAAATTAGAATCAATTAGTGAAAATTTCCTCTCTTACTGTGTTGATGAGGCTTCCGACTCTGTACTCTGTTGATTTGTGTTCTAAGAAATTACCTTTTGGCTCTCTAGATTTGAAACAGGGAATCTTTCTTTCTCACACGATATCCCTATAGTACTTCGCCATTCAATATGTGGTCCTCAGATCAGCAACACTGGTACTGTGGGGAGGTTGTCATACATGTAGAGTCTTAGACTCCATCCTAGACTTCATGAATCAGGATCAGTACTTAATCAAGATCTCTAGATAGTTACTCATGTTTACAGTCTGAAACACTGATTTAGTAGTAATACGAGTGTTGGCGAACTAGACCAGGAGTTCCAGATTGTAATGCCAAACTGAATTACCCTGGGGCCATATTTTTTCTTGCTTTGAAAATATAAGGACTGGCAGGCAATCTTTGATGGTCAATTTTTCTAGGAATGATTAGAATCGAGATTGCACTTTTCAGGCTCCAGCCCAGAATTTTCCCAGCTTCAGATGCATACCCAGCTCTTCTCGCCTTGAGTCATGCTTTTTCTCCAGTGTCTCTACATTAGTTTTTCCCAGATATAATGAATTCCCATTTTGCTCTCCTCCAGAATCCTAGGATTGTTTTAGATAAAACTATTCATAGCACTTACATCCCTGCAATAAAGTTACCTGTTTATCATTTCCTTGGAACAGAGCATAACTTCCTCCATGATATGATTTCTACCTGTATCATCTTTATGTGGGACACTAACAGCAACACAGTGTTCTAGACACTGGACACAAAGAGTACTCAATAAATACTGGATTAAGTGAGCCAATATATTCACTAACAGAAAAGGGTGGAGGACGAAAGACTAGATGAGCAGATGATACAGTGAGCTGGGGGTTGCCAAGGAAAAATGCTACCTTGGGCAGTTATGTGAAGAACTAGTATCGAGTGAAAGGAAAATGCTCATATAGACCTACACGCCTCTCATCAGGTTTATTGTGCCAAGGTCTGGATTCTAGCACTGTTCAACGTCAGCTCCTCTAGCAATAGTGGTTGTGGCATAGACTTGCATTACTGTGATACTGAATGGTTTGCCTTGGAAATGAACACATCATTCTGTCTTTTTTGAGATTAAACTCAAGTACAGAGTTTTGTACTCTTTTGTTGACTCTGAGGGTTACTAGATTTCTTCTAATGGATCCTTGCCACAGTAGTAGATATAATGTAATATGAATCAAATTCCCCCATTATGGTACAAGCTGGAATCAGAATCTGGACGCACAAGCTGGAATCAAGTATGCCAGGAAAAATATCAATAATCTCTGACATGCAGATGACACCACCCTTATGGCAGAAAGCAAAGAACAACTAAAGAGACTCTTGAGGAAAGTGAAAGAGAAGAGTGAAAAAGTGGGCTTAAAACTCAACATTCAGAAAACTAAGATCATGGCATCTGGTTCCATCACTTCATGGCAAATAAATGGAGAAACAATGGAAACAGTTACAGGTTTTAGTTTCTTGGGCTCCAAAATCACTGCAGATGGTGACTGTAGCCATGAAATTAAAAGACACTTGCTCCTTGGAAGAAAAGTTATGACCAATCTAGAGAGCATAGTAAAATGCAGAGACATTACTTTACCAAAAAAGGTCCATCTAGTCAAAGCTATGGGTTTTCCAGTAGTCATGTATGGATGTGAGAGTTGGACTACAAAGTAAGCTGAGCACCGAAGTATTAATGCTTTTGAACTATGGTGTTGGAAGAGACTCTTGAGAGTCACTTGGACTGCAAGGAGATCCAGCCAGTCCATCCTAAAGGAAATCAGTCCTGAACATTCTTTGGAAGCACTGATGCTGAAGCTGAAACTCCAATACTTTAGCCACCTAATGCAAAGAACTGACTGATTTGAAGAGCCCCTGATGCTGGGAAAGATTGAAGGCAGGAGGAGAAGGGAATGACAGAGGATGAGATGGTTGGATGGCATCACTGACTCAATGGACATGAGTCTGAGGAAACTCTGGGAGGTAGTAACAGACAGGGAAGTGACTCTTGAGAGTCACTTGGACTGCAAGGAGATCCAGCCAGTCCATCCTAAAGGAAATCAGTCCTGAACATTCTTTGGAAGCACTGATGCTGAAGCTGAAACTCCAATACTTTAGCCACCTAATGCAAAGAACTGACTGATTTGAAGAGCCCCTGATGCTGGGAAAGATTGAAGGCAGGAGGAGAAGGGAATGACAGAGGATGAGATGGTTGGATGGCATCACTGACTCAATGGACATGAGTCTGAGGAAACTCTGGGAGGTAGTAACAGACAGGGAAGCCTGGCGTGCCACAGGCCATGGGAATCGCAATGATTAGGGCATGACTGAGTAACTGAACTGAACTGACTGATTCTGGCACATTTTAGTTCACTGATTCCTAAAATGTTGATGTTCACTCTTGCCATCTCCTGCTTGACCGCTTCCAGTTTACCTTGATTCATGGACCTAATATTCCAGGTTCCTATGCAATATGGTTCTTATTGCATCGGACTTTACTTTCACCACCAGACACATCCACACCTGGATGTTGTTTACACTTTGGCTCAGCCTCTCCATTCCTTCTGGAGGTATTTCTCCACTCTTCTCCAGGAGCATATTGGGCACCTACTGACCTGGGGAGTTCATCTTTCAGTATCATATCTCTTTGTTTTTTCATACTGTTCATGAGGTTCTCAAGGCAAGAATGCTGAAGTGGTTGCCACTCCCTTTTCCAGTTGATCACATTTTGTCAGAACTCTCCACCATGACCTGTCTGTCTCTGGTGGGCCTACAAGTTATGTCTTGGCTGTGATTCATGTGATCAGTTTGGATAGTTTTCTGTGATTGTAGTTTTCGTTCTCTCTTCCCTCTAATCGGTTAGGATAAGAGGCTTGTGAAAGTATCCTAATGGGAGGTAAACTGAGTCTCTGTTCATTTCTAAGCCAAACCATATAATATCACAGTAAACATAGTTTATGCCCCAACCACTAATGATGAAGAAGCTGAAGTTGAATAATTCTATGAAGATCTAGAAGACCTTCTAGAACTAACACCAAAAAGTTGTCCTTTTCATCATAGGGGACAGGAATGTAAAAGTGGGAAGTTAAGAGATACCTGGAGAAACAGGCAAATTTGGCACTGGAGTACAACATGAAGCAAGGCAAAGGCTAAAAGAGTTTTACCGCGAGAACACACTGGTCATAGCAAACACCCTCTTTCAACAACACAAGAGATGACTCCACACATGGACATCACCACATGATCAATACTGAAATCAGACTGATTCTATTTTTGCAGCTGAAGATGGAGAAGCTCTATACAGTCAACAAAAAGAACACCAGGAGCTGACTGTGGCTCAGATCATAAACTCCTTATTTCAAAATTCAGACTTGAAGAAAGTAGGAGAAACCACTAGGCCATTTAGGTAAGACCTAAATCAAATCCCTTACTACTATACAGTGGAAGTGACAAACAGATTCAAGGGATTAGATCTGATTGACAGAGTGCCTGAAGAACTATGGACAGAAGTTTGTGACATTGAACAGGAGGCAGTGATCAAAACTATCCCTAAGAAAAGGAAATGCAAAAAGGTATAATCATTGTCTGAGGAGGCCTTACAAATAGCTGAGAAAAGAAAAGAAGTGAAAAGCAAAGGAGAAAAGAAAAGATATACCCATATAAATGCTGAATTCCAAAGAAGAGCAAGGGGAGATAAGAAAGCCTTCCTAGCTGATCAATGAAAGAAATAGAGGAAAACAACAGAATGGACAACATTAGAGATCTCTTCAAGAAAATGAGAGATACCAAGGGAACATGTCATAAGGTGATGGGCACAATATAGGACAGAAATGGTATGGACCTAATAGAAACAGGAATATTAAGAAGAGGTGTCAAGAATACACAGTAGAACTATACAAAATGGATCTTAATGACCCAGATAACCATGGTGGTGTGGTTATTCATACTAAGATAGACATCTTGGAGTGAGAAGTCCAGTGCACCTTAGGAAGCATCACTATGAACAAAGCTAGTGGAATTGATGGAATTCCAGTTGAGCTATTTCAAATCCTAAAAGATGATGCTGTGAAAGTGGTGCCCTCAACATGCCAGAAAGCTGGAAAACTTAGCAGTGGCCACAGTTATGGAAAAGGTAAGTTTTCATTCCAGTCCCAAAGAAAGGCAATGCCAAAGAATGTTCAAACTCCCACACAATTTCACTCATCTCACACACTAGCTAAGTAATGCTCAAAGCTCTCCAAGCCAGGCTTCAAAAGTACATGAACCAAGAACTTCCAGATGTTCAGCTGGATTTGAAAAAGCAAGGAACTAGAAATCAAATTGTCAACATCCATCGGGTCATAGAAAAAGCAAGAGAATTCCAAAGAATCATTACTTCTGCTTCATTGATTATGCTAAAGTATTTTACTATGTGGATCACAACAAACTGTGGGAAATGTTTAAAGAAATGGGAATACCAGTCAGCCTTACCTGCTTCCTGAGAAATCTGTATGCAAGTCAAGAAGCAACAGTAAGAACTGAACATGGAACAATGGACTGGTTCCATATTGGGAAAGGAGTACATCAAGACTGTATATTGTCACTCTGCTTACTTAACTTATATGCAGAGTATATTATGCAAAATACCAGGTGAGATGAAGCACCAGCCAGAAATAAGACTGCCAGGAGAAATATCAATAACTTCAGATATGCAGATGACAGCACCCTTATGGCAGAAATCTAAAAGAACTAAAGAGTCTTTTGATGAAGGGGAAAGAAGGGGGAAAAGTTTACTTAAAATTCAGGATTTCAAAAATGAAGATCCTGGTATCTGGTCCCATTACCTCATGGCAGATAGATGGGAAACAATGGAAAGAAACACTGACAATTTTTCCCCCCCTGGGCTCCAAAATCACTAAGATGGTGACTGCAGCCATGAAATTAAAAGATTGTTGTTCCTTGGAAGAAAAGTTATGAACAACTTAGACAGCATATTAAAAAGCAGAGGCATTACTTTACCACCAAAGTCCATAAAGTCAAAACTATGATGTTTCCAGAAGTCATGTATGGATGTGAGAGTTGGACCATAAAGAAAGCTGAGTGTCAAAGAATTAATGCTTTTGAACTGTGGTGTTGGGGAAGACTTTTGAGAGTCCCTTGGACTGCAAGGATATCCAACCAGTCAATCCTAAAGGAAATCAATCCTGAATATTCACTGAAGAACTGAGGCTGAAGCTGAAAATTCAATAATTTGGCCGCCTGATGTGAATGACTGACTTTTTAGAAAAGATCCTGATGCTGGGAAAGATTGAAGGCATAAGAAGTGGACGATAAAGATGAGATGTTGGATGGCATCAAAGACTCAATGGGCATGAGTTTGAGCAAGCTCTGGAAGATGGAGAAGGACAGGGAAGCCTGGTGTGCTGCATTCCATGGCGTCATAAAGAGTTGGACACGACTGAATGACTGAACAACATCAACAACTCTATTCTAATCTCTAAGAGCATTTGCATGTTACTATCATGGCCTCAGATCTGGGTCCTACCCCAGAACAACTGAGTCAAAAAATCTTAAGGATCAGGTCCAAAGCCTTGGGATTGCTTTTAAAACTCCTTGGGAAATATTTTTTATCCTTTGTTCTAAGAGGATTGCCTAAAACGTGTATGTACGCAGAAGAGAAAAATGCTGAAGGTTTTGGGAATCAGGAAATTAGATTCACAGCTGGATTATTCTGCCCATGTTCATCCCGGAGAAGTGACTTAGTGAAAACATTAGAGTTAGCTTCAGTTTCTGTGGAGCTGTCATGTGGAAAAGGATATTTTAATGATTCCAGAAGGTAAATAAAGATCAATAAAGAGAAATTGGAGAGGTCAGTTTCAATTCAATATATAACAGGTATAGTATTTTTCAAGACATATACTCAGATGTGCAAAATTAAAAAAGCAGCTATCATATTTTTATTATTTTTCTGAAACTCAACCTCTCTATTGAACCCTCATTTTAGTTGATGTCATAACCTATAATCCTCACCATTTCTGGGTAAACCTTGGTGCTTCAATATCTTCTGTTTTCAGGTTTAAATTTCAGTGAAGTCAGAATTGTTTCCATCTCCCTTCTCTATCTTAGGTTAAGAGGTAGACATTGCATGCTTTATGTAAAAAATCCTTGCTTCGGGAAATACATCTTTTCCATGACCTTTCCATTGTTTGAAGTGTGTATCTACTGAGACTTAACTTGTCTTCACCAGGCCCTGGTCAATGAACGAGTGTGTCTGACAAAATGTCTGTATCTTTATCTCTTTATCTGGTCCTCAGTTTATGACCCAGACAGCCTTTCGGCTATGATGCAGCCATTTTGGAATGTCAGCTCTCTCTCAGTTAACCTTTGAACCCTTCTTAGAGGCCACAGGAAAAGCTGACTGTCTCTAAAGCAATTAAACTGACAGAGAGTTTCAGAGCTGCCTTTTTCTGCTTCTCACATCACATTCAACTCACTCCACTGATTCCTTCCAGAGTTTGAGATAGAGAGAAATTCATAGAAACTTTACTTCTCAAAGGGCTTCCCTTATGGCTCAGCTGGTAAAGAATCCGTCTACAATGTGGGAGACCTAGGTTTGATCCCTGGGTTGGGAAGATCCCCTGGAGAAGGGAAAGGCTACCCACTCCAGTGTTCTGGCTTAGAGAATTCCATGGACTGTATATACTCCATGGAATCACAAAGAGTCGTGTCTGACTCTTTGTGAACATGGAGTCACAAAGAGTCAGACACGACTGAGTGACTTTCACTTACATTTCTCAAATGCATCTGAAAATTCATCTTCCCTAAAACATATTCAAGTGTAAAAATCATTCAGTTCAATTCAGTCACTCTGTCGTGTCCAACTCTTTGTAACCCCATGGACTGCAGCACACCAGGCTTTCCTGTCCATCACCAACTTCTGGAGCTTGCTCAAACTCATGTCCATCGAGTTGGTAATACCATCCAAACATCTCATCCTCTGTCGTCCCCTTTTCCTCCCGCTTTCAATCTTTCCCAGCATCAGGGGCTTTTCAAATGAGTCAGTTCTTCACATCAGGTGGCCAAAGTACTGGAGCTTCAGCTTCAGCATCAGTCCTTCTAATGTGTATTCAGGACTGATTTCCTTTAGAATTGACTGGGTGGATCTCCTTGCAGTCCAAGGTACTCTCAAGAGTCTTCTCCACCACTACAGTTCAAAAGCATCACTCCTTCCATGCTCAGCTTTCTTTATTTTCCAATTCTCACATCCATACATGACTACTGGAAAAATCATAGCTTTGACTAGTCGGACCTTTGTTGGCAAAGTAATGTCTCTGCTTTTTAATATGCCATCTAGTTTGGTCATAGCTTTTTTTCCAAGGAGAAGCTTCTTTCAATTTCATTAGGTAACAACTTCAAAAGTATCATTCCATCATGTAAAGGAAGACTTTTTGTCTAGTGTATCTTCCCAAAATAAAATGTACCAGATTGACCACTTTTAATGAAATGATCAAGGAAATCCAAGGTTATGGTATAAGATTGGATTGTGTCACTAGTTACTAAATGGAATCATGTAGCAGACTCCCCTAAAGAGTTTTTAAAGCTCAAATGGCAAGAACTGCTCCATTTTTGCTTACTGTGAAATTCAAGGGAGGAAAGATTTTTATCTTTCTGTGTAGCCTCACTCACTAAAATGACTGTAATAGAATTGTGCACACAGCCTTCAGCCAGAGAATATTCTCTCCCTAGTGAATATTCTGTGGCAGATTCTGTTCTAAGGAAAAACAAAGAGGACAAAGTGATCATTAAGCTAGTCTTCATGACCAGCTTCTGGGGTTACCCTTCCATTTCCATGGTATACACTGCTCTCTGGCCACGTAGAAGGAGGTTCATGAGCAAGATTGAGGTCACAGCCTATAAAACAAGGAGCAATTGTACCATCAGTGGGGCTCTGTTGAGGCACTCTTGTTGAGCTCTGCAATCTAGAGAATAACCATCGAGAAAATGCCTCCCTTTCCTTTAGTTGGAAGGCAACTCTCCTCAAGGGAGAAAAGGAAAAGGATGTGTCGATATCAAAGTCACTTCACTTCTCTCAGGGAGATTGGATGTTCATAAAATGTTGTGTGTATATACATATTCCCTACCTCCCTCAAATCACAAAACATTTTTTCATTCCATTTTGTTTTAGTTGCTTAGGTTATTTTAGAAAGATTAAAATAGCTGTATTTTTATATCTTAAGAAGAGCAGTAAGATAGACCACTCATATATTCAGGTTTCTTTTTTTCTTTTAAACAATAGATGTTATTAAATACTTCACTCAAGCCAGGCTTGGTACACTGTCCTATGTGTCTCACTCAGGCTCACTTTCCACCTTTGCACTTTCTTTTGCCACCAATTTAACATGTATACTGTTTTAGGGTACAAAAGTCAGGTCTGTTTAAGCTTGGGGAAGGGAATGTGTTGCAGGAGAAATATTAAAGATGTGAAATGGATAGATGATGATGCCAGTGAGGATGGCTAAAGATAGGTTCTAGGGTATCTTAGATAACAAGTGGTTTTAATTTCTGAATTACAGAAACCTGGAATTCTCCATGATAATTCCACTTCCTTGTAACCATTCCCTCCAGTAGGATACTGGTATAAGTACCCTTTGAGCTGCACTGAGCCCCACTCAGCCCAGATTGATAGAAGAGCATGGTTCACACTTACAGGAATGTACATCTTTGTAACCAGGAAGTTGAGGATAGTACAGAGTCTGCCAAAAATAAAAACTACTCTTCTTTAACTTCTGACATCCCAGTGGAGGTAAGTTAAGACAGAGAAAAGTTTTCCCATTATTTCTCCTAAATTGTTACCTTTCAGGTAAAAATGATCTGAAACAAAAGAAGCATGGATAGGAAGAGGCAGATAATAGAAAAATCAATGTGAATCATCTTCCATTTAGAAGCACCTACCTTCAGTTTAGCCATTCCAGGCCCAGAGCAAGAATTAACTCACTGTTCCTGATAAACAAGGAACTCTTAAACATAAATAACAGAAAATGGAAAAAGAAATAAAAGCAGATGAATCTTCAAACTTTATGAAAAATAAAGAGGAAACTAAACATAAGTTTCTAAATAGTTTTATATTTCCTTACTTTCTTTGACCTTCTCATGTCCAACCCATGCCACATTGCTGTTTTGTGGAAGCCATTCTTTATATTCCCAGAGAATAACATGATTTGCAATGGGACAAAAATTTTTGGTAATTTAGACCAGTTCACACAAGTAAGGGATTAGGTGGGTGTGTCAAGATTCAAACTCAAATCTCAGCTCTAGTCCCTCATGTGTAAAATAGTATAGTGGTGCTCCCTTCACAGGATCATTGTAAAAACTCAATCTTACCACATAAGGAAAATGCATACAATAAAACTTACTGCATAAGAGTCTCAAAAGCTAATACCATTCTCATTGTTACTAACTGGCAGTTCAAGAGACATTGTACCTCACCAAACAGGTATTGACTCTCTTTTTAACAAGAACTCAGAAATGAAGGTGAGGTGTCCATCAGTAGCAAAGATAATAACAACACTAACGACAACATCATCAGACAGTGTATACTAGTTTAGGCTAGTAACAAAGCTCAAATCTCTTTGGGTTAAAATGACAAAAGTCTATGTCTTGAGAGTCAGCTGGAAGCTTTGTTCCACCATCCTTCTCTTGCCTGATTCTAACCTAATGGAAAGTCTCCATCTTTCAATGACGTGCTGGTCAGTGTATCAGAGGAAAGAGGCGACCAAAATTCAGTGCTCCCTGACCCTTAAAGCTTCTACATAGAAATGAAAGGACATTTCTGCTTACATTTCACTTACCAAAACAAGTCATCTGGGTATGACATTGTAATACTATGTGTGCCCAGACTGAGAGAGAACCAGAGTATTTCTGCCAGCCCTAAAGCAAGTTGTGGTATCAACCATATGGCAGGGCCATCAGAAAGTCCCACAGGAAATGTGACATGGGATTTTATGACTTACATTATCATCATGACAATTCTGAATGAGGCTTATTTCCACCCTCAATCTAGAGATGAGGACACTGTGAGCCTCTGGGCAAGTAGAAGACTCACCCAAGGATACAGAGCTAGTAGGTGACACAGACAAGATCAGAATTCAGGTTTCATGCTACATAGATTTCCTCATCTACTCCTGGACCTGGAGACATTTGATCCTGATGCCTTCTTCCTTTGGGTGGTATTATAGGGAGCGAAGATATTTTGAATGCAGTGCCACAGCCTTTGAACAGAAACATAAGCAAAAATGTTCTGCAGTAACAGAGAGAATTGTCCCGAATTATGACTTTATATCACGCTCTCAACATCATAACCATCATGCTTATATTAAGAAGAATGTTAGGTTCTTTACAAGACAGAATGCCCTATATGAAAATAACAAGCATTTGACTAATGGGAGGACTACCAGGGAAGCTTCTCAGTCTTCCCAGCAACTCAGTGAGAAGGTGTTATTATCTCCACTTTAAGATAAGGAAACTGAGGTTAGGAGAGATGATGTACTTTTCCCAGGTACCATAGCAAGAACACAGAGGCTTTGCCTCCTCTTGATCCTACAGCCTGTGCCTTTTACCCATACAAGTCACTGCTTTGTTGGAAACTGAATACTATGAAACTGTGGTTTTGAGACTTTACCTTCGATATTCAACCTTAGTCTCTCTGTGTACATTTCTTGTCCCCAGTGCATTCTATTCTATACTTCTGCTTCTTTGGGCTGTCAAAGTAGGTCTTCTGAAAGTTCTCTGGTTTTAGACACTCATCAATCACCTCTGGTCATCACTTTTCATTAGTACAGAGAGAACTTCAACAACACACACATATAAAGTCCAGTACCTGGTATACAATAAGACTTCAATGTATCTTTAACAGATGACATTGTAGGAAGCATGCATGAACACTAAGCATGGTATCACACCTTATATTTTATCTCCAGAAATGACTAGAACCATAATGTATACAAGAAAATGGTATCTGGCTTGACTGTGTTTTGACATGTGAAGTTGTTACCCTCATAGCAGCTTTGATGGAAATGCAAGGAAAATTAGTTTCCATCTATGCCTCTGATCAGGCTTGAGGGCTTTCTCTTTACCTACATGTTTTATAGAAGTAAAACTCGATACAACTGGGAATTGTGCCTACATGGGCCAACTTTCAGTATTAAAGGATGCTTTTCATTTGATAATTGCTTTCAATAAAGCAGAAACTGAAGTATTCTCCTATTGCATTTGGGAATGGTGATTTTGTTCTAGTGTTTTTATTGATTTGACTGTGTCTTTTTAAGAATGTTATTGCCTTTAAATGCTTTAACTAAGTAAAATAAGTTAAAACAACCATGGCAATTAGCCGTTTGATGGGATTGGGAAAACAAGTGCAGGCAGATAGGGCATTGATAATGAATGGGCATTCTGAGAGTGTTCAGATAGCATGATGTTCTACAGAGTAACATCAAGATTTCTCTATCATCAATCAGGGATTCATACATGAAGTTGATAGAGACTGATTACATATCCCTAATGCTCTTACCTATATAAATTTGCTTCACTTTAGAGTAGCCTGAAAACCACTAATACTGAGCACTTGGTAGAAAAAGCCCTATTAGAGAGAGCTCAATGTGTTTAAATATTTGATGTTAGCTGTATGCTAACGTGAGTTGAAACATAACCTAAAGTTTGGATTGGATGAGAATTAGAGAGGAGTGGTTAGGACAACTTGTACTAGCAACACAATTCCTGTTTTTAAGTATGGCTGCTGTTTACTAACTCTAACCTCTTTCCTATTTGTGCAATGAAAAAATGAGTACAATTGACACTCATATTTTCACATAAATCCTGCTCAAGTCCACTTAGACATGGATCTTTTTCAATAAACAATTATACCTACAGTAAATATATTTTCTCTTCCTTATGATTTTTCTCTAGCTTACTTGCAAGAATACAGTAGATGCCTGTAACATACAAAAATATATGTTAGTTGACTATTTACATTATTGTTAAGGCTTCTGGTCAATAGAAAGCTATTGACCAGCTTTGGAGGAGTCAAAAGCTCTATGAGGATTTTCAACTGTACAAAGTGTCAGCCCCCTTAACCTGTTAACACATTGTTCAAGAGTAAATTGTAATTTTAACTTTATGGGGTTGTAATGAGACTTAAATAAAACAGCACAACCAAAATGCTTATAAGAAATAGCACCTGTAAAAGAGAAAGCATCCGATCGATGTCATTTATTACTATAGTTCAGAGAACTCACAGATATTTTCTTGGTGTCTAAGTGACACTCTGTCTTTTCTTTTCTTTTTCCTGATGTTTTTAACAGGTCGTCATGAGAAGACAGATTCTTTCTATATAGGATATCACAAGAATCACTAACAAGAGGTGGTACTAGGGCTCAGTAGAACACAAGATCAAATTAGTGTTCAACTCCCTCTTTCGTTGTTTGTGTTTCATAACAAATAAAGGCCTCTCTGTTTCTCCTGTGAACAGGAGAATAGGTTTAGCTAAGAAGATCTAAAGCTTTGGGGAAGAAGGGCTGGAGCAGGTGGTCCATGTGTTATTTTTCTTCAGTAATACCAGGAGGCTTACGCAAGTATAGACTGCTGAGGCCTCAAAGCCACATGTAGAGTCATGATCTAGGCTTCCATAAGAGGTCCTTGTGGAACAGAGCCCTTGATACAGTCACTGTCAGCCTTACTCCCTTGACATTGAAATTGCATCATGTTAGGGCAACTGCAGGTCCCTTACTCTCCTGGAGGAAGCTGCTCACACACATCCAGACCATCACCTTCCTTCATTTGCCAGAAGTCTGAAGCATGTGATGACTTTCATCCCATCCACATGGCAAGAACAGGTATTTCAAGGAGAGAGAACTAAATATTTGAAAATATCAAACTGTCAGAAGTGCATAGATTTTATGCTTCTGAATGGTATTATCTAGCATGTGAAATGCAAGGAGATGAAAGATAAAAACAAAAGAATCTTACTTGCATTGTTTCGCTTATTGTACCATTGGTCTCAAAGTGTACCATGAAGAACACATTAGGTGTATGTCTCTCCAACTAAAGTATGTGGGATATGTAACTGGTGTAATGGCCACAGCTTGGGTTTGTAATAGATTCTAGGAACTTGAGTACTGACTTCACCACTTGTTAATTTTGTCATCTTGGACAATTTGTTAGTCTTTGTAAGCATCAATGGTAGAATCTGCTGGTCTGACACAGGGACATTGATTATACCAGTTTATTGGGTTGTTGTAAGGATTAAATGTGGTGATGCATGCAGAGTGCTCGGCATTGAATGAAGTTACACATAAATTCTCAATAAACTTTGGCTATTCATTTTCAGGCTGTAAATAGCAAGTTAAATAGCATTTGCAAAGTTACACTGATAATTAAAAGTAAAACACACAGATATAAATGCCTGTAAGATGCTTTACTGGTAATTAAGAGTGGAAAATAGAACTATAGAAAATAATTGAATATCTACTACTTTCTCTCAAAATTAAATTCTTAGAATAGTTTTTTAAATGGAAATTTAATTTTCTTCCACTAAACTCTTTCCTAATAAATACATTTTAGTGACTATAAAGCTATGGCAAATTCTTTAGTCATAGTTAAGGTGAGCAGCGCTCCTCAAATTTGGATTATCATTCAAATTATTCAGGAGCTTTTATATGTGGATTTATGTAATCAATTTTTAAAATTTATAAAATCTGAGTCAGTAAGTTCCAGAAACCTGTCTTAAAAAAAATTTCAGAATTGATTCCAGTTATTTATCAGATTTTGAACCTTAAATTAGATCATATATTTCAGGTCTGAAGTCTATATATTTTCTTTCTTTTACACTCATTTCAGTTCAGTTCAGTAGCTTAGTTGCGTATGAATCTTTGCGACCCCATGGACTGCAGCATGTCAGGCTTCCCTTCACCAACTCCCAGAGCTCACTCAAATTCATGTCCATTGAGTCAGTGATGCCATCCAACCATCTCATCTTCTGTCTTCCCCTTCTCCTCCTGCCTTCAATCTTTCCCAGCATCAGGGTCTTTTTCTTTTTTTTTAATTAATTTTTATTTTTTAGTTTGTTTTGCTTTACAATACTGTATTTGTTTTGCTATACATTGACATGAATCAGCCACGAGTGTACATGAACTCCCAATCCCGACCCCCACCTCCCCTCTCCCGCCCCACACCCTCTCTCTGGATTATCCCCGTGCATCAGTCCCAAGCATCCTGCATCCTGCATCAAACCTGGACTGGCGATTCGTTTCACTTATGATATCACACATGTTACACTGCCACTCTGCCAACCCATCCCACCCTCTCCCTCTCCCACAGAGTCCAAAAGGCCGTTCTATACATCTGTGTCTCTTTTGCTGTCTTGCGTACAGGTTTATCATTACCATCATTCTAAATTCCATATATATGTGTAAGTATACTGTATTGGTGTTTTTCTTTCTGGCTTACTTCACTCTGTATAATCGGCTCCAGCGTCATCCACCTCATTAGAACTGATTCAAATGTATTCTTTTTAATAGCTGAGTAATACTCCATTGTGTATATGTACCACAGCTTTCTTATCCATTCATCTGCTGATGGACATCTAGGTTGCTTCCATGTCCTGGCTATTATAAACAGTGCCGCAATGAACATTGGGGTACACGTGTCTCTTTCAATTCTGGTTTCCTCACTGTGTATGCCCAGCAGTGGGATTGCTGTGACCCAATCAAAAAATGGGCCAAAGAACTAAATAGACATTTCTCCAAAGAAGACATACGGATGGCTAACAAACACATGAAAAGATGCTCAACATCACTCATTATCAGAGAAATGCAAATCAAAACCACAATGAGGTACCATTTCACACCAGTCAGAATGGCTGCGATCCAAAAGTCAACAAGCAATAAATGCTGGAGAGGGTGTGGAGAAAAGAGAACCCTCTTACACTGTTGGTGGGAATGCAAACTAGTGCAGCCACTACGGACAACAGTGTGGAGATTCCTTTAAAAATTGCATCAGGGTCTTTTCAAATGAGTCAGTTCTTCACATCAAGTGGCCAAAATATTGGAGCTTCAACATCAGTCCTTCCAATGAATATTCAGACTGAGTTCCTTTAGGATGGACTGGTTGGATCTTCTTGTAGTCCAAGGGACTCTCAAGAGTCTTCTCCAACACCACATTTCAAAAGCATCAATTCTTCAGCACTCAGCTTTCTTTATGGTTCAGCTCTCACCTCCATACATGACTACTGCAAAAACCATAGCTTTGACTAGTTGGAACTTTGTTGGTCAAGTACCATCTCTTCTTTTTAATATGTTCTCTAGGTTGGTCATAACTTTTCTTGCAAGGAGCAAGTGTCTTTTAATTTCAGGGCTGCAGTCTCCATCTGCAGTGATTTTGGAGCCCCCCAAAATAAAGTCTGTCACTGTTTCCATTGTTTCCCCATCTATTTGCCATGAAGTGATGAGACTGGATGTCATGATCTCAGTTTTCTGAATGCTGAGTTTTAAGCCAACATTTTCACTCTCCTCATTTAATCTGATATAATTATTTCTATAAGATATCTGTTACGTGTAAAATTTCCTAGTCTAAATCACAAATCACAGCACCTAACTGTCATTGCCTGAACCTCATAGCTGTCACTCTACCTATAACATCTCTGTAGCCAAAGGCATCGTTCCTTTAGTGCTCAGCAACCCCATCACCATTTCCTCTATAATTAGCTAAAATGTACCATGCAGCCAAGATGATTAGGCAAGAAGAGAACATGGGCTAACTATTAGAAAGGTGACAGTGAAATGATTATTATATATAGTAAATGCTCTAAAACAAATGAGTTAGTATGAAAGCCAGATACAGAAAAATATCAGCGTTTCTCCTATAAACCATAAATACTCATAAAATATATATTAGAACAATGCATTATTCATTGAAACTACTAATCCTCAGTCTCAGAGCAGATCTGTCTTCTAAATGCAACTTGGAAGAAGGGCATCAACCACAGGTAGATGCCCTCTACCCTCCACAGGTAGATCAGTGATACCTGGATCTAACAAAGCCTCTCTTGAAAGCTCCAAGGATCTCTTCGTCCTTCACTTATAAACTCAGTCTAAGAGACCATGTACAAAAGAGAATGCATGCTCTTCCACCCTCCTTCACTTCTCAGTTAGTGAAGACATATTTTGGTAACTAACCTAGCATGTGGGTTTCCCAGGTGGTGCAGATGTAAAGAATATGCCTGCCAATGCAGGAGATGCAAGAGACATGGGTTCAACCCCTGGGTCAGGGAGATCCCCTGGCATAGGAAATGGCAACTCACTCCAGTATTCTTGTCTGGAATACAGAGGAGCCTGGCACGCTACTCTAGTCCATGGAGTTGCAAAAAGTCAGACCAAGCACATAGGCAACCTAGCATGCAGATGTCAGGTGGCTTCTTCTTTTTTTTTTTTTAATCAATTTTTATTTTTTAGTTTGTTTTGCTTTACAATACTGTATTCGTTTTGTTACACATTGACATGAATTAGCCATGAGTGTACATGAACTCCCAATCCCGACCCCCACCTCCACCCTCCCGCCCCACACCCTCTCTCTGGATTATCCCCGTGCATCAGTCCCAAGCATCTATTTGCATAATAATTACCTTTTTGATATGAAGGTGTGCATCCAAGGAGAGAAAAAGAACTTTTAGCTCCAAATCTAGCATTTTATTTGTTAGAATAAAAATATTCATTGACATATTTTTGTTTTCAAATACAAAGATACAATCTTTCTTAAAGGACCAATGATATTCCCATTTCCTGAGAGCTAGAAACATGTTAATTGGAAAGTGTATATGTACATATTTTTTTAATCACTGAGGCTTCAAAAGTCCAAAGATGAGCTGTTCAGCTTAGGCATCTAAATAGAACACATCCACAGGGGACTATTTGCTGTTGTTGAATTTGGTATGATGCCCAATGTGCCTTTCCTTGAGTTCACTACTGAATAAGGGAAGGAATTATTGATCCTCTGACACACTGGATGATACAGAGATTCATTTTAGTGGTTGTTTTGTTACTGCTTTGCAACTTGTAAAATAGTATGTATCAATAGTAAAATTAAGGGGGATGAATGTCACTAAGTGTCAAAGAAATTTAAGGTGAAGAATGGGAATACAATAGTCTGAGGATTCAAGGAAGATTATATGGAGAAAGGGAGCTTAAACTGGACCTTGCTAGTTGGAGATGCTTTGGAATTGCAAGGATTTTCATTCAGGAAGATCAGTGCTGCATGGCATTGGATATGAACTCTTGAATGTGATTCAAGCTAAATGGTTCATGTATTTTTAAAAAATGGTTTTGTTTTTTTATTGTTGTTGCCTATTTTTCCTGTTTACATTTTAATCAAGGTATATAATAATATGCACAAATTTTGAGTGTAGAGCGTGGAGTTGTTGTTTAGTTGTGTCCAACTTTTTTGCAACCCCATGGACTATAGCCTGCCAGGCTCATCCGTGTACAGAATTTCCCAAGCTGGAAATACTGGAGAGGGTTGCCATTTCCTTCTCCACTGTTTCTTCCTGACCCAGGGATTGAAGTTGCATCTCCTGCATTGGCACACAGAATCTTTATTGCTGAGCCACCAGAAAAGACCACAGAGCTTGGAAACGTGTGGCACAACACATACACACACACACACACACACACACACATACATACATACATACATATACCCCTATGTAACTGTCAAATACATGGAGGATATAGAAATCTCCAGCATTCCATTTTGTTCCCTTGTACCTCTTTCCAAGAAATATCCAGCCACCAACCAAATACTATGAATCTTGTTATACAGAATAATTTTACCTATTCTTCATCCTTGTACACAAGAGATCACATAATGTGTACTCTTTTATCTGTAATTTTCTTCATCCATTCAATGCCTATGAGATACATCCTTGTCATTGAACTTGGCTCTAAATTGAACAATCTATGTTCAATCTAGTTACTGTATAGTATTTCATTGTATGAATAAAACAAAATTTCTTTATTAATTTTCTAGATGATAGACATTTAGAACTATCTTAAAATGTCTGTAGATATTTTTTTAGTTTGGGTTACCGGAGAATTTGTTGTAATTATCCTTCAGTGAAGTTGTACATTTAATCATTGGGGGAATTTACTTACTTGTGGATTTTCTGGGTCATAAGATAAGCATATGTTTCACTGTAATTGAAATTTCCAGTTGTTTTCCAAAAGGGCTATAAAAATTTTCCCAGCAGCAATGAATGTGGTGAGATTTCCAGTGCCCCACATCTTCATCAACACTACTGTCAGTCTTTCAAAATTCAATGAATTTAAAACTATCATATCATCTTGGTGGAAAGACCTTTCTGTCATTATCAAATGAGTTTAGTTCAGTCGCTCAGTCGTGTCCGACTCTTTGCGACCCCATGAATTGCAGTACGCCAGGCCTACCTGTCCATCACCAACTCCCGGAGTTCTATCAGACTCACGTCCATTGAGTCTGTGATGCCATCCAGCCATCCTATCCTTGGTCGTCCCCTTCTCCTCCTGCCCCCAACCCCTCCCAGCATCAGGGTCTTTTCCAATGAGTCAACCCTTTGCATAAGGTGGCCAAACTACTGGAGCTTCAGTTTTAGCATCATTCCTTCCAAAGAAATCCCAGGGTTGATCTCCTTCAGAATGGATTGGTTGGATCTCCTCGCAGTCCAAGGGACTCTCAAGAGTCTTCAAAGCATCAATTCTTCGGCGCTCAGCCTTCTTCACAGTCCAACTCTNTGATGGACAGGGAGGCCTGGCTTACTGCGATTCATGGGGTCGCAAAGAGTCGGACACGACTGCGCGACTGAACTGAACTCCCCTGTATTTGATCACTGCTTCTGAGAATGAGTGTTCAATGTTCTGAGACCCTCCACAAACTAAGGAAGAGTGCAGATTAAATATACTAAGATAAACAACATAAAATTCAAGGTGTGTATGCATATAGTGTCAGGAAAATGTTGGCAAAAGTTTCTTAAAACTTATCCTGGAAGCCTAAAATGAGGATGACTTCTGTGTGACTTATTTCTTATCACGCTTCAAATCTGAAGTTCAACTTAGTAGAAAGAAAGAGGCTTGGTCTTTCAAGGCTAGTAAGATTATCTTGGTGAGGCTCCTGGGGTCAGAGGGTATTTCTACCATATCAGTCTTTGCTCTTACATTCCACAGTACCTTTCCAGGAATGATCACATAAAAGGAATTTAATATTTCTCTTTAAGGGGAGGATTTGGAAATATGCCTCAATCTTTAAGTCCTACTTATAAGAGTACAAATGTCATGGAAGAAAACATTCTGAGCCCATCTTTCTTGCAGGTCCAGTACCAAGGACTCCCAAATTATTCTTTTGTTTTTCTTGAACACCGAATGACTTCAGGATGTCTTGTCACTTCATCACCATGCAATAGTTGGTTATTCCCATATTTTCCAGCTTTCTGTGAATGTGTACAGCTCAGCTGTAAATCTCAGTCTATTCTGTATGCAGCTTGTTGAGCAGGCTCATTAATTGCAGCACAAGAGGGTAAGCATTTGCAAATAAAGCATCTGCCCTCTCAAAATCAATTCATGTGTCCAGAGCTTACAAATCTTAAAGTATGTAAACATAAGCAGTGCTATGTGAAGCAGACAGGGGCTCCAACCACAGAAGAGTTATTTTTGTGGAACTCTTTTTAACAAGAAATTTTCGGGGGAGGTTTTATTTGGCTAAGTATGCATTCCTTTCAAATAAAATCTATATTTCTAAAAAATAGATACACAAGTTTACACCAGATATATTTTCAAAAAAGGAAACACACTCTTCCATGATATACATAGATCATGAAACAAAAATTATTAGCCCTCCAGAAGTTCCCCCCTCATTTCTCCTTCTAGTTACTGTTACTCTTCCCCCGGATAATCAGAATCCTGACCTTCTAATGCCATAGATTAACTTTCCCTGTTTTTGAAATTGTATATAAATAGAATCATGTAGCATGTCCTGTTTTGCATCTGACTTATTTTGTTCAACACAGTGAGATTCATGTATATTGTTTCTTTAATAATAGCTTATTTATTTTCAATTCAATCCATTTTTCACTATATGAAAATATAACAATTCATCCATTCTATTTTTTTTTTTTTTGACATTTGAGTTGTCTTCAGATGGAGGGTTATAAGGTCAATTACTATTTGACAAAGGAGACAAGAATATACAATGGGAAAAAGGCAGTCTCTTCAGCAAATGGTGTTGAGAAACTTGGACTTCCATGTGTAAATCAATGAAGTTAGAACATATGCTCACACCATACAGAACAATA
Source organism: Aepyceros melampus (assembly GCA_006408695.1). Lineage (NCBI taxonomy): Eukaryota > Metazoa > Chordata > Mammalia > Artiodactyla > Bovidae > Aepyceros > Aepyceros melampus. Next base: position 275,270 of record SJXQ01000872.1, read on the forward strand.
GAGTAAAAATGGCTTAAAGACTTAAACACAAGACATGACACTGTAAAACTCCTAAAAGAGATCAAAGGCAATCTACAAAGGCAATAGAAATAAAACAACAGTAAATACATGGGATGAAATCAAAGTTACAAGGTTTGCATAGCAAAAGAAACCAAAAACAAAATGAAAAGACAACCTAAAGAATTGGAGAAAATACTTGCAAACAGTGCAACCAATAAGGACTTAATTTCCAAAGCATACAAGCATCTCATACATCTCACAACCACCAACAAAAAAACAACCCAAGTGGGATGACCCAGAGGAATGGGATGGGGAGGGAGGTGGGAGGGGGATTCAGGATGGGGAACACATGTACACCCATGGCAGATTCATGTCAATGTATGGCAAAACCAATACAATATTGTAAAGTAAAAAAAAAATTAAAAAAAAAAAAAGGAGAAGACCTAAATAGACATATCACCAAAGAAGAAATAAAGATGGCCAACAGGAACTGAAAATATGGTCAAAGTTGTTAATTATTAAAGAAATGTGAATCAACCACAATGAGGTACCACCTCACACTGGTCAGAATGGCCATCCTTAAAATGTCTGCAAATAGCACATGCTGAAGAGGATGTGGAGAAAAGGGAGCCCTCCTACACTGTTGGTGGGAATGTAAATTGCCATAGCCTGTACGGGAAACAGTATGGAAGTTCCTTAAAACACCACAAATAGAATCATCATATAATCCAACAATCCCACTCCTGTGCATATATCCAGACAAAACTCAAATCCAAAAAGATACATGCATGCGTACGTTCATAGCAGCACTATTCACAATAGCCAAGGCATGGCAACAACCTAAAGTCCACCAAAAGATGAATGGATAAAGAAGATATGGTACATATATACATTTTTATTTTTGGTAAACATGCTTATTCTTATTTTCAATCTCAAGTCCACAAAAAGATGAATGAATAAAAAAGATGTGGTATATATATAAACATTTTTTTTGGTAAACATGCATATTCTTATTTTGGGGGTGTATACTCCTTCAAAGGAATATGACACTCCCAGTTGCCTTGTGTCTTCACTAATGCTTAGTATCATCTGCCTACATTTTACTGATTCAGGTAGGCAATGCAGTTCTAATCCATTGTGGTGCTAATATGCACTTACCTGATGACTAGTGAATCTGAGAACATTTTCAACATATTTTGGTCATTTGGATATCTTTATTTGTGAAGTGTCTCTTTGAGCTGGTTGCTCACTTTTATTGGTCTCTTTTCCTGTGTCTTATTGCTTTGTGTAGTTCTTTTGATATTTTGGCAAATCTTTTCCTGCATCAATCCCATTCTATGACTTACTATGGTATATTTTTGATTAACAAAATTTCTTATTTAAACTAATGCCACATCCCCTTGCACTCTGTCTGGTAAAGAACTACATGTCAATCACAAGCCCTCAGTTTAGTCATTCAGTCATGTCTGACTCTGCAACCTTGTGGACTGCAGCATGTCAGGCCTCTCTGTCCTCACCAACTCCTGGAGCTTGCTCAGACTCATGTCCATTGAGTCAATTATGCCATTCACCATCTCATCTCCTGTCATCCCCTTCTCTTCTTGCCTTCAATCTTTCCCAGAATCAGGGTCTTTTTCAATGAGTCAGTTCTTCACATCAGGTGGCCAAAGTATTGGAGTTTCAGCTTCAGTATCAGTCCTTCCAATGAATATTCAGGACTGACTTCCTTTATGATTGACTTGCTTGATCTCCTTGCAGTGCAAGGGGCTCTCAAGAGTCTTCACCAGCAGCATAGTTCAAAAGCATCAATTCAAAATCACAAGCCCTATTTCATCTTTAAAATTCTTCCTGAATAAATGTGTTTTCCCCCCTTTCCCAAAAGTGTTTGCTATAGGATTATGCTTATATAAGCTTTTGCTATATTGTTAAACAATAATAATAATAATAACAGCACTACTATTAAGTAACAAAAATGTTGATTCTTTCCCACATGACAGGGACTATCTTAAGTACTTTACAGGTAATAACGCACTCAATCCTTTCCAAAAGATCACAGGAGAGACACTCCATCCTCCTGTTACTTATGACTAAACAGAGGCACGAAAGCATGGGCAGTGATTAGACACAAGTATCATTTTCAGGATGTAGCCTAAAGAAAGTATGTTGCACTCAGACTTTTTTCCCACATCTTCACTGATGTGTTAAGGGGAGTAGGCAGACCCAAGAGGCAAAGTTCCTTCAAAACTAAAACTATTCTTGAAGATTGGTGAGTGTGTATCTCTGACAGCATGTCTACGTGACATGCACAGGTTCACCCTAAACATCTTCATTGTATTTGTTCCCTTACCTTTTATGTCTCTTAAGTTGTAATCTTAAGTCTCTTCAGTTTCCATTCCCATATGCTCTAAATGCACAAAAATCAGTCTGTGTATCTTTTCATTGACTGTACTATTCACAAAGTGTGGTGTGTGTCTTTTGGGGTTTCTGTCTGGCACAAGCTCCCTAATTTGAGAAGTTGCTTTCCAAATAAGGGACCTCTTCATCATGTTTGCATTCTCTGCAAGGCCTGTGTCCTAGCCATGGACAAATGAAGAACAGGCAGTCACCCAATACAGGCAATGCGATTAATCCAAAGCATTTAGAAGCAGGATTCAGAGGCTCTGGACAGTTTGGGCTGGCTCTACAATTGTAAGCATTATGAAATCAGAATGAGAGTGACCATATTTGGAGTATTCATGCCAAGCAAAGAAAGTCAGTCTAGAGAAAACCAATATGACACGCTCACACTGAAATCAGAGATGAGAGGCTATTCAGCTTTAAAACAAAGAGAAAAGGTAACCCTTGCCCCTGACATTTAATTTGTTGATTCAATTTCTCATGACTTGATGTTTACTAATTTACCCCTGGATTATTTGAACTATACCCAGATTCTTTCAATATATTATCTCTCCACTTTTTTGGTATTGTCAATCTGACACATTTCTATTTGGTTCAGTTTCAGTTCAGACGCTCAGTTGTGTCCAAATCTTTGGAGCCCCATGAATCGCAGCATGCCATGCCTCCCTGTTCATCACAGACTCCCGGAGTTCACTCAGACTCACGTCCATTGAGTCAGTGATGCCATCCAGGCATCTCATCCTCTGTTGTCCCCTTCTCCTCCTACCCCTAATCTCTCCCAACATCAGGGTCTTCTCCAATGAGTCAACAATTCGCATGAGGTGGCCAAAGTTCTGGAGTTTCATCTTTAGCATCAGTCCTTCCAATGAACACCCAGGACTGATCTCCTTTAGAATGGACTGGTTGGATGTCCCTGCAGTCCAAGGGACTCTCAAGAGTCTTCTCCAACACCACAGCTCAAAAGCATGAATTCCTCAGTGCTCAGCATTCTTCACAGTCCAACTCTCACATCCACACATGACCACTGGAAAAACCACAGCCTTCACTAGACAGACCTTTGTTGGCAAAGTAATGTCTCTGCTTTTGAATATGCTATGTAGGTTGGTCATAATTTTCCTTCCAAGGAGCAAGTGTCTTTTAATTTCATGGCTGCAATCACCTCTGCAGTGATTTAGGAGCCCAAAAAATAAAGTCTGACACTGTTTCCACTGTTTCCCCATCTATTTCCCATGAAGTGAAGGGACCATATGCCATGATCTTAGTTTTCTGAATGTTGAGGTATAAGCCAACTTTTTCACTCTCCTCTTTTACTTTCATCAAGAGACTTTTTAGTTCTTCTTCATTTTCTGCCATAAGGGTGGTGTCATCTGCATATCTGAGGTTATTGATATTTTTCCCAGCAATCTTGATTCCAGCTTGAGCTTCTTCCAGCCCAGCGTTTCTCATGATGTACTCTGCACAGAAGTTAACTAAGCAAGGTGACAATATACAATCTTGATGTGCTCCTTTTCCTATTTGGAACCAGTGTGTTGTTCCAGCATCAGAATCTTTTCCAATGAGTCAACTCTTCGCATGAGGTGGCCAAAGTACTGGAACTTCAGCTTCAGCACCATTCCTTCCAAAGAAATCTCAGAGCCAATCTCCTTCAGAATGGACTGGTTGGATCTCCTTGGAGTCCAAGGGACTCTCAAGAGTCCTCTCCAACACCACAGTTCAAAAGTATCAATTCTTCAGCACTCAGTCTTCTTTACAGTCCAACTCTCACATCCATACATGACTACTAGAAATACCATAGCCTTGACTAGACAGACCTTAGTCGGCAAAGTAATATCTCTGCTTTTGAATATGCTATTTAGGTTGGTCATAAATTTTCTAACAAGGAGTAAGCGTCTTTTAATTTCATGGCTGCAGTCACCATCTGCAGTGATTTTGGAGCCCAGAAAAATAAAGTCTGACACTGTTTGCACTGTTTCCCCGTCTATTTCCCACAAAGTGATGGGATCAGATGCCATGATCTTCGTTTTCTGAATGTTGAGCTTTAAGCCAACATGCTGGGAGGGATTGGGGGCAGGAGGAGAAGGGGACAACAGAGGATGAGATGGCTGGATGGCGTCACTGACTCCATGGGCATGGGTCTTGGTGAACTCCGGGAGTTGGTGATGGACAGGGAGGCCTGGCGTGCGCGATTCATGGGGTCGCAAAGAGTCGGACACGACTGAGAGACTGAACTGAACTCAACTGTTGTTCCATGTCCAGTTCTAACTGTTGCTTCCTGACCTGCATATAGGATTCTCAAGAGGCAGGTTAGGTGGTCTGGTACTCCCATCTCCTTCAGAATTTTCCAGAGTTTATTGTGATCCACACAGTCAAAGGCTTTGGCATAGTCAATAAAGCAGAAATAGATGATTTTTCTGGAACTCTCTTGCTTTTTTGATGATCCAGCAGATGTTGGCAATTTGATCTCTGGTTCCTCTGCCTTTTCTAAAACCAGCTTGAACATCTGGAAGTTCACAGTTCACATATTGCTGAAGCCTGGCTTGGAGAATTTTGAGCATTACTTTACTAGCGTGTGAGATGAGTGCAATTGTGCGGTAGTTTGAGCATTCTTTGGCATTGCCTTTCTTTGGGAATGGAATGAAAACTGACCTTTTCCAGTCCTGTGGCCACTGCTGAGTTTTCCAAATTTGCTGACATTGAGTGCAGCATTTTCACAGCATCATCTTTCAGGATTTGAAATAGCTCAACTGGAATTCCATCACCTCCACTAGCTTTGTTCATAGTGATGCTTTCTAAAGCCCACTTGACTTCACATTCCAGGATGTCTGCCTCTAGGTGAGTGATCACATCATTATGATTATCTTGGTCATGAAGATTTTTTTTTGTAGAGTTCTTCTGTGTATTCTTGTCACCTCATTTCATATCTTCTGCTTCTGTTATGTCCAGACCATTTCTGTCCTTTATCAAGCCTATCTTTGCATGACATGTTCCCTTGGTATCTCTAATTTTCTTGAAGAGATCTCTAGTCTTTCCCACTCTGTTCTTTTCCTCTNAGTTCTTCTGTGTATTCTTGTCACCTCATTTCATATCTTCTGCTTCTGTTATGTCCAGACCATTTCTGTCCTTTATCAAGCCTATCTTTGCATGACATGTTCCCTTGGTATCTCTAATTTTCTTGAAGAGATCTCTAGTCTTTCCCACTCTGTTCTTTTCCTCTATTTCTTTGCACTGATTGCTGAGGAAGGCTTTCTTATGTCTGCTTGCTATTCTTTGGAACTGTGCATTCAGATGCTTATATATTTCCTTTTCTCCTTTGCTTTTCACTTCCCTTTTTTTCACAGCTATTTGTAAGGGTTCTTCAGACAGCCATTTTGCTTTTTTGCATTTCTTTTCCATGGGGATGATCTTTATCCCTGTCTCTTGTACAATGTCATGAACCTCTGTCCATAGTTCTTCAGGCATTCTATCAGATCTAGTCCTTAAATCTATTTTTCACTTCCACTGTTTAGTCACAAGGGATTTGATTTAGGTCATTCTTGAATGGTCTAGTGGTTTTCCCTACTTTCTTCAATTTAAGTCTGAATTTACAATAAGGAGCTCATGGTCTGAGCCACAGTTAGCTTCAGGTCTTGTTTTTGCTGACTGTATAGAGCTTCTCCATGTTTTGCTGCAGAGAATATAATCATTATGATTTTGGTGTTGGCCATGTGTAGAGTCTTCTCTTGTGTTGTTGGGAGAGGGTGTTTGCTATGACCAGTGCGTTCTCTTGGCAACTCTCTATTAGCCTTTGCCCTGTTTCATTCCATACTCGAAGGCCAATTTGTCTATTACTCCAGGTGTTTCTTGACTTCCTACTTTTGCATTCCAGTCCCCTATAATGAAAAGGACATCTTTTTCAGGTGTTAGTCCTAAAAGGTCTTGTAGCTTTTCATAGAACTGTTCAACTTCAGCTTCTTCAGCACTATTGGTTGGGGCATAGGCTTGGATTACCTTGATATTCAATGGTTTGCCTTGGAAATGAACAGAGACCATTCTGTCATTTTTGAGACAGCATCCAAGTACTGCATATCCAACTTTTTGTTGACCGTGATGGCTACTCCATTTCTTCTAAGGGATTTCTGCCTGCAGTAGTAGATATAATGGTCATCTAAGTTAAAATCACCCATTCCAGTCCATTTTAGTTCGCTGACTCCTAGAACATTGACGTTCACTCTTGCCATCTCCTGTTTGAGCACTTCCAATTTGCCTTGATTCATGGATCTGACATTCCAGGTTCCTATGCAATATTGCTCTTTACAGCATCGGACCTTGCTTCTATCACCAGTCACATCCACAGCTGGGTATTGTTTTTGCTTTGGCTCCATCCCTTCTTTCTTTCTGGAGTTATTTCTCCACTGATCTCCAGTAGCATATTGGGCACCTAATGACCTGGGGAGTTTCTCTTTTGGTATCCTATCATTTTGCCTTTTCATGCTGTTCATGGGGTTCTCAAGGCAAGAATACTGAAGTGGTTTGCCATTCCCTTCCCCAGTGGACCACATTCTGTCAGACCTCTTCACCATGACCTGCCCGTCTTGGGTTGCCCCACAGGCATGGCTTAGTTTCATTGAGTTAGACAAGGCTGTGGTCCATGTGATTAGATCCGCTAGTTTTCTGTGATTGTGGTTTCAGTGTGTCTGCCCTCTGATGCTTTCTTGCAACGCTAACCATCTTATTTGGGTTTCTCTTACCTTGGACGTGGGGTATCTGTTCATGGCTGCTCCAGCAAAGCACAGCTGCTGCTCCTTACCTTGAACGAGGGGTATCTCCTCACGGCCGCCCCTCCTGACCTTGAATGTGGAGTAGCTCTTCTCAGCCCTCCTGCAGCTGCACAGCTGTAGCTCCTTAGACGTGGGGTTGTTCCTCTCATCACCTCTCCTGATCCCAGGGTGTGTGGTTGCTTCTGTAGGCCACCTCTCCTGACTTCGGGTGTGTGGTTGCTCCTCTTGCTGCCACTTGTCACCTCGGGCAAGGGTTGCTCCTCTCGGCCACCGCCCCTGACCTTGGGAGTGGGGTAGTTCCTCTCGCCTGCCACCCCTGACCTCCAGCGTGCGTTAGTCGAGAGCTACCCCATGTGGGAGGTCAGGGGCGGCGGCCGAGATGAGCATTTCTACTATATACAGCCAAAGAATCTTAACAAACACATCACAAGACCATTCTTGAGAGATCAGAAGTGGTCCCTCTCTCACTTCAGAGACCTCCAAAAGACTGTTCCTTAGCAAAGCCATGGAGGAGAAGAGAAGGAATTCCACTTGGAATTCGGCATTTTAGTCCTTCTCCTTTCTTTCACTTTCAGTTTGTTCCTATGAAATATACTCAATGCCTCATGCTTCAAGTTCAGATATTAATACTCTTTGGCAATGTACATTTGAAAACGGGGATCTACAGAAGTCTTTGATTAATACAGAGAAATAAATCACTATTAATATAATCAATATAGTAATGCTGTCTCATTTATATAGAATGTTTATAAGCACATTCATCATCTTAAGTAGTTCACAGAGAAATTCTGACATGACTATATTTCTCACCTTTTAAAAAATTTTTGCTTCCACTGCTGGCTTTTTGTTTTGTTTTAAACAATATCGAGTTGTGAAATACATATATATATATATATATATATATATATTTGAGGGCTGTGCTGGGTCTTCATTGCTACATGTAGGCTTTCTCTTTGCAGCATGCAGGTTTCTCACTGTGGTAGCGTCACTTGTTGTGGAACACAGGTTCTAGGGCTCTCTGGCTTCAGAAGTTGTGGTCTGTGGGCTCAGTAGGTGCAGTGCAAGGGATCCAGAGGGTGGCACAGGGGTTCAGTTGCCCCGAGCCCTGTGGGATCTTTCTGGACCAGGGATGGAACCAGTGTTACCGGTATTACATGGTGGACTCTAAACTCCTGGACCACCAGGGTAGCCCCAGTTAGTTTTATGGTCCAGAACACAGAATTGGTCTATGGTCTCTCCCACAGCACCACAAGATCAGAGTGTGAACAGTTCCACGTACTATCCCCATTTAACATAAGAACATCGATGCACAGAGAAAAATAGTGACTTGCCTAGATATATACTTAGAAAACCCACTAAACAGAATCACTGACTCAGCCACTTGGTCACATTGCTGTTTTAGAGAAAGCCATCCTGGCATGTTCAGTATATTGCCAACTATGCATCTTGTATGTTTACCAACTTTAGACCTTGAATAAGCATTTGCTAGCGTGTGATACACTCTGCAGCCAGACCTGGACATGCTATCTTAGACAAGTTTTGTGCAAATATACAGACTCAGTGGCCACAAGGTCCCATTGCAGCGGATCTAGAGGTCACAACATTTGAAAATGTCTCTTTTGCTGCCTTGCTGACACTTGTCCCCTTTATCACTAATGGACATTGGAATTTGTCATCTTGTTGAATTGTTTCCTTGGTGAAGCAGGTATTTCGTGTGTAAGGTGAGAGGGCATAGGACTGGAATCAGTACTAAGAGCACTGGGCTGGAATTCTGTGCGTTACTACCACTTCTGCTATTTCCTAACCAAGTGGTTTGGAATAAGTTGCTTTTGAGGAGCAGTTTCAGACTTCATCACCCACAGGTGTGATGGATCGTGATGGGCCACTATACATGCTCAGGGTTGTAGTTCTAGCCATTCTTCAGGGTCAGTGCCTCCAAGAAAATGTTGCTTTCTCTAGCTATTGCAATGATCTCTCCTCATTTTGAATTTTTGAAAAAAAAAAAAAATGTTCAAAACTCAATTCCAGATCAGCTTCCTCTAAATGAGTACTTTTGGTATAATCTTTAGGAAAAAATTGGTTGATATCGGAAAAAAAAAAAAAAAAAACTGTGTGTGCATTGCAAATGTATGTTTTCCTCTCATGCAAGTAAAAGCTGAAAAAACTGCATTTACTTACTGCACAACTTCTCAGGGACTTTCATGTATTAACACATAGTATGGATTTCCCAAAGCAGGGTATAATATTAGGTGTTTACTAACCACTGGCATTGAGAGAGGACAGAAATGGCATCTCTTATGATTTCCTAGAATATCATTCCTTAAAACATTTGGAAATGGCATTTAAGCACCCCCTTTGCCCTGAAATTATCTTTTTTAAATTAATTGTATAACCTGAAAAATTTAGGAAAATAATCAAAGTTACCCAAACCTTTAGTAGTCTTTTATGTGTGAGATTTCTAGGAAAACAATTACAGAATTGAAGGACTTAACAGGATTCTTAGAGAAACATTTCCTTCATGTTCACTCTGATGGATTGTGGAATGACATACCAAGCCTAGAAATGGTAAGCAACTTAGCCAAACTTATTCAGGTAGCTAGTCACCGAACCAGGATGAGAACCCAGCTCACTACTGGCAGCTCATCCATCCATCGCCTCTTAGAACAGTGCATTGTCAGGAAAGGAACTGTCTTCTGGGGCAAAAATCCTGTAAAAACCTCCAGAACATATGCCACATGGTCAGAGGAACTGAGCCAGAAATGAACTGGGTCATCTCTTCTCTTCCAGGAAGAAGAGAAAGTTTTACTGCTTTTACTCACAGATGTCAACAAGCTAAACTTATGACTGACAAATGAAATTTGATTTGTACTTCAGGACTATAAAGCGCCTGAGCAAAACAGTTATTGCTATGTGCTAAAAGGAGGAAAGTAAGGAGGACCACTCAGATTCAAAATTCTAAAAAACAAACAAACAAACAAAAAAAAACAGAAGGGTCCACAAAGTTTCAGGAAGAGAGGCTGACATGAATTGAGAGTTTGAGGAGTAAAAAGAGGATAACCATGAAGTTTCTCAATGAAAACAAAGAATCAGATGGTAGATATTCGCATAGACATATAATGTCTTGATTGATGACTAAATGGCAGCACTGTGTGAAAAACACATTTTTAAGTACACTACCTTATTAATTCTCATAATACCACTGTGTTATAGATCACGATGTGACTCCCTGTGACAGCATCACATGACGGAATGTTAGGCAAATTTTTGCCCCCAACTCTGGTATTTCTAAATCAGAAACCCAGCAATTGCCTGGTGCACTTGACCCAAGCTCTCTAGGTGGTTCCCACACATGCTGAAATATAGAGTATCAGTGCCTTGTATCCATCCTAAAGACAGGAAATCTAAGAAGAGGAAGGTTATATAACATGTCCCAGCGTTACTCAGCTTTCATGTGGTGCCTAAAACATCTGGACTCAGATCTTTCTTCTAAAACCCATACTCTGAATCAATATAATCTGTAAGCAACACAACCGGTACACTCTTTCATCCTTCTCTGATAGAGTGCAGTTTTCTTTCATGATTCTCGCTTTCCTGGATATTTGGATCATAAGCAAACAAGGAATTAAGATGGAAACTGAACTATCACAGGAGGAAGGAAAGGGAACAAGGGAAAGAAGATAATAAAGATGTCCTACAAGGCCACAGAAAGAGACAGCAGCAGAATCTGTTCACCTTCATGTAAACAGCTTATCAGGAGGGAGGCGATCAGCAAGGCAATTGGGGTGAAAATCCTGAAAAATGCCCCAGTCTCTCCCTGCCAGGTTCATGAACTGCTTTGGCAGGCAAACAACAGCACATTATATGTAATTGCCGGTTTACTCTACCTTGTCTGCCTTTTATTTTCATAAGGAATCCTTGTTATTTAGTGGAATTCACAGAGGAATCCATTACAGGCTGGCTACAAAGAATGCACAGTATTTACTCCTGTAATAAAAAGTCTAATTTTGCAATAACATGATGATCTTTGGAAAGCGCCGGCTGATGGAATCCAAGTCTGGCAAAATTAGCCTTTTTTGGTGCTGCTCATTATTATGGCACTTGTGAGAAGGCAATCTGCATATAAGTTAAATAAGATGTGTATAAGAGACAGGGTGGGAGATGGTAGGGTGAGGGGATGGCCATCAGGCTGAGAGCACAGAAGCAGCATCGGGTGGGCTTGTGTTTAATGTGGGCTGAGGCTCAGTGCATTCAACAGCAGTGATGTGTCCTTGGCAAAGGTACTGAGCAGTTTGCCACCTGGTCCTAGGCCTCTCTTCCTGAGCCACAGGCAGGTGCCTGGCGACATTACTACGCCTGTGATCTCAGCCTCCTCTGGGACTGAGGCAAAACCAACCCTCATTTAGTGATACATAAGCAAATTAGGTTTTAGGATGGAAAATGTATTATCCCAGGGTTTATCTCCTACAATCACTCAGTTTACAGGTAGCTGACAGGTTATCAAAGACACCACCATCACGTTAAATCAGAACTCTCGGGTGTCTTTTCCTTTCCTTTCCTCATACCTGCAACAAAGAACACTGTTTTACACGTCACCATTTACCCACAGTACAGTGTTATAGCAGCTACCTAGAGCACATTAAAGTTGTACTATAGACCCAGAATTCCTCATTTCATCAGTCTACGTTCCCTGGTATTAATTGATTAGGATAGCAGGTGCTTCTTTCTTGATCTGAAAGATGTTTTTAAATTAAAATTCTTAGTCTGACAAAAATCAGCTGTATACCTCTTTCCTAAAATCTGCCAGGTCTAGACTGAAGACAACTTATTTTTCTCCTCCTATTCAAGCCTCCAGAGGCATTATCTACAAACATGGTTGCCTTGTTTCTTAAATAATGGCTTTGGTGCTGGAAGAATTTAATGAGTGTGCTGCAAAGCCTTTGTTCTGATTACATGAACAGGAAACTGATCTGTTGTGAATGCATCAAAAAACAACACTCCAATTAACCCTGAGATTCCAGGAGCTGTGAGAAGCAGCTTCATTTGATAAATTCCCACTGAAACACAACCTCCACTTGCTATCAATATGCGTGGGCATTCTAAATGTGAACCAGAAATGACTAACTACTCCCCAACTGAAAGAGCAAACATTATAAAACACCTAAACTACTAATTAAAACATAAATCAAAATAAAAAATCAGCTTACCTCTTCTTTACTTTCTCACACATACCTACCATAGCACCCAGCCTCAGAAAATAAGTTATTAACATTTCATAGACCCTTATTTGGTGAAAATACATAGTAGAGCTTTATGAGTTAGCATGACTAAATATTAGTCCACTGTGTAAAATTCTGAAATTGGTAAACTCAAATTACCTTAAATTTCATCCATCAACATGAAAATGAATGACTGATACTTAATTTATATTTATCCATTCAGTTCAGTTGCTCAGTTGTGTCCAAACTTTGCAATGCCATGAAACACAGCATGCCAGGCCTCCCTGTCCATCACCAACTCTCAGAGTCCACCCAACCCCATGTCCATTGAGTTGGTGATGCCATCCAACCATCTCATCCTCTGTTGTCCCCTTCTCCTCCTGCCCTCAATCTTTCACAGCATTGGGGTATTTTCAAAGAGTCAGCTCTTCACATCAGGTGGCCAAAGTATTAAAGTTTCAGTTGCAACATCAGTCCTTCCAATGAACACTCAGGACTGATCTCCTTTGGAATGGACTGGTTGGATCTCCTTGCAGTCCAAGGGATTCTCAAGAGTCTTCTCCAACATTACAGTTCAAAAGCATCAATTATTGAGTGCTCAGCTTTCTTTATAGTCAACTCTCATATCCATGGGACTTCCCTGGTGGCTCAGAGATTAAAGCATCTGCCTGGAATGCGGCAGACCCAGGTTTGATCTCTGGGTTGGGAAGACCCCCTGGAGAAGGAAATGGCAACCCACTCCAGTACTCTCGCCTGGAGAATCCCATGGAGGGAGGAGCCTGGTAGGCCACAGTGCATGGGATCACAGAGTCGGACAGGACTGAGCGACTTCACTTTCACTTTCTCATATCCATACATGACTACTGGAAAAACCATAGCCTTGACTAGATGGACCTTTGTTGACAAAGTAATGTCTCTGCTTTTTTTTATTATTATTATTTATTGTTTTATTATTATTATAAAAATGACACAAGTTCATTATAAAAATTCAAGCTGTTATAAAAGTATAAAATTAGCATAAAAATTACCCACAATTTAGGTTGACCTTAGTGAATATCGTTCCAGGCATCTCTCTATGTAAATAACATATTGACATGCATATTTTCATTGTCTAGGTTGGTCATAACTTTTCTTCCAAGGAGTAAGCATCTTTTAGTTTCATGGCTGCAGTCACCATCTGCAGTGATTTTGGAGCCCAGAAAAATAAAGTCAGCCACTGTTTCCACTGTTTCCCCATCTATTTTCCATGAAGTGATGGGACTGGATGCCATGACCTTCGTTTCCTGAATGTTGAGCTTTAAGCCAACTTTTTCACTCTCCTCTTTCACTTTCATCAAGGGGCTCTTTAGTTCCTCTTTACTTTCTGCCATAAAGGTGGTGTTATGTGCATACCTGAGGTTATTGATATTTTCCCAGCAATCTTGATTCCAGCTTGTGCTTCCTCCAGCCCAGCACTTCTCATGATGTACCCTGCATAGAAGTTAAATAAGCAGGCTGACAATATACAGCCTTGATGTACTCCTTTTCCATGGTGAGGAATAATTGCTGTTTGTTTGCCTGCTCACTGAGAGAGGTAGTACCTGAATTTTGCTTGTCAAAACTTCTGTGCATGTCATAGCAATTAGTATCCACCAGTTATAGTTAGAAATCATTGTGACTGATTTCATCAGTACTTATTCATAGCATCTAAGTTGAGATCATGGCATCCGGACCCATCACTTGATAGCAAATGGATGGGAAAACAATGGAAACAGTGACAGACTTTGTTTTGGGGGATCCAAAATCACTGCAGATGGTGAATGCAACCATGAAATTAAAAGATACTTGCTCCTTGGAGGAAAAATTATGATCAACCTAGACAGCATATTGAAAAACAGAGACATTACTTTGTCAACAATCTAATCTAGTCAAAGCTATGGTTTTTCCAGTAGTCATGTTTGGATGTGAGAGTTGGACTATAAGAAGCTGAGAATCAAAGAATTGATGTTTTTGAACTGTGGTGTTGGAGAAGACTCTTGAGAGTCCCTTGGACTGCAAGGAGATCTAACCAGTCCATTCTAAAGGAAATCAGCCCTGAATACTCATTGGAAGGACTGATGCTGAAGGTGAAGCTCCAATACTTTGTCCACCTAATGGGAAGAACTGACTCCTTGGAAAACACCCTGATGCTGGGAAACATTGAAGGTGTGATAAGAAGGGGACAATAGAGGATGAGATTGTTGGATGGCATCACCGACTCAATGGACATGAGTTTGAGCAAACTCTAGGAGTTGGTGATGGACAGGCAAGCCTGGCGTGCTGCAGTGCATGCAGCTGCAAAGAGTCAGCCATGACTGAACTGAACTGAACTGAGGTTGAGTCAATAGTTCAATTCATTAACACCTCTGATAAAGCACAGCTCAGTTAAAAAGAGTTCAGTTAACTTGATTTGTTGATTTGCTTGTTCTTCAGTTCAGTCACTCAGTCATGTTCAACTCTTTGCTACCCCATGGACTGCAGCACGCCAGGCCTCCTTGTCCCTCACCAACTCCCAGAGTTTACTCAACCTTATGTCCATTGAGTAGGTGATGACATCCAACAGTCTCATCCTCTGTCATCCCCTTCTCCTCCTACCTTCAATCTTTCCCAGCATCAGGGTCTTTTTAAATGAGTCCATTCTTTGCGCTAGGTGGCCAAAGTATTGGAGTTTCAGCTGTAACATCAGTCCTTCCAATGAATATTCAGGACTGATTTGTTTTAGGATGGACTAGTTGGATCTCCTTGCAGTCCAAGGGACCATCAAGAGTCTTCTCCAACACCACAGTTCAAAAGCATCCATTCTTTGGTGCTCAGATTTCTCTGTAGTCCAACTCTCACATCCTTATATGACTACTGGGAAAACCATAGCCTTGACTAGATGGACCTTTGTTGACAAAGTAATGTCTCTGCTTTTTAATATGCTGTCTAGGTTGATCATAACTTTGTTTCTAAGGAATAAGCGTCTTATTTCATGGCTGCAGTTACCATCTGTAGTGATTTTGGATTCCCCCAAAATAAAATGTGTCACTGTTTGCCCTGTTTCCCCATCTATATGCCATGAAGTGATGGGACCAGATGCCATGATCTTAGTTTTCTGAATGTTGAGCTTTAATCCAACTTTTTCATGCTCCTCTTCATTTTCATCAAGAGGCTCTTTAGTTCTTATTTGCTTTCTGCCATAAGGGTGGTGTCACCTATATATATATGAGGTTATTAATATTTCTCCCAGGAATCTTGATTCCAGCTTGTGCTTCATCCAGCCCAGCACTTCTCATGATGTACTCTGCATATAAGTTAAATAAGTTGGATGACAATATACAGCTTGTTCTTATTCACATACTATTGCTTCCATCCTCCCCAGCCTTTGCTTTAATTCTTTCCATCACTTTGACCTTCCCTGCTGCCTTCCATGGAACATGATTGCCTTCAGTAAGATTTTAGAGATAAAAAGGATATATTGATTTCCTAAATTCTTTTCAGATCCCTTGCATATTGTCAGGTCTGTGGACCCTGTGTAAGTGCTTATAATAGCATAATCATGAAGAAAGGAACCCAAGTGTTGTGTTTCAGAACAAGCTTTCAGCCATCTCTTGGAAGCATCCATTCTGCATCTGAAGCCATTTAATGAAAAAGACATACAGAGGAACATGATGTATTAGTTACTTGATAACTAATGTCCTTTTAAGGGTTCCAACTCTACCCCACTGCATACACATACTAATACACACACACTCCCACACACACAGAGTAAAATGCCTTAGAATGATAAAAAATTGCTAACTTGTTATTCACATTATTGAAATTATACTTATTTATATTTCCTACAGATTCCAGATATTCTATAAAACATTATGATCCAAGAAGTTTTTAAAATCTCTATTTAGAGAAGCTATAAACACTACAGAGTAGCTTTGTCACTTCTTTAATTAGGAAGGATTAAAGCAACCAGTGGTCAGTAAGATGAATGCAACTCTTGATGCAAACAACTATTCAGAAAAGGAGGAATCTTGCAACTTCATGAATCTTCCTGGACAAGATTAAGAAATTTGCAGTTTCTTTAAGGCTGGAAGACATTGAATGGTGAATAAATAAACACTCCGGTAACGCTTTTTGTGACTCTGCTCTAATGTAACCACAACAGAAAGCAAAATGAATACAGTATTGTAAAGCAAAACAAACTAAAAAAATAAAAATTAATTAATTAAAAAAAAAGAAATTGAAAAAAAAGAAGAAGAAAAAAAAAGAAAGCTATTTAAGAGAGCATAAACTTTTAAAGTCATTGTGCTGTTCTATTTCCCATATTCTTGTTCTGCAACAGCAGTGCTCTTTACCTGTTCATCCTGCCACCCACACAGTAACTTATTCATGTGTAAAGGTTAAACCCGCATAATTATGGTAGAAACGCATAAAAGGTACAAGACTGATGTGTTCAGCACATGATATTGGAGGGAGAAAGGGACGGTTTTCACATATGGAGCAAGAACTAGAGATAGTGACAGAGACAGAGAAAGACTCTGCATTAGATGGAACTGACTCTATAAAAAATATACGTTTATGGTTCTGCATCTGTTAATGGCTAGGTACCAACTAGACAAATCCATACTTAGGACAGGAAGAAGTTTTGCTTCCAAGCTATTCAAACACCATCCCTCTAAGGACAACTCATGATAAAATCTATGCTGATAGATAAAATCTATCCTTAGAAATCCTCCTCCTGAGGCTCTTTCTCCCAAAGAATCAGACATGTTCTTATTTATCAAGAAGTTTTCTTGAAAGCCAGAGAGTGGGATATTGTTCTTATTAAGGGAGGAACAGGAAGGAAAAAAAAGAACATGATTAGGGTCACTGATGAGGTATCTATTGAATTACCCAAATTCCCATCACTTCTAATTTAGGTATCTTCTCACAAATAATTATATATGCCACATTTAATACATGCAGTATTTAACTCACACAATGTGTGCTGTTCATAGGAAAGATTGATGCTAACGATTTTGCTTAGGATTTTTAGAAAGGCACTCATTCAGACTCACAGGAAGCACAAAACAAATGGTAGCTGAATGAAATAAAATTTATCTGGTGAATAATTATGTTCAAGGTATGAAGTTGCTTTGGTTTAAATGAAAAACATACATTTGGGAAGAGTTCCTTAAAATTTATTAAATTCTGTAAAAGAGGCATTGCCAATGAATTGAGAATTGGCCCTGAAAGATGTAACTTCCCAGAAAGGGAATATAGATCAGTCAGTAGTTGAAAACCATTTGTAGAGCAGAAATTTCAATTGCTAGGATCACATTCTTACAAAAAAATATGAAATCAGTGTCTTGAATATAACATATGCCTAGTAGCTTAAAGAAGATTCTGATGAGAGGTTAGGTGTTTATATTATTCATCCTTACATAAGACTCTGTTTGCTTTGTAAAAAGTCTTTAATGGCATAACCTCAGATAATTTCTATAACTATGATCCTAGCAGCATCAACCTATTTCATGAATAGATGACTATTCTCTTTATAGAAACTGGATGATAACTCTTAACACTTTGGTATGACATTCACGGATTTCTTAGAACTGGTTCAAATCGAGAGAGAAAGGAAGGGTAAGAACATATAACCTGAAGATACATGTTAGGGTTACAAGAGAATTACAGTTTATTTAATATGCCATACCTATATTATCTCTGATATCAAATAAACTCTCAGTTTATTTTGCAAGCCTAATTTTGCAAGTAAGGAAATTGATGCTCACAATAGAATCAAGTTTAGGCCAAAATCCCACTTCTGACTCTGTTCAAAACATATTTCCATGTTTATTTTTGAACTGGAAAATTGCAATCAGAGTCAGTAGTGTCCGTAAGATTTGGAGGCAAAATTTTCAAGATTCTTGGTCAGTAGGCATGTCTGTAAGCCCACCACTCATTCTTACCTAACTTCTATTCCCTTTACTACCTAACTTAAGCCACTGAAATTTATATCTGTGGGAGTCAATCTTCTTGTAGAAGTTTTGGGCCACTTCTGTAACTAGAATTATAGTCTACCTATACACAGAGACATCATGGGCTTAGGAATACCTTTAGAATATTTCTTCACTTATGCAGCTTTCACAAAAGCTTGAATGTATGGACTTAAATGAGGAAAGTTAATGTTGATGAAGATCCTAATAATGAAACATGTGTTCCAGCCACGTGTTAAGCACATAGTCATCACACCACCTCTATTATAACTTCTCGTTTACAATGGAAACCAAGATGTAGAAAGGTTAAGTAAATGCATGTTAGGATACAGCTTTAAATCCAGATATGAGTGATTTATATGCCCTCCACCATTAGAAAATATTGCTACTCCAGTGGGGAAACCAGAGAAACAGTCCTTATTCTCAAGTCCAGCTGACTCAATGGAAATATCCTTAGAAATCCTCCTCCTGATGCTCTTTCTCCCAAAGAATCAGACATGTTATTTATCAAGAACTTTTCTTGAAAGCCAGAGAGTGGGATATTGTTCTTATTAAGCAAGGAACAAGAAGAAAAAAAAAAAAAAAAAGAACATGATTAAGGTCACTGATGAGGTAGCTATTGAATTACCCCAATTCCCATCACTTTCTAATTTAGGTATCTTCTCACAAATAATTATATATGCCACATTTAATACATGCAGTATGCATATATGTGTTTCCCTGGTGGCTCAGATGGTAAAGAATCTGCCTGCACTGTGGGAAACCTAGATTTGATCCCTGGGTAAAGAAGATGGCCTGGAGAAGGAAATGCAATCCACTCCAGTATTCTAGCCTGGAGAAGTTCATGGACTATACAGTCCATGGGGTCACGAAGAGTCGGACACAGCTGAGTGACTTTCACTTACCAGTATTCTTGCCTGGAGAATTTCACGGACAGAGGAGCCAGTCGGGCTACAGTCCATGGGGTTGCAGAGTCAGACATGACTGAACGACTAACACTTATGCATATATAAACATTCTTTACTGTTTAACATTTTCTGAGCTCTAAATTCTTCTATTCTCAAAATGATCACCAAATTACTGTGTACCTTTATTAAGCAAACTACTAGCAACATGTGGGTGCAGAGAAAATAAGTACAAGTTTTGGCAAAATGCTAGTATGAAACCATGAGAATGGAAACAAAATGCTTAACTTTTTCAAGAAGGTTTAGGTATTAAATTAAAACTCCCTGGATTTTGCAACTGATCTAGTTATACTGAAAATACAATAAATTCCTGAAGACAGAGAATTCTTCATCTCATTTCAGACAAATCTTCCCATATTTTATTCTGTCAGTCAAATTGTATCTCAAATTATTTCTGTTGAACTATTGTTTAAGTGCCACAGTCAGCTCCTGGTCTTGTCTTTGTTGATTGTATAGAGCTTCTCCATCTTTGGCTGCAAAGAATATAATCAATCTGATTTCGGTGTTGACCATCTGGTGATGTCCATGTGTAGAGTCTTCTCTTGTGTTGTTGGAAGAGGGTGTTTGCTATGACCAGTGCATTTTCTTGGCAAAACTCTATTAGTCTTTGCCCTGCTTCATTCCGCATTCCAAGGCCAAATTTGCCTGTTACTCCAGGTGTTTCTTGACTTCCTACTTTTGCATTCCAGTCCCCTATAATGAAAAGGACATCTTTTTTGGGTATTAGTTCTAAAAGATCTTGTAGGTCTTCATAAAACNGTCAATAAAGCAGAAATAGATGTTTTTCTGGAACTCTTTTGCTTTTTCAATGATCCAGCGGATGTTGGCAATTTGATCTCTGGTTCCTCCGCCTTTTCTAAAACCAGTTTGAACATCTGGAAGTTCACTGTTCACATATTGCTGAACCTCGGCTTGGAGAATATATAAACAGGTTCAAATCCTTGTTTCCCTGCCTCCAGGCATTCTATTGCCAATCTAATTTTAAAATGAAATTTGGATTTTTTGAAAGCATAGAAATTTATTAACATTCAGTTTAAAATATTTTATTTCTTTGAGCAAAGTACAGATTACTAAAGCTTTCAAGACCCATTGAATGGGGATACTGACTACCTTTCCAGACTCACCTCTTGCCAATTTTCCCCTTTCTTTTTACATTTCAGGCATGTTTAAATGTTCTCAGTTACCATTCCAGCTCCAATATCTGCTTTCACCCATGTTCCATGAACCTTTTCTTCCTGTGCTTGGCCTGTTTGACTTCTGTGGATGCTCAACATTTCAATGTTGATGTTGTTTCTGGACTCCATTTCCTGAATACTTCATGCCTGTCCAGGTGCCTGTCTTCTGTGCTCCTGTAGCTCCTTCTATTTCTTTCTCTCAGCTCTTACTCTTTATGCAAGTGTGACCTGCATTTATTTACGTCCATTATATTTCTCAGGCAATCTTTAGTTCTCAGTATTGAGGCCTAGCATAGGCCACGCCAAAATGGACCTCAGGAGCTTATTTTGATTTAAAGTTGCTTAAGAAATGGGCACTGTGAAAGGGACACTCTGCCCCTCCCTTTTGTCTCCCTGAAAGCAGGAAATGAATCTCTCACATGAAAGGTGCCCTCCCTGCAACTAAAATTTAAAAAGAACATTCATGTCACCAGAGACAGAGAATTCAGGTGAAGCAGGGTTTACAAAGAAAATTTGTTACTTTTTTAGTTTACTACCCTGAGCCCAAACTTTACTTTCTTCACTGACTGATCACACCACACCTAAGTGTCTTTGTCCTGTCAAATTCTCAGAAATGTTATTTTTTCTAAGAAATATAAAGACTGCCTGAGTTGGCCACTTTTTATGTCTCATTTCAATGAGACCTCTTTGTGCACAAGTTTCTTTCTTTCTTTTTTGTTTATCTATCTTGTATCAATTTCATTATTATTCCAGTCTTAAGAGCTCAAGAAGGGTAGAGGGGGGAAATTTCCCTAGAAATTAGTATAGTGCAGGACGTAGGAAAATGCAGAGGAAACAGAGATCAAATTGCCAACTTCTGCTGGATCATCAAAAAAGCAAGAGTGTTGCTAAAAAGCATCTACTTCTGCTTTATTGACTATGCCAAAGTTTTTGACTGTGTGGATCACAACAAACTGGGGAAAATTCTTCAAGAAGTGAGAATACCCAACCACCTGACCTGCCTTTTGAGAAATCTGTATGCAGGTCAGGAAGCAACAGTTAGAACTGGACATGGAACAACAGAGTGGTTCCAAATAGGAAAAGGCGTACGTCAAGGCTGTATATTGTCACCCTGCTTATTTAACTTCTATGCAGAGTACATCATGAGGAACACTGCCTGGATGAAGCACAAGCTGGAATCAAGATTGCTGGGAGAAATATCAATAACCTCAAATATGCAGATGACACCACCCTTATGGCAGAAAGTGAAGAAGAACTAAAGAGCCTCTTGATGAAAGAGAGTGAAAAACTTGGCTTAAAGCTCAACATTCAGAAAACTAAGATCATGGCATCTGGTCCCATCACTTCATGGAAAATAGATGGGGAAACAGTGGAAACAGTGACAGACTTTATTTTGGGGGAGGGGAATCCAAAATCACAGCAGATGGTAACTGCAGTCATGAAATTAAAAGATGCTTGCTCTTTGGAAGAAAAGTTATGACCAACCTAGACAGCATATTAAAAAGTAGAGACATTACTTTGCCGGCAAAGGTTCATCTAGTCAAAGCTATAGTTTTTCCAGTAGTCATGTATGGATGTGAGAGTTGGGCTACAAAGAAAGCTGAGTGCCAAAGAATTGATACTTTTGAACTGTGGTGTTAGAGAAGACTCTGAGAGTCCCTTGGACTGCAAGGAGATCCAACTAGTCCATCCTAAAGGAAATCAGTCCTGAATATACATTGGAAGGACTGATGCTGAAGCTAAAACTCCAATACTTTGGCCACCTGATGCAAAGAATTGACTCATTGGAGAAGACCCTGATGCTGGGAAAGACTGAAGACGGAAGGAGAAGGCACCGAAAGAGGATGAGATGGTTGGATGCATCACCAACTCAATGGACATGAGTTTGAGTAAACTTCAGGAGTTGGCAATGGACAGGGAGTCCTGGTGTGCTGCAGTCCATGGGGTCGCAGAGTCAGACACAACTGATATACTGAACTGAACTGGATGTAGACAGATGCTTAGTAAATATTAGTGGCATAAATTAAGGAAGGATTGAAGAAATAGAAGTAGAAAACATTTGTAAATCAATAGTCCAAGGGATCTCTCTCTTCTTATTTTGAGCTGTTTCCCAGCCTTCTTTAGGCTGAACTTCCTCCGTTGGTTCAATAGTGATTAGTCAACAAAGACAAGGGCACCATCTCCAGAATGGTCCAGAGCATTAACCTGGACATGCCCTCAAACACACACCCCCAAAGCTTCTATTAAGTGCTGCTTGTATTGTACCATTCACCTGCTGCAATATTCTCATTTCTCTGCTCCCAAGCATTTCCAATGAATCTTTTCCCTCTGGTTGGTATAAAATATCTTTTTGATCTCAGTCCATGTAATGCATCCAACAATTCCCTTTACCTCTTCAGTTAGCATCATATATGCCAAGCATTTAGGACATTCAAGTCTCACATCCTCATGTTAGTGGTTATTCCCATTTATCTATCTTCAGACATGATTATTTGTTCCAATGTCTCCATTCCCTTTCACTAACTTCAACCCTATTCAGCCTTTAAGAGGCACTGTGAATCTTTCTTCAACTGTTTTAAATGAACAACTTATTAGACTTACCAGTTAGCATTCAAGACCTTCTATGTCTGGGGTCTCCCACAGTGCTGCCTTTGTCCAAATTCAGCCCACAGACTATCTTTGACCTACATAATGCTTTTTAAAAAGTTAATTACCAATTGTGAAAAAAGCAAGAAAGTTTGCACCAAAAGAAGGATTTGAGGGGCATCTCTTGAAAAATGTCAAAGAATCCAGGAACAGTGGATGGACCCAAACTCCCAAAGAGCAAGAACAATTTGACGCTGAGATAACCCTTTGCCTTCAGGTGATCCATGACCTCTTCAGTTACCACCATCTTCACCCATCCCTTATTACTCACGTATGGTAGCTGCCTAGTCCCTAAATGAGTTACAGACCCTTAGATAGGATAGTTTTGGAAGTGATGTAAAATTCCCCACTGATTATGAACTCCCCTACTATAAGATTATCTTTCCACCATTTTTTTTCTTTTAACATTATTCAGGGGACACTCATACTAAAAGAATTCACTGTCTCTGTCTCTCTTTACAAAACATTCACACACCTTTGGTGACCATTGAGAGAATGCGGAAGGTATAGCCAGGGAGAGATATCAGAAGGCTTCAACCTACTCCTGAATAACATATGCTCCTTAAAAATAAAGGAACTTATGAAAATGACAACTGTTGGAATTTTAATTTTCTGTTATAAATCATCCTCTCTCTCTTGACAGCTGAAAGTTGACACACATAATTATTTCTTATTAGATACTGAATTTTAAAAAGCCTGGGAGATATTGTTGGGGCTGTTTGGTGGAAGGGGTGGGGGGCATGACAAAAGGAGACAGATAAGTAATGAAGACTTTCCTGCATAATAGCAATATTGCTGTTCACACTGTGTGACAACTATTAGTTATTACTTCATTCTTTAAAAAAAAAAAAAGGTAGAACAATTCTGATCTCTCTGTGCACAGTCTAGAGAGTACCTAGAATTCCTTCCATAATATTATTGCTGCAACGTTTACTTGTGAATATCTCACAGAGTATTCAGCAGTCAGTGAACACGGACTTGGGCAGGAGATAGAGAAAGGAACAAAGTCACCACGAAAACCTTAGAAGTGAAGATTTAATTTATGCTCGGACACTCATGATCAGGAAAATACATGGAAAAGGAAAGGTAGAAGATTTAGATATAATATGTTGAAGTATTTTTAGACTATGTTCAGTCTCGGAAAATAGTCTGGTTTTGTCCAAGAGTTAAGAGTTCCCTATCGCAGAGATGATTGAGATGGCACTAGATGGTTATTAGTAGGTAAGTGGGCCTTAAAACAGCTAATACAGTGTAGATGACAACTTCTCACATCACTTTTAGACCACCCGTGGTTGTGTAAGGCAATTTTACATCTCAAACTCTGAAAAGAAATCCATTCCTGTTTATTAATATTTTAGTAGTGGTTTACAAAAGGCAAAACATGTTGGGGTTATGGATTACCTTTCATTTCTTCTTCTGACTTTTTGAATTCTTTAGAGAGCCCACATAATTTCTTAAACAGAAAAAAACATGAGTTTTAAAGAGAAACTCTTACTCTTCCTTTAGGTAACCTAAGGAATCCAACACTGCTACTTGAACTTAGAACATCACAAATAAAACTGTGAATTGTTTTCAATAGCTAAATGTTGCCTAAGAATAGATGAAGTACCTCACATGACTGCAAAACCTAATGTAAATACCCCTGAAGTGTTCTGTGCTGTGCTTAGTTGCTCAGTTGTATCCAATTCTTTATGACCCCTTGCTTGCAGCATGCCAGGCTCCTCTGTCCATGGGGATTCTCCAGGCAAGAATACTAGAGTGGGTTGCCATGCCCTCCCCTAGAGAATCTTGCCAACCCAGGGATCCAAGCCAAGTCTCCCACATTTCAGACAGTTTCTTTACCATCTAAACCACTAGGTAAGCCCCTAGTAGGTTCTAGCTATCTCAAAATCAAAAACAGCCTCTCTCCATCCAGAAATACTTCTAGCATATTCTATAGGTACCACTTGTTTGACTACTTATGACCTGGAATTAATTGTCATCATCTTCCATGTGTTTATTCTGCCTATACAATTAGACTGCAAACTTTGACAAACTAAGGTTCCTATGATAGCAATTAGCAGAGGACTTATAGACTTGTAGGAATAGTGTGTACACTGTCATTTTCTAAACAAAGGTAACCATGTCCCTGTCAGGTTCATTTTTGTTCATCTTTATAATGTTATATATATACATATTATATTATACATTTATAATGTTATATATATCCAGTTGTGAGCCACATCTAAATGATAGATACATTAAACGATATTTGCAGGGGGCGCCTAAGATGGCGGAGGAATAGGACGGAGAGACCACTTTCTCCCGCACAAATTCATCAAAAGAACATCTCAACGCTGGGTAAATTCTACAGGGCAGCTTCTGAATGCGAGCAGAGGACATAAGACATCCAGAAAAGCAGAACATTGTCTTCGAAAACGGGTAGGAAAAACACAGAAGACGAAAAAAGAAACAAAGGAAGTGGGGAGGGAGCGCCATCCCGGGAAGGGAGTCCTGTCCCAGGAAAAGAGTTTTAAAGGGAGAGAAGTTTCCAAACGCCGGGAAGCACTCTCACTGCCGAATCTGTGGCGAGTCTTGGAGGCACATGGCAGGGAGGAAAAATGAATGGTGATTGAGACCAGCAGGTTGCGAGCCCGGCGGTGATTCCCCCGGCGGAGAGGCAGAGCAGACGCCTGCACCCGCCACTAGCAAGTGGGGCTGGGCAGGGAGGTGTGGGAGACGCGGGCGGCGGCGCTTCTTAACAATCGAGCCGGAACGCCCGCGCGAAACCAGAGCGAACTAACTTGAGCTAGCACACCAGACTGTGGAACAGGTACCACGCAAAAAGCTCGGACATAAGACACCGCCAGGATCGCGCACAGAACAAAGGAAGAACAGAAATAGCCGGCTGCCTGCCAGCCCCCGCCGGCGGAACTAGCAAGTGGGGGCTGGGCAAGGAGGCGCGGGAGACGCGGGCGGCGGCGCTTCTTAAGAATCGGGCCAGAACGCCCGCACGTAACCAGAGCGAACTGACTTGGGCTAGCACACCAGACTGTGGGACAGGTACCACATGTAAAGCTCGAACATAAGACACTGCCAGGACTGCTCACAGAACAAAGGATGGAACAGAAATAGCTGGCTGCCCACCAGCCCCCGCCGGCGACAGGCAGCCAGAGCCGTAAGGGCTGGAACGTGGCAATCACAGTCCCTGAGGGACTTTGCTGATCAAACTGCAAGCAGGCTTCTTTGCTAACTGAGACTTCCCAGGGTGCTGGACAGATAACAATTTACCTAACAAAGAGTCCCGGGTTACACCCGGAAAACTGAGCAGCAGAAGAGGGCGATAAGCCGCGCAACTGCACTTGCCAAACACCTGAGCTGCTCGGTCCTGGGAAGGGCACAAAGCGCAGGCCCAATCGAGTTTGCGACTACCTGGGTGCCGAGCCTGAGAAGCTTAGACCAGGGAGGTGCAGGCAGCCTAGGGCCGGCCTCAGACAGTCCCCGGCGGAGAAACGTAGAGCCTGAGCATTGTGCGCCGGGTGTAGGGGCAGGCCCAATGGGGCTGAGACACTGCAAATATACACCAGAGCTATTTGGTAGCAGCATCCCTCCCTCCCCACAGCGTGACTGACCAAGTGAGCCTAAAAAAAAAAAAAAAAGGGTGACTGCCACCACCCCTCTGTGTCAGGGCGGAAATAGGTCACTGAAGAGACCAGCAAACAGAGGAAGCTCAACAGCGGGAACCGCCTTGGAAGTGATCCCATACTGCCTACAACACCAGAAAAAAGTCCCAGAAATATCGTTACTACTTTTTTGACCATTCTCTTTCATTTTTATTTTTTTTTCTTAGTATTAATATTTTTTCTGGTAGATGTTTTTGATTGGTTTTTCTTCCTATTTTTTCTTCACCTTTTATTTTATTTTTAAANGTTTGCATTAGCTTTCAGAATGAAGTATATGATTTTTCCCTGGTGGCTCAGTGATAAAGAATCTGCCTACAATGTAGGAGATGCAGGTTTGATCCCTGGATCTGGAAGATCCCTTAGAGAAGGAAATCTTAAGCCATTCCGGTATTCTTGATGAGAAAATCTCATGGGCAAAGAAGTCTGATGGGCTACAGTCAACAGGGTCACAGAAGAGTCAGACATGACTTAGCAACTAAGCAATAAATATGACTTTCTAATTTTCCCTCACCTCTCTCAATCAGAGATTCATTTTGTTTACAGTCATGATAATGTTCTTCGTGGCCTTGCCATTCTCATTACCATTTTCACTTTCCCTGAGCACAAAGAAAAAGGGAAAAGGGACAGAAGACACATTTTAAGTGTATACTAGAGATTTTCATTATTGCAATTCTGATAAAGTATGTATGTGTGTATATATACATACATATAATTTTTCCCACTGTAGAGAAAACACAATGCCAATATTAAAAATGTTTTGTAAGTTTATGCTTGGAGGCATAATTATAGTAAAAAGGCATTCAAAGTTACTAATTACTAGTAAAATATCTTCTTCAAAATTAAAAAATTTTTATTTTTACTTTATTTTACTTTACAATACTGTATTGGTTTTGCCATACATTGACATGAATCCGCCACGGGTATACATGAGTTCCCAATCCTGAACCCAAAAATCTTAACTTTAAATGAAGAAGTTTTATATTGGGACAGAGTTCTCCATTCTCCATGTGCTTCTATTTTCATAATAATATCTACCTCTGGAGAAAATATTATAGTAAAAAGGCATTCAAAGTTACTAATTACTAGTAAAATATCTTCTTCAAAATTAAAAAATTTTTATTTTTACTTTATTTTACTTTACAATACTGTATTGGTTTTGCCATACATTGACATGAATCCGCCACGGGTATACATGAGTTCCCAATCCTGAACCCAAAAATCTTAACTTTAAATGAAGAAGTTTTATATTGGGACAGAGTTCTCCATTCTCCATGTGCTTCTATTTTCATAATAATATCTACCTCTGGAGAAAATATTTTAAGCCAATCAATGTCATTCAAAATTATTATGGAGAAATGCTATAGCAGATATTATTAGTACAGTTTTAAAAGTCTCAACCTTCACTGCAATGGTTGACCAGCATGGGATACAGAAGTCTGGTACCCTTGATTCAACACCAGACAAATTCCATGGTACAATTTATATTTCAGAACTTCTGCCTGAGGCTAGATCTCATCTGAATCCATTTATTTGCTGCTCCTCCTCCTTCCTTAATCTGCTTACCTCACTCACAGATGATTCCTCTGAAGCACTTCTTTGGCAAACTGCTTGCATACAAACCCCTGTTGCAGGCTCTTATAAGAAATAAAACCTAGGACAGACGCCCTTAACATTAGAATGAAAGAACTAAATGAAGTACCTCGATGATGCCTTTCATAGACATGCCATAGTAAATAAGAATGTTTAGGATAGTCATATGGAAGGTAGTTGGGTCTTCATTTTAAACCAGTGCTTCTCAACCAGAAGCAATTTGCCCAACAAGTGACATTTGGCAATGTCTAGCACAAGGCTTCCCTTGTGGCTCAGCTGGTAAAGAATCTGCCTGCAGTGAGGGAGACATGTGTTCGATCCCTGCATTGGGAAGATCCCCTAGAGAAGGGAAAGCCCACCCACTCCAGCATTCTGGCCTGGAGAATTCCATGGACTGTATAGTTCATGCGATTGCAAAGAGTCAGACATGACTGAGTGACTTTCATTTTTCTTTCACTTTCTTCAGAGACATTTTTAATCAGTGGGGTAGAGCAGCAGTACCCAAAATCTTGGGCACTAGGTACCAGTTTTTCCATGGACGACGGGGTGAGGACAGTTTGGGGATGACTCTTATAAGAACTATGCAACCCAGATCCCTTGCACGCACTGTTCACAGTCGGGCTTGAGCTCCTATGAGAATCCAGTGCTGCCGCTGACCTGAGAGGAGGCAGAGCTCAGGCAGTAACGCGAGTGATGGGGAATGGCAGTAAATGCAGAGGAAGCTTTGCTCACTCCTCTGCTGCTCTCTTCCTGCTGTGTGGCCTGGTTCCTAAAGGCCACAGACCACTACCGATCCATTCCTGGGAGTTGGGGACCCCTGGGGTAAACGAAAGGATATTACATTTACTGCACAGAAGTGAGAGACATTGCAAAGTATTCTATAACTCACAAGACATCTCCTTACCACAAAGAATTATCAGCTCCAAAATGTCAACAGTACTACTGTTAAGAAACCCTGCTATAGCTCCAACATACTTGTTAATTGTGTGCAAATGTGAATATGCCTATATAGCCTGCAAGTTACATTATTTATGCCCTATTTCAAATCTGAAAGGAGTGTATCAACTTTTGTTTCCCTGACTCTGCTGGATTTTTATTAAAGCCCTATAATTTAGAAGTTAAACAAAAAGCATCTACCAGACCTAGGTTGGAATTCTAGAGAAAACAGAGGGAGGAGCCCCTGATGGACCAAGTCAAACTTTTGTTTTTGTGCAGATATTTTTCTTCATTGAGGTAATTGCCCCTTTGACCTTGCTATACACCTTACAGGCCTAGAAACAGTCTTGTAGGAGAAAGAGACTAACTTACATCAGTATTTCACTTGCTTTGAATGATGTACCTAGAAGAAAACTATATGCAGTAGACTCCTTTCTTTTTTTGCCTTGTGTTTTATGTTTATTGGTGTGGCACAGCGGTGTTAGAACCTTTAGTTCTAAATGCATTTATACACCTGTGTGAATACATATGCATATATATATATGTGTATATTAAGAATATAGTACCACTTGTACATGTGTAGAGTTGGCAATCTTGTTGAAAAGTACAAAAAATTACCATTAATAATAATAATCCTTGGCCTGTGGGTTCTTTCCAACATATCATTTTATGTGTTTAAATTTGAATGTCTTTAGGGTGGGCAAGCTCTTGCCAAGTTCTACCACTCCTTACTGTCTTGCAATAGGGGCTTCCCTGGTGGCTCAGACAGTAAAGAATCTGCCTGCAATGCAGGAAACCTGGGTTCAATCCCTGGGTTGGGAAGATCGCCTGGAGCAGGGCATGGCAACCCACTCCAGTATTCTTGCCTGGAGAATCCTCATGGAGACAGGAGCCTGGAAGGCTACAGTCCATTGGGTTGCAAGAGTTGGACACGATTGAGCAATTAAGCACAGCACAGCACGTACATGTGTATTTGTCATTATCTTTGAGAATTATTAATGGCAATATTCTCAAGAATTTGAATATTTACTCTCTTTTTGGTATGAGGAAACTGAATTCCATTTGAAATTCCATCTGATGGCTCTGGTTGGTGCCAGTTTTTTGTACATATTTAGTAAGCCAATTTATAATTGGGTATATGTACCACATGCCCAAAATGCAACAACAGGTGTGATTTCTGTCACCATAATTCTGGTCTGTGACAATGCCCAGTCTCATTGTGCTTGAAATCTATCACCCAGCCATCTCCTCTGTGGGGGTGTTTGGAAAGGACTGACTCCCCTCTGTGTTAGGTCCAAATCCATCTGGAACACCAGTGTGATATATTTCCTTAGACTATCTGCATGTCAACAGATAGAGGACACTGTCAGACCAGCAGCTAAGGGCTTCCTCATGGCTCTTTCTGGGGCCACATAGAATCCAGGAAAGGTTTGGTTTGTGGGAAGAGGGGTAGTAAGGCAAAATTGATTTGTGAAAATCCAAGTTCACATAAATGGTGACTAATGGACAAATTATAGAAAATAAATCTTCATTTTGTGGATTTCATGATAGAGTTCCTTTAAATTGCATTACCCAAGTATATTGACAATATAACTTAATTTTCAAAAAAAAAAAAATCATATAGGACATTCCAGGAAATGGTCCTTTTCAGCACTAAGATTATAAATCATTTACAGTGTTAGGAGAGACCTTATTGATCACATAGCTTAAAATCTAACATTTTAGCTCTGAGAAGAAGTTCTTTAAAAAGTGGAATACATAATAGTCCAGATTCCTCTGACCTCTGGAAACTTTGACATGATAGCTTCTGTTTTATTAGGGAAGTTCACATACATAGAGAGGTATAGCCTGGGCTAAGGCTAACTTTTCTGCACAGACTTTCTCTTCCTTAGGATAGTTTACATAGCCATTGTTGACTCTGGAAATCACACTTCCCTAAGGACTCTTTCACAAGTCCTGAATCTGTTATTACCTTCAGTGCCAAAATTATCAGCCTTTCTGGGGAGATAATCAATCAACCTGATGGTTCAATATGTGCTTGTTAAATTGCATTGAACCAGGTTTGTTCACCCATCCATCCATCTGTGCTAGACTCTGGGGATATCCTAGTGAAAACATATAGAGGTTTAAGTAGATCAGATACTCTCTTTATAGGTTTTTGTGGCACAATGCTAATGCAAAGGCTGGGAAAGAACTTAGTATTCCAAAACACTTTCCTCATCTGCTCTCTGAAGCTTGAAACTCTTTAAACAGTAATGGGCATCTTGGGAGACAATGAGGTCTCTGGAAAACCAAGCAATTTAAGCATTTCCCTCAAGTAGACAGTGAGGGTTGAATCAAGTATCAGGTCAACATGCTGGTTACACAGCCATTGTCCTAAGCCGCAGTTGCCGGGGTCCAGCCCCGATGGATCCAGGGAATTCAAAGGGTGGATGGAGTTGGTGAAGAGAGATTTATTTAATTAGAAATATAAGACTAGATTAGGAAAGAATAGTGTAGTAGGAAAATTAGTGGAGAAAAGAGGCTGAATAACTTGGTTTACGTGGAGAACTAATAAAACCTCGAGACAAGAGGTTTGCACCATCTACGTTAGGCCACCGGCACCCATTTGAATAGTGGAGGGTGCCCCGCCTTGGGCTCCCTCTCATGTGGGTCTTAGAAGCGAGGGCAAGTAAGTAGACATGGCGAGCCTCCACACCCCAGATGGGAATTCAGCCAGAAAATAGAGTAAAGAAAACATGAGGAGACCAAGCTGCTTCGGTGAGCAAGGCCCTGTTATGTCAAAAGAGTTGGTTAAAGCATAATGCAGTAAAGCAGGCAGACTGGTTTTTTGGGGATAGATGCTTGAGAAAATTCAGTGAGGCTCCCTTAAGGCCCGACTCGCCTTTGCCTGTCGGACACCTTAACCTCATGACCTTTGCCACGGGCGAGACTCCTCATGCTGGCTCCTGGCACACAGTAGTGCTTATCTTCCCTGCATCCCTTCCTCCATCTTTCTGGCAATACACGAAGTCTGCCTGGTTAGGCAGGCTACCCAGAAACTAGTCTAAGCCAAAGGGAATACCTCTTCCCTTGACCACATTTACTGATCCAAGAATAGAGTCATCACCCATATTGTCCCAGACAAGGCATTCCCTAGCACTTCAAAATTAAGATCTGGGACTTTATCTGAGTCTGAAGCTGCAGTGGTCCTGCTCTTTGCCAAAAGAAAGAAAGCAGAGCTGCAAGTTAACCTCTGAGAAGTAGCAAGAGCCTCCTTGCATGAGAATGTCTACCTCTAAAAATGTTAAAAGCCATCAAGTGTTTCAAAATATAGGTTTAGAGCCAGACTAGTTAGTGTTAAAATCCATTTGCAAGGCCAGAAACCTGGGTTCAACCCTTGGGTTAGGAAGATCCCCTGGAGAAGGGAATGGCAACCCACTCCAGTAATCTTGCCTGGAGAATCCCATGGTCAGAGGAGCCTGGTGGGGTAAAGTCCATGTGGTCACAGAGTTGGCCATGACTGAGTGACTAACACTTTCATTTATCTAAGAATAATATCTGCCAATAATAATATTTGATAAATGAATTATAATCATTGCCCCAGTTCTAGTCTCTCTCAAATTTGACTTTTGTATTCCTTATTCAACACTGAGCTATCCTAATATATCTCCTAATTTCTTTGTAATCTATTTAGAGTTAGGGTCTTGTCCCTTGTATTAGCAAGTGGGCTTAAGCTAATACAGTGTTTAAGATCCCTGAGATCCTAATACTATGTGGATGGTCCTTTGCACAAGTTACACAGAGATAAATGGTTTTCCTTTTCATCCTTGTTCTTTTTTAAAATCTCTGATTTTACTCTCTGCTACAAATCTATCACTTCATAATAAAGCCAAACATAAAAACAAACTCTTTATCCCTATAAGTTACAAAAGCACAGATCTTCCCTTTTTTTATTAATATATAATTTGGAGAGAATAGAACTGTGTTAACAAGCATGTCAATAAAGAATCCATCTTTCACATTCCTCTGTACAAAAAAAAAAAAATGAGACAGAGGGAGATAAAGTGGGAAGGAGGGAGAGAGAGAAATTAGCTCAAGAAAGGATGGAAAGTAGTACTGACAGTAGTAAACTGATGGAACCACATAATTGTCCTCAAGGCTATGAGGAAACCAAATGGAATGGGTATCCACACCTCTGTATTTTTAGCAAATCCTATCTCCAAGCCTCAGTCCTATTCGAAAAGAATACCAGGGAGGGAGGAGATTTTATTCTTATATTTAGAGGATTTCGATGCCACTGTTTTCCAGAATTGTTTTTGTGAAACATTTTCTAAAAATGCATCAAATGCGTGCTTCCATTTGGTATCTTTTCTAAGGGACTCAGAGAGTAGGAGGAGGGAAGGAGGTGCAGAGTGACTTAGGACAAAACTGAGGGTGATTCGGGCTAGAAGGCTAGCAGAAGATATATACACGCACACACACACACACACAGTCTTTCTGTACTCACAGCCATTTAAGCCCACAGAAAATGGGGACTCATGATGAGGGACACAAAAGCCCCTGGCTCTCTTCTGGGTGAGACTTTAGGCAGACGTGTGTACATCTTGCAGAGAATTATCATCCTTCCGATGAATCCTACGACCTGCTCACGGGATCATGAAGGCTCTTTGATGAGACAGGTCATTTTTAGAGGAAGAAGGGGGTGTGCATTAGGTGTGAGTAGTCTAGATAGGTGATTATCACAGCTCCATTTTTCTTTCCTAAACAAAGCCCTCTAGGTAGCCTTTGTGCCTGGAGGAAGATACTTTCATTCAGCGTTCCAAAGGTAGGGCTGATTGGCCAGGGAGAGGTGACACTCTATAAACCGTGTTTGATCTAGTACTGGGCATTTTAACTTGGTCTAAGAGGGCTGAAGGGAAGATCATTTACTCTATAATTATGAAAAAAAAAGTTTTTCATTTTTTATATTTGGCTGATTGATGTGAAAGAAGAAAGAGATAGACTGAGTTATTATAAGAAGTCATCTTTTGTTAAGTGCAACCAGCCAGGGAATTAAGCCAATGCTGTTACTGGCAGAACAGGGAAACTGACCTCTAATAATGCTACTGAGCAGTGGAATTGACAAAGCTGAATCCTGCTCTGATACAGGACTTAGTATATTTAAAAATTCATTTCTATAACCTTTAAGGCAGTTAGAGAAGGTGTTCCTCATACTTGTAGCCAAAATCTTCCTAAGTTGAGAAAGAAATGACATTTGAATACTAAGAAATCATTCCTTATTTCCTACAATTAAATTTTAATGTGAAGAACAGAAAGTAAAAGAATATATAAGGGCCCAGGATAACAAGTAGAGAACAGGGACAGGAGAACTGAAAGGTCACAGAAAGTAGAGGCCAGCAGAGCTCAAAGAAAACCTTAGTGAATTCATAATTTTCCTATGAGCTGTTTTAAACTGAGCTAGCTCCAGACGAGAGAGCTGCTTCTTTTATTTAATAATTTTTTAAATCTCTGCCATGTATCTAGAATAGAATAGTCAATATCATAGAGACAGAAAGCAGAATGATATTTGTCAGGGGCTGAAGGTCAGGGGGGAAATGAGGAGCTATTGTTTAATAGGTATAGAGTTGCAGTTTTACAAAAGGAAAAGAACTCTGGAGATAGTTGTGATGGTAGCACAACATAATGAATGCATT
Organism: Aepyceros melampus; assembly: GCA_006408695.1. Lineage (NCBI taxonomy): Eukaryota > Metazoa > Chordata > Mammalia > Artiodactyla > Bovidae > Aepyceros > Aepyceros melampus. The sequence continues at coordinate 310,258 of SJXQ01000872.1, forward strand.
TAAAACTACTGAACTGCACACTTAAAAATGGTTAGCTGGTAAATGTTAAGTGTATTTTACAATAATAAAAATATAGAAGAAAAAAATTTCTACCAAGGACTAAGCCAACAGAAATACAGAAATTAAAGTACACAAGTAGCCATCTAGAAATTTTCAATATTAAAAAGCCTACAATAGTATTTATAATTTTAATAGTTTGTTCTACTCGCATTATTTCATTTAATACTTTGAATAACCCTGCTGTTGCTGCTGCTGCAAAGTTGCTTCAGTCATGTCCGACTCTGTGCGACCCCATAGACGGCAGCCCATCAGGCTCCCCCGTTCCTGGGATTCTCCAGGCAAGAACACTGGAGTGGGTTGCCATTGCCTTCTCCAATGCATGAAAGTGAAAAGTGAAAGTGAAGTTGTTCAGTCGTGTCTGACTGTTTGTGATGCTATGGACTGCAGCCTACCAGGCTCCTCTGTCCATGGGATTTTCCAGGCAAGAGTACTGGAGTAGGGTGCCATTGCCTTCCCTGTGGGCATGTGTATGTCTTCCTATTTTATAGAAAGGAATCAGAGACTCAGTTCCCATAAGTTATATAAGCAAGTTGTGAAGCTAGCATTTCAGTCCCAGTCTGATACTATCAATCCAGCCTTGTTTTTTACACTGTACTATGGAGAAGGAAATGGCAACCACTCCAGTGTTCTTGCCTGGAGAATCCCAGGGACGGGGGAGCCTGGTGGGCTGCCGTCTATGGGGTCGCACAGAGTCAGACATGACTGAAGCAACTTAGCAGCAGCAGCAGCAGCATCCTTCTTGGAGAACATGGGATTATATGTTCACGGTCCCCAATCACCTTGGGTATTGTAATTTCTCTTGTAGAGAAAATGTTTGATACTTCAGGAAAAAGAGGACTCTCTCAAAGGCCCCAAACTTTGAATGGCATCAGCAGAGGGAATGATTCTTCAGCAGGAAAAAAGGTATTCATTTGTTAGATGGTGGGAAATGGTTTAACATATGGTCTGCAGTCACAGAGCTGCTAGAGAGAAAATGGCTTAAATTGAGATTGAAACCATTAGCTCTAGAGACTAATGATTTAGCACTAGAACAGAACTAGCACGTTCTACTGCCTGAAAAAGGACCACAGCAAATCATTTGCTGCATGACAGTGCCCCCTCTTTTCTCAGGGCAGTGGCAGAAGACACATGTTTTAATCACAATTTCTGAGAGTTAATAGTACACTAAGTCACTGATGGCTGTAACTAAGACTAACCGGAAGCTGTACTAACTGCAACACCATTAGCTAAACAATCGTGGGAGTACAAGAAAATGAGTGAGATAGTAAGGGCGAGGGTAGGAGAGGGTACTGTGGATCACCCTCAGGGGATTTGTCATGATTTTTCTCTTACATGGCCCCATTCACCTGTCACGCCCCAACTAAGACTATTCTACGGCTCATCATTGTTCTAAACAACTTAACGTGCCTTATATAGCCCCTTACTGTCTCACTCATGTGAAACTTTCTACTCTTATCTTCTAGCATCACATTCAGTCATTTAAATGTATCATATTTCTTATCTCTAAGCTTTCATTGTTTCTATTTTATCTAACTGGGTTTCTTTCCATCTTTTGGAATTTAAGCATTGAATGTGCCTTTAATTCTTATTCATTCAGATGATAATAGATACCCCACTTCTGAATTACCCTTTGTTGACATGTCAAAGCCCTAATATTCTATTCATGTTTAATTTTTCTTTAATTACTCATGAACATGGTGAATTCCTGAAGTTAGGATGATGTGTTGCTCACTTTTATATTTCCAATACCTGACCTGTCATAGTCACTAAATATTTGTTGAATGAGTGCTAAGTGACTTTACATTGTCCTCTAAATGTTTATGTATTCACCTTCTCATGAATAGCTTTGCTGTCAATAAGGAGAGCATTTTTTATGTGGATAATAGATTGAGAGCTCATATAATTCAAGGAATACTCTTACATTAGAAATGTGTACACCCATGGCAGATTCATGTTGATGTATGGCAAAACGAATACAGTATTGTAAAGTAAAATAAAGTAAAATTTAAAAATATAAACATTTAAAAAGAAATCTATGATTTAACGTGCTATTAATGAAAAGTTAAATCACATGCATCTTATTACTAGAGATGGCAGATTGAAAACACATATTTCTATTTAATCCACTCCCTAAGCCCAACAAAGATGCTACAAATGTTTTCAGGCATGAAACTGTGTGAAATTAAAGACTGGGCGATGAGACAGTAAGAGTTTGGAAGCTGGAAGCATACGGACAGGATATGTTGACAATACGACCTTGCAGATCCAAGAAATCTTAATTCTGTGCTTAAGTGGAAAAGCCAAGAGGAAGCTTTAGTATGAATTCCTAGAAGGTTCAGGACTTGGAGAAAACAGGTACCTTGGGAGTGAGGATTAGCATGGGAATAATTAGAGTGTCTAAAGATCTCTTGAGAAAGTCAGATCCATAGATAATCTACTCTCTCCATTTGAGCTGATAACTAGAAATTTATTCTCTAGACGGAATAAAGTAGATATGTCTAGATTTGAGATTCCAGAAACATTTCAGGAGAGAAATTCATTTCTTGGGGGAAAGAATTAGGCAAAAACTTCACAGTGAATGTTAAATCTTTTCATTTTATTCTTCTTCTACGTGGCTCCCCCCAAATTTATATCAGTTTACAGCCTTCATAAGGCAATGCTAAGCAGTTTTCAGCTTGGATATCTGACCAAGTACAGCTAGAAGACCTAAAGATACTGACATTAAGAATTCTCCCAAAGAAACTGCCCGTTCAGATAACGTTAGAAACACAGTGAACAGTTCTAACCAAATGCTAGTGTTTCTGATCAGTTCTTATTCTTCCCTTTAATATGAGTAAAACCAAGGCTTACTGGACTTTTTAATGCAAGCACTGAATATGAGAAACAGAGATGGAAACCAAATAAACCAATCTCCTCAACTTTAGTTTATTTAGTTTTATGTAAACCGAATAGTTTCTATCATTAATATTCTCAAAAAGATAAGTAGATACATTGCATCTGTGAAACAACAGAAAGCTAAAATAGTTCAGGAAGTACATTATATGAATAATAAATGACCCCCAAAATAAGAGAAAATGGATGGAAGATATAAAAGATGTAATTCAATTTATTTTTTCCAGAACTGAGAGATATGATTCTCCAGAAATTAGAAACCAAAGAGCATTACTAAAAGTTTGAAGACATAAATGATAAGAAGAAAGGAAAAAGTATTGGAAACTTCCAGGTAAGGAAAAAGAAATTCATATAAAGAATAAATAATTCAATAAAGATTATTTCAAATTAATTCAATTACAAATAATCATTTATAAAATTCAAGTATAACAATAAATCTCTCTCAATAATGGCTTAGGATTACTCCAATAATAGCAACTCCAGAAGATAAATAATACAGAAGAGAAATAACTTCAAAACTCTGCAGATTTTTTTTTTTCAAAACAGAATTATCAGATTGTCAAGATATTTTCAGCCATCACACACCAAAATGTATCTGTCATGTACTCTATGCCAGAAAGATACTGGAAAAGGTTCTGTAGCAATATGAGAGAAATAAGAAGAGAAAACAAAACATAATATGTGAAATAGAGAGTCAGTATAAAGAAACCTATATGCTGGTCAGGAAGCAACAGTTAGAACTGGACATGGAACAACAGACTGGTTCCAAATAGGAAAAGGAGTACATCAAGCTGTACATTGTCACCCTGCTTAGTTAACTTATATGCAGAGTACATCATGAGAAATGCTGGAATGGAAGAAAGACAAGCTGGAATCAAGATTGCCGGGAGAAATATCAATAACCTCAGGTATGCAGATGACACCACCCTTATGGCAGAAAGTGAAGAGGAACTAAAAGCCTCTTGCTGAAAGTGAAAGAGGAGAGTGAAAAAGATGGCCTAAAGCTCAACATTCAGGAAACGAAGATCATGGCATCTGGTCCCATCACTTCACTGGAAATACATGGGGAAACAGTAGAAACAGTGTCAGACTTTATTTTGGGGGGGCTCCAAAATCACTGCAGATGGTGACTGCAGCCATGAAATTAAAAGGCGCTTACTCCTTGGAAGAAAAGTTATGAACAACCTATATAACATATTCAAAAGCAGAGACATTACTTTGCCAACAAGGTCCATCTAGTCAAGGCTATGGTTTTTCCAGTGTTCATATATGGATGTGAGAGTTGGACTGTGAAGAAGGCTGAGCGCCGAAGAATTGATGCTTTTGAACTGGTGTTGGAGAAGACTCTTGAGAGTCCCTTGGACTGCAAGGAGATCCAACCAGTCCATTCTGAAGGAGATCAGCCGTGGGATTTCTTTGGAGGGAATGATGCTAAAGCTGAAACTCCAGTACTTTGGCCACTTCATGCGAAGAGTTGACTCATTGGAAAAGACTCTGATGCTGGGAGGGATTGGGGGCAGGAGGCGAAGGGGACGACAGAGGATGAGACGGCTGGATGGCATCACTGACTCGATGGATGTGAGTCTGAGTGAACTCCGGGAGTTAGTGATGGACAGGGAGGCCTGGCGTGCTGCGATTCATGGGATCGCAAAGAGTCGACATGACTGAGCGACTGAACTGAACTGAACTAAAGAGACAGATAACATTTTTCCTTATGATACTGAAAAGAGTCTGCACAATGACAGTTATTCAACAGGTTAAGAGAACTATTTTTCAGATTGGTTGTAGTTGGATGGGAAATATTTCTTTAAGAAATGAAAGTGATAAAAATTTTAATTTCTTAGAGGGTACTGAGAGAAGACTTACTCAGCTGGTTAAGAATTGGGGATTGGATTAGTAATTAGTGGGTTTCCCAGGTGGCACTAGTGGAAAGAAACCATTGGTCAATATAGGAGACAAAAGAGACACCAGTTTGATCCCTGGGTTGGGAAGATCCCCTGGAGGAGGGTATGGCAATCCCTTCCCGTATTCTTGCCTGAAGAGTTCCATGGACAGAGGAGCCTGGCAGGCTGAGGTTCATAGGGTTGCAAGGAGTCAGACACAACTGAAGTGACTTAGCATGCATACATTATGATTAGCACTTAGAAAACTAAGCAAGTGGGAAAAGGGAGAGAAGGATGAAGAAGATGAGGAAGAGTGAGTGAATAAATTGTTAATTCCAGATGAATCTCTTATAAAGTAAAGAAAAACTGATCATGTAAAGTGAAACATACCTCAGCTATGAAAAATGTCCATAAGCTAAGAATAATTTAAATAAGAAATATTGACTTATTTTTCTGTTACAACTAAGTCATAGGAATGAGGGGCAGGGCTAAAAGGACAGTGGTGGAAAAGAGATACATTCTTATCTTGCGGAGTGAGAAGTCAATAAACCACATAAACTAAAAGGAACTAGCAGTCAAAGTTTTGTTATTTAGAGATTTTGGTATAAATACTAAAATAAATAATTTAAAAAGATGAAAATGTTTGACATTTTCAGATAATGGAGGTACTAAGAGAGTACTAAGGTAGTAAAACTGTATTATTTAGCTGACACTACCTGCTATTAACAAACTCCAGGATATATAACGGCCTCAACACAAATGTCTTCTCACTCATTTAACAGCCCAAGGTGAGTGTTTCTGTATGGCAGATATCATTCTCTTCCATGAACTCAATCAGGAAGAAGATCCACCTTTTTCAACTTGAACTTTAAGCCAAATTTATCACTCTGCAAGGCTGTCAAAGAGCATGGAGGATCACTCAGGGGAGTTTAAAGAAGCATGCCAAGACAGACCATACCACTTCTGTCCCAACTGACCTAATAAAACTCAGGCACATGGCCACTCCTAACTGATACAGGGGTTGGGAAATGGAGCCTGGCTGTGCATCAGGGGAAAACAGGAGGACACAGATTTTGGTGAACAGTTACTATTCCTGACATAATTTGTAAAACTGTTTAAATTAAGGGCATGTATAGTCCATTACTTCAATTACAATTTTGTTCTAAAATGATTAAGTAGACAGACCAGAGAGAATTGTTAAAATTTAACAATGGTTTAACTATGATATGTTTTTCTGGCTTGTTTAATTGTAAAATTCAATTATACAATTGTATTGATGGTACAAAATACTCCTTGTCTGGGGTCATCTTATTCCATGCTTCTCTTAGGAGAAGGTCCAGTGGCCCTTCCTATGAAAACAAATTGGAAATTAAACAGTATAATCCTAAAACAACATCAGAGAAGGTGGTATTGTTCCTATTTTACAGATGAAAGGACTAGATTCTTGAGAAACTAAGTGACAGGCACAAAGTTAGTCATTCATTCATCCATTCCTCTGATATTTATCAAAACATCTACCATGGGGCAGTCATCCTCTGCATGCAGCAGATATACCAGTGAACAAGCCAGACAAGTTTTATGCTCAGAGAGAACTTTAATCCTAGAGAGGCTTCCTCCTGACAAAGTGAAGACTAACTCATGTCATCAGCCTGGAAGTTCAGAAGATCTGAGTGATCAGCTCATGCTGGTTCTCTCCAGCTACTATGCTTTACACATTGCCTATTTCATCAATTGCACTGAAGTAAACTTAAACTCTCCACCATTACCATCAGACAGCTTCTCCTACTTAAGCAAATGATGCAAATTCTCCTTGGGGAAAAAAATCACACATCTTTTTTCTCCCTTAACAGCTATTAACAGAGGCTTCAGATCAATGTGGCAAGAAAGACGTTCATATGCACCATTGTTTTCACCCAGCTATGAGAGAGATGCTTGTGATCTATTTTCTGGCTGCCTCTAAGACTTGCTAGGAATCTCTCCAATTTTGGCAGACTTGGGTAGTCTGGTCTCCTGAATTGTTTTGTCAATAAAATATTTATCCAGCTGCCTGAAAATCACCAATCATCTCTTCTTCCTTCATTTGGAAAAATAGCCACCCACTGCCATGTCCTACTTGTATGTGAAAGACGTATGACTTGTCAGTGCTAAGTTTAGCAAATGTTTTCAGAACAGCTGTAAACTTGCACTGAACATGATATCAATTATAGGAAATATGGAGATTCTAGAAGACTGGTCCTCAGAGGATAACCACATAACTCACTATCCGAATTGGGACAGTCGGAGTGAGAGGTGACGCTGTTAACATCAGTGATGCTGAGACCACCAGCATAAACAGAGTTCTGAACAAAAGGAAACATGAACATTTAACATTGACTTTACTTTCTTTATACGTTGACGGATGAATGGATAAACAAAATACATGCATCAATGGAATATTGTTCAATCTTGAAAAGAAAGGAAATTTTCACACATGCTACAACATGGATGAAACTTGAGAACAGGATGCTAAATGAAATAAACCAGTCACAAAAGGACAAACACTGTATAACTCCACTTACGAGATATCAAGAGTAGTTAAATTCATAGAAACAGGAAATAGAATGGTGATTGCCAGGGGCTGGGAGGAGGAGGGAATGTAAGGATATTGTTTAATAAATACAGAATTTCAGTTTGGAAAGATAAAAACATTTCACAGATGGATAGTGGAGATGATTGCATAACACTGTGAATGTATTTAATGCCACTGCACTGCACATTTAGACAGTTAAAATGGTATATTTTATGTTACATGTATTTTACCACAGTAAAAATGGTTGTCATCACTTTATTTGGAAACTGATACAGCATGGATCAGGATATCCTCACGGCCCTTTATTCTACGCATAACACATTATGATCCCAATGATGAGTCACTGAAGTTAAGATGTAGTCGAATCACCCACTGCTCCCGTGTGTGCTTTAACACACATTTGGGAAAAGACATGAAGAGTCCAACAGGATTTACTGCTCGCAAAGCTGGTCAAGGGACTCAGTGAGCCTTTTTGACTCTGTCCTCAACTTAGACTCAAATGTAGCCCAAATTCAGTGAACAGTGGCAAGTAAAGAATCTGGAACTAAGAGAGACGTGATCTGCTTGCTCCCACTAGTGAGTCTGCTTGATTTGCTTATCACATTAAGCAAGGCAAATCCTCCCTTCCTGAGAATAGGAGGCCCCAGAAGCAAAGGGGAAAAAAGTTCAGGTAGATCAAAAGAGAGCTGATCCACACTGTCTGGGTTTCAGATAGTGGCCCATCTGCCTCCTACTAAAGTCTCGAAGGTTCTCTCTAGACTCACTCACACCAGATGTCCCCACCTCCCACACCCATTGAGGAGAAAAGAATGGGATGAAACAGAGTTGAAAATAAAGATTCTTCTCCAACAAAAACTACTTTTAACCTTTGCATCCTGCAAGCTCTTAGTTGCAAAGCAAATATTTTCCTTTCTGTTAACATTTGATATTGAGAAATATTGAATTTTCTTCTTCACCTTGTGGTTCCTCATTCTCTGTGTGTGCCAGATAGTTTCCCATTTACTTCCAAAGCTGTTCACGTAAGTGAGAACCATTAGGAATTCACCTGATAAAGGCAAGAGTGGTTCTGATAAACTCAGGTTCCAAGGGTTCTGAACTCCAAGTTGAGTTCAGACACAGCCCCAAACCTGAGGGCCACTTTCTCTTATTTTACTCTGCACTACTAACTGACTGATTCATGTTATCTACAACCCCACCCCGAGCCCAAACTTTAGAGCAAGCTCCTAAAGGCCATGTACAATATTGGCTGACTGCTGAATCCTCCTTTCCATAGGATTCATGTCAGCTCACCCTAGACTCCATAAATACCTATGCTCCTGGAGCATTTATTGAGTTCCCGCAAATGTCTAGGACATGGCCAGCTCTCTGCCCCAAAAGAACCTATTATTTAATAACAATATTACAGAGTTTGGTGCTGCTGGTGGCAAGGATATTTCCTTAGAGGCCCCAGGGGCCTCAGAGAGGGAAGATTTTTTCAAGAAAGAGAATGTGTTCTGAAAGACAGAACATAGTTAGCTCTGACTACAAATTGGGCATTTTATTGCATGTCTGATGGATAATCACAGATAAAGACTTTGATCTTTATCCACATAGCAGCAACAAGAAAATAAGTAAGAACTCTGTGTACTTTTTTTTTCTCTGCCATTCCAGGAAAACAGAGCTCATTAAAATGCTCAGAAGAATATCTTCATGTGTATTCCTAAGCATCACATCAAGTGCTGTGGTGCGGTCTTGCTCTGCCACTGTCCCCCACCAAGCCCCTAATGAGGACACAGGACAGCAGAAGGACTAATGAAAGAGGAAGAAGAAGGATGTTGAAGGCGAGGGGAGTGGACAAGTAGAGGGTTAATGCTGAGGATCAGGGGAAAGTTGAAAGGGAGGCATGAGACTGGCAGGGCGGCATGGAAGCCCTAACAAACCCACGCGTTCTGATCAGGCTTTATTCCTCAGACACAGCACTCTGAGCACTTGTGGTCTGGAGTGGCAACTTTAGGATGGCTCTCCCTTCTTTTGTGATTGAACTCAGTGATCCATTTCATAATCGAACTTGCAAACTGAATCTAAACGGGCAATGCAACAAAAACCAAAATATCAGCATGTAGGCAAGCATTGGCAGAGTTCAGGGTGTGTGAGAGTACCACGTGAAGGGCCTGCCATGCCGTGATGCACTTACCTGACTCTACCTCTTCTCTAATTATCATGACTATCAATAATGTTCATTAAGGACAGAAAGGTAACTTTCATTGTAAAATGGAGACTATGTGTTCACTATTATTGATCCTCACAAAGGGAGCAGCCAAAGACCAAGTCCTTCAAGGTCTGAGATAAAGCCCAGTACCATGAAGTGAATGTGCATCAGTTCAGTTCAGTCGCTCAGTCGAGTCCAACTCTTTGTGACCCCAAGAATCGCAGCACGCCAGGCCTCCCTGTCCATCACCAACCCCCGGAGTTCACTCAGACTCACGTCCATTAGTCCGTGATGCCATCCAGCCATCTCATCCTTGGTCATCCCCTTCTCCTCCTGCCCCCAATCCCTCCCAGCATCAGGGTCTTTTCCAATGAGTCAACTCTTCGCATGAGGTGGCCAAAGTACTGGAGCTTCAGTTTTAGCATCATTCCTTCCAAAGAAATCCCAGGCTTGATCTCCTTCAGAATGGACTGGTTGGATCTCCTTGCAGTCCAAGGGACTCTCAAGAGTCTTCTCCAACACCACAGTTCAAAAGCATTAATTTGTCAGCGCTCAGCCTTCTTCACAGTCCAACTCTCACATCCATACATGACCACAGTAAAAACCATAGCCTTGACTAGACGGACCTTAGGCAGCAAAGTAACGTCTCTGCTTTTGAATATGTTATATAGGTTGGTCATAACTTTTCTTCCAAGGAGTAAGCGTCTTTCAATTTCATGGCTGCAATCACCATCTGCAGTGATCTTGGAGCCCAAAAAAATAAAGTCTGACACTGTTTCTACTGTTTCCCCATCTATTTCCCATGAAGTGATGGGACCAGATGCCATGATCTTCGTTTTCTGAATGCTGAGCTTTAAGCCAACTTTTTCACTCTCTTCTTTCACTTTCATCAAGAGGCTTTTGAGCTCCTCTTCACTTTCTGCCATAAGGGTGGTGTCATCTGCATATCTGAGGTTATTGATATTTCTCCTGGCAATCTTGATTCCAGCTTGTGTTTCTTCCAGTCCAGCGTTTCTCATGATGTATTCTGCATAGAAGTTAAATAAGCAGGGTGACGATATACAGCCTTGACGTACTCCTTTTCCTATTTGGAACCAGTCTATATATATATATATACACACACTGATGTTCCAGCATGCAGGGCTCATCCTCGATGCGGGCAATAGGGTACAGGGTACGAGTGTCTCATCCTGTATTGACAAAGAAACCTAGACATGCAGGCTTATACCCAAAGAGCTTGATGTATGGAATCATTGTTTTAATGTTAATTTATGGAATGTTTCATTTGCTTAACATTTTTAATATTTAATTCTGTGTCTTTGCTGCCTCACATTTTAATAAACCCTTAAGATTTTAATTAACCCAAGCTAAACTCAATTGAAATGTTCCCTATATGTATTGATACTGAGCAGAGAGGGAAGGGCTTAAAATGCAAGGAATTCTAGGTTGAAAATTAAATCACACAGAATGTTAAGAATTGCCAGTTTCATTCACCAGACTTTATGTATTTTTAAATGGCAGCACAAGCCCCATAGCAATCAATTCTATACCTAGTCACTGGAACCACAGATTTACCAAATGCAATTTGTCTCTGTTGTTAAAACTTTTGGAAAGAACAAACCTCTAAAGTTGTCTCAGAATCAGCACCTCCTCTTAGATGGTCTTGAATGACACACGTGAAAGAATGACCCCTAGCGGTAATAGACCAAATCTACAGAATTTAATTAAGACCCAGCTTTGAAGTCGAGGGGGTAGAAATGGATTCCCTTATAAAGCAACATGAAGCTTCCAGGGAAAAGGCACACACAGTGCCTTGCTTTATCTCACGACTCAGCAATCACACCAGCAGAACTCAAAAACTCCCTTATCTTGTAGATGCCTCAAATTAGACCAGGGCTTGGAGGAAACTATCTTCTAACTGTTCTCTTGATACAGCCACACAACGCACAATATTATGTCTAGTTACCCATCCAACTTCTACATAAAAATTCCCAGTTACTAGACACATTGTGAAGTAGGCATTGATTTTTGTTTTTGTTTTTTTCCTTCCTGCAGAATGATCAAGAATTCTTCTTCTTTGGGTAGGGATGTTCCCATGTGCCTAATTTGGGGAAAGTCAGCAGGAGGCAGTGAACATTATTTCTCAATATAGAAATGGAGACTGAGAGATTTTCACCTCCTCAGTTCCTTTAGCCAGGATCTAAGCATATGAACTGAGAGTGGATGGTTGTATATTGCTGCTCAGTGATGGGAAACTAGGATGAGGGAGGCAGTGACTTACAGTAGCCAAGTGACATCATGCCCAGAAGGGATGTAGCTGAGGCAGAGTGATGCTGGCAGGTGTGGTTGTGTGCGATGCATCAGCATATTGAGTGCTGTGTCCTAACCAGATTACTTCACCCCATACTTTATTTGTCCCTTAATTCCACCCCTTTCCAAGACCATTCCTCCAAACTCTTGTCTTCCTATGACATCCCAGTAATCCTTTTCTCTACACAAAGTTGGCTTCCCTTACTTGTAACCCAGAATCTTAAGGGACCCCTATCAATTGAATCACTAGTATATACTTCCTTGTCATATATTCTCATCAGACTTGGTGTTACCTTATTCTGTTACTTAATATTCCTTTAGTATAAGCTGAAATTCTTCAAGTATTCACATTACTTCTTAAAACATTTAGTGTCTCTATACTAACACTGGAGAAGGCAATGGCACCCCACTCCAGTACTCTTGCCTGGAAAATCCCATGGGCGGAGGAGCCTGCTAGGCTGCAGCCAACGGGGTCGCTAGGAGTCGGACACGACTGAGCGACTTCACTTTTACTTCTCACTTTCATGCATTGGAGAAGGAAATGGCAACCCACTTCAGTGTTCTTGCCTGGAGAATCCCAGGGACGGGGGAGGCTGGTGGGCTACCCTCTATGGGGTCGCACAGAGTCGGACACGACTGAAGTGACTTACCAGCAGCAGCAGCAGCATACTAACACTCCTAACAGGGATGAAATCCATTTATAGAAACTGAATAACTAGAAGACAATTGTCTAGATATTTTAATTAATTGGGGGATGGTGGTGTTGTTGAGGCAAAGACTGAAAAATGGATCATATTGAGGAATGTGTTAAAAATAAGCTGAAATCTCTGTGAGTGGAATATATTTCCTTTACGGATTTCTCATTTTATTTTTTATTTTATTTTATTTGGATTTCTCATTTTAACCATGAGCTCCTTGGGATTTTAAAGTAATGAAAAGACAAAAAAGTTAGTCTTTTTCCTAGTATGCCATGAAAATTTGTCGATCTTATGGCACCTCCTATCATCATGGGAGTGGGCAACGTGGTGGCCTTAGTCAACTCAAAGGTAGAAAATGATTTCTTATTCCCTTTTAAAAAAAGACTTTCTTTAATATTGCAGTTATCTAATTAGTCATCTTCACCCGCAGCAGGCCATGAAATTAAAAGACACTTGCTCCTGGGAAGAAAAGCCATGACAAACCCAGATAGCATATTTAAAAGCAGACACACTACTTTGCCAACAAAGTCCGTCTAGTCAAAACTATTGTTTTTCCAGCATTCATGCATGGATATGAGAGTTGGACCATAAAGAAGGCCAAGTGCTGAAAATGGATGCTTTTGAGCTGGTGTTGGAGAAGACTCTTGAGAGTCCCTTGGACTGCAAAGAGCTCAAACCAGTCAATCCTCAAGGAAATCAATTCTGATTATTCATTGGAAGGACTGATGCTGAAGTTCCAATACTTTGGCTACCTGATGCAAAGAGCCGACTCATTAGAAAAGACCCTGATGCTGGGAAAGATTGAAGGCAGTAGGAGAAGGGAAAGACAGAGGATGAGATGGTTGGATGGCATCTGACTCAATGGACATGAGTTTGAGCAAAGTCCAGGAGATAGTGAACTACAGGGAAGCCTGGGGTTCTGCAGTCCATGGGGTCGCAAAGAACTGGACATGACTGACTGAACAACACATCTTATCACCACATCTCATCTCACATCCCACATCTCACAGGTAAGGGCATTAATAAGAAAGACAGTGAAAGAAAATTTTTCTTATTTTTCTCCAATTATATGTCTCCAATACTCCTGACTTTCTTTCATGCCCCAGAAATTTTAAACTGTTGAGATTCATCTGGATACATACAGTATCTTGGAGAAAATTGCCCTCCCTAAATCAATAGTAGTTCTAAGTATCTCCACATGAACTTAAGACTGGACCAGCATTATACAAGTCCTCCACAGAAAACAGAATGCAAATAAAGCATAGAATTGTAATTAGATTTCAAGTACACAAAAAGATCCAAAAAACTTCCTGAGAATGTAGGTGGTTAGAGAATGAGCCTTATCCGAGGGGATTTCAAGCCAGAGAAAAGCTGCTTGTAGCCAGCAAACCACCCTTGGTCCTACAAGATGAATAGTGAGCAGGACTCATGTTGATACAATTTGACTTTCTTTGTTTTAACGTCTCATTTAAATAATCCGTACCTCTATCCAGAAATATTTAGTTCTCATTATAAACAGAGAACTTTAATTCTGAAAATCAGTAATATCCAGAGTTGCCAGAGAAAAACTCTGTTCTGTGCACAAATACACAATACCCCAGGAGAATGGACATGATAAGTTTTATGATCTTTTACTAGAAAAACAGATTAAACAGAAAGTAAAGATAAGCGCAAATTATTTACATGCATCTTCAGATTACCAGTGCTTTCATGTATATTCCCTTTTCCAATTCCATAAACAGGAAATGAACAGCCTCCAAACAGCTCCCTTTGAACAGGCAGTGTATTACCTGCTTTACAATGCAATGTTTATTGGTGATAACTGTGGCTCTACTATAAATCTACAACCCACTTAAAAAAAGTCTTTCAGAAGCAGTCAGTTGTCCTACTGAACAAACATGGCCAAACTCTCTCAAAGCCAGGTCTTACCTCTGCACACACATCAGAACCAAAAAATACTATGCAGTGCTAAAAGTTTTTAGGAATTAGAATCATACTGAGTTTATTTGGAAGAAAAGCTACCAAAAATCTCAAGTGGCCTTATAAGGATAAAAATATACTGAAAACATTAATAGCAAGATATTAGAAAGAGGTCAAAGTAACAATCTACAGAAAGCAAAAGGGAGGCAGAGTAAACATAAACACTGCAGTATGCTTTACTCTGGTGCTTCCAATACATACCTTCAAAGAATACTTACTCTCACATTGAACAGTCATGACTTAGCATGTGTGTGTACATGCACACACATGCACACACACACATACACACATACTCCTTAACCTCACTTAGGGTCATGCCAGGATATTTCTACATTCTTTTGACTTTTGTTATCATTGAGGAATAATTTACATACTGCAAAAAGCATAGATTTCCAGTGTACAGCTGATCAATTTTGACAGATATATACTTTCACTTTTCACTTTCATGCGCTGGAGAAGGAAATGGCAACCCACTCCAGTGTTCTTGCCTGGAGAATCCCAGGAACAGAGGAGACTGGTGAGCTGCCGTCTATGGGGTTGCACAGAGTCGAACACGACTGAAGCGACTTAGCAGCAGCAGTAGCATACTTACAGGTAGCCATCATCCAAATCGAGATACAGAGCATTTCCAGCACTGGACTTGTGCACCTTTTCTGTCAGACTTCTCTCCCACCCGGGAAACTACTATGCTGATTTGTTCCACAATAGATTGATCACGCCTGTTCATGAACTCTACACAACTGGAAGCATATGTATGTTCTCATTTGTGTTACTTGATGCATTCCACTAGATTTATTTTACAGCTCATCAATGGGCTGTGAAGTACAGTTAGAAAAAAAAAAATGCTACAATGCATGCCATAACCTAGCGTGCATTCATTTACCTTCAGGTGTTTGCAAATTCTTGGACCTCTCCCACAGAGATTCAGATTAAAATGTAGATTACTGAGCCCTACTCTGGACCACCGAATGCGGGCATCCTTATGTGGTTCTGCTGTGGGTCGTTCACAGCCTACAGTCTAATATGGTTTACAGCCAGGTTTCTCAATCACTGTAAACAATGCTTTCACTATGTCACCGCCTCTGTCCCAGCTAAGAAAATACAGCATCTCCCCGTTTACTGCCTACTGCATCAAGCATAAGTACCTTCACCTGGCGCACAAAGCCCTCCATCAAAGGCTCTTGCTTTCCTGATTGATACACTTTCCTGTTATTCAGCAACAAGAACCTGCACAGCCATCAGTCTCCTTAGGGACCCCCACTGCCCATTCAATTCCACAATACAGACTCTAATGCTAACTTTTCCCTGTATCCAAGAACCTATCAGAGCTCTTCAAATTGAGGAAGAGCCTCAGATAGTATTTCCTGGAAACTGTTTTGGTGGTGGGTGGGTCTGTGAGTACCAGGCACATTTGTAAGGCATCAGAGTTCCCCCAGGCTGACTTACTGACTGTTAATTCTCCCCCACAGAAGTGTTCTCTGTGTTATATCTCTGTTCAAGAGAGCACCCTTGGCTCTACAATCTTGTTAGAACATTGATTCTATGTGGTCTCCTGGGTATATTTGAAAACAGATGGGTCTTGGAAACAGTTCTCCTTTTGCTTTCTTACTCTGCAAATAGGAGAAGAAAGGCCTAGAAGAAAGGCCTCTTGAGTTAGGACTGAAACAAAACTTGCAGAAATATATCATGAAAGGTAGGAAAGAAGGAGCAGACTAAAGGAAGCAGCCTGGGGAAGCTCAAGGCAAACTTCAAGGTATAGCCCTCGTGTTTTAGTCCCTCCTCTTGGACACATAAGTGAGTAAGTGAAGTCACTCAGTCATGTCCGACTCTTTGCGGCCCCATGGACTGTAGCCCACCAGGCTCCTCCCTCCATGGGATTCTCCAGGCAAGAGTACTGGAGTGGGTTGCCATTTCCTTCTCCATAGAAGGCACTAAATAGATGTGTGTTGATACCAGAGTGCAAAGAGCTTTCCTGGATATATTCATTCATTCAATACATTATTTTTCAGTTTCTACTGTGTCTTAGGAACTTCTTTAGGTGCTGATAATATAGCCACTAGTAAGACAAATCCCTATCCTCAAGGAACTTGGCATTCTAAAGGGATTATATACACACACACATATATACACATACACACACACACACACACAAACACACCCTTTAAGCAGGGTAAGGGGGAAAGGAAAGTGCACACTATTAACAAACAGTAATAAAGGAAGTTTTCAGTAAAGGTAGTATTTTAAAAGACTTGAAAGGGGTAATCAAGTGGGCTACTTAGCTATCTAGAGAAGTTCAGGCAGAAAACAGGAAGAATTGCAAAGGCCCTGAAGTGGAAGCCTTCTTCCTGTGTTTGATAAATGCCAAGAGATCTGAAAAAATATGAGAGTATTGGAACACAAAAGGCCTAATGGGCTGTTGTAAGAACTTTAGCATTTACTCTGAGATAACAAGAATGAAAGAGCTTTGAGCTGAGACACATATAATTCATTTTGTATTTTCATAGATTTATTCTGCTACTGTATTGAGAGTAGACTGCAGGGGGACAAGGAGTAAAGAGAGGCTGTTATAATAAACCAAGTAAACAATGATGGTAACTTGCATCAGGATTGATAGGATTAAAGGAGCTAAAGAAGAGCAAAATTATGAGTACACTCTGAAAGTGGCAGTGACAAGATTTGTTAAATTGTGAGGTGTAAGAAAAGAGGATAGTCTAGGATAAGTCCAAGAAGTCTGACCTGAGTGATGTGAGAGGTGGGTAGCCATTTATTAATACTGCTGGAAGAGCAGACTGGAAGAGTCTGGGAAGTCATTTGTGAACAGGTGAAGTGTGAGATGCCTTTTAGACACCCATGTGGTGATAATTAGAAGGCAGTGTATACAAAATTATAGAGTTTATGAGATATGTTCAGATCAAAGATACAAGTCTTACATTTGTAAATTTATACATGGTGTATATATATAGTCATGACTCGGGATACTTATACAAAGAGGAAGAATACTGTCTAAAAAAATGAGATCTGGCATAACCCCAATATGTGGCTATGAAAAAGATGCAGAGAAATCAACACAGGAGTTGGAAATGTCCACGCGTAGACAAGGAGGAACAAGGAACTGGTGTCCCAGAAGTCAAGTGAAGAGTATTTTAACAATGAGCATGCTATCAATAACATTAAGTGTTCCTATAGATTAGTAACATAGGATGTGAAAACTCAGTTAAATTTAGGAAAATAGAATTCATAGTTATTTTAACAAAAGAGTTCAGTGAGTATGCATATACTCATAAAATGGGCTGCACAGAGAACTGGAGAAGATGACTTAGGGATAAAAAGTATAAATAACTCTCTCAAGGAGAGCTGACATAAAGGAATAAAGAAATAGTGAAGTGGTTGAACTAGCTGAAAAAGCAAGTGGGAAAAAGATATACACACATATATAACTCTCATCTTTAAAAACAGATATATAGCATGTTTTGAGTTCAGGCAATAATCCAGTTGAGAGAGGAAAAAAAAATCTAAAGATGCAAGAGATAAGGAGAAGAGAAGAATTAAGAATTCCTGACAAGGTATACTTAAGAAGTGACAGGAGAATCAAATGAGAGATACTCCAGGTCCTAGTTCATAGCCCTCTACCTACCCATGTGCCATTTTGTTTAGTCTTAAGTTTCATGTGTTGGTTTTGTTTCTAAGAGGACTTCAAACTCTTCCAGGATAATAGTGCGTATCCTAGGCCAGCTGTGGCTTTTTACAATACCTCACACTGTATGTGACATAAAATTTTTCAGTTTATTATTGATGGCTTTAGCAAGTTTTGTTCTGACTATAGAGAAGGAGGGACACAGGACAAATGACTGCCTCTAAAATTAGAGAGACAGACAAGCAAACAATAAGAGTTTCACAATTTACCAGAGCAGAAACCTCCTTGGCAAACCAGTATGAAAGTAGGAAAACCTGAATTCTCATTAGCCAAGTGCTGAACGTTCAGTGTTGAGAAACTTGAGAGATCAAAATCCCAGGGGACCCAGTCACAGGCAGGCTGTCAGACTTTGGGGAGTTTTACCCCCAGGAGGTTTACCAGCTCCTCACAATAAATGACAGAGAAGCATCACCTCATGTTTCCGGAAGAGGGAGGGGAAAGGGGGCTGTTTTGAAATATACCACAACATTCTGTTCTTAAAAAAGCCTGCCCTCAGGAAAAACGGTTTTAACAGAACGACTGAACTGAACTGAACCACTAAGAATTATCAGTTCAGTTCAGTTCAGTTGCTCAGTCGTGTCCAACTCTTTGCGGCCCCATGAATCACAGCACGCCAGGCCTCCCTGTCCATCACCAACTCCCAGAGTTTACTCAAACTCGTGTCCATCGAGTTGGTGATGCCATCCAGCCATCTCATCCTCTGTCATCCCCTTCTCCTCCTGCCCCCAATCCCTCCCAGCATCAGAGTCTTTTCCAGCGAGTCAACTCTTCGCATGAGGTGGCCAAAGTATTGGAGTTTAGCCTCATCTTTTCAATGAACACGCAGGGCTGATCTCCTTTAGGACAGACTGGTTGGATCTCCTTGCAGTCCAAGGGACTCTCAAGAGTCTTCTCCAAACTAACTGAGGGAAGGGGAATAACCAACTCCAGTCTGCTTGCTCCAACCTTCCATGTGGGGAAAAGGAAACACAACTCCAGCCCTCTTCAGCCATCCTGTTTCACTTAAGTGTTGGTGTAGGGACTGAGAAGCACAGATGGAATTCACCGTCCACAGGTACCAAAAATGGATACTAAATCGCAGGACTATAGAGGACTCTCTCACACACTATACCTTATCATTACATTATGAAAAGCCTGTGCACTGCATTTTCTTTTACCCAGTACATGGTATTTGCTTTTCAACAAAAATTACAAGGTATTGCTGAAAGACAAAAATCACAGTTTAAAGAGACTGAACATGCATTAGAATCGGAGTCAATGACAGGAATGTTTGAATAATCAGAGCAGAATTTTTTTAGGGCTATGATTAATACTCTAAGGGATTTAACAGAGTAAGTAGGCAGCATGAAAGAACAAACAGATAATGTAAGACAGAGGAAAAGTATACACAAGAATCAAAGAGAAATGCTGGAGATCAAACAACGCTAATAGAAGTGAATAATGCCTTTGGTGGGCTCATTTGTATCTAGACGTGGCTTTTCATAGCAGAGAAACAAAACCAAAAACTGTTCTTCTAAAGACCTGTAAACTCAATAAGCCTGTAGCCAGGTGAAGGAAAAAAAAGATGAGACTAATTATTAATATCAGAAGTAAAAGAAGGGATTATTACAAATTTCGTGGACACTAAACAGAGAACAAAGGTATATTATGAAAAACTACACCTAAAATATTGATAACATATATGAAATGGACCAATTCTTTGAGAGATATGTCTCCCAACAAACACAAGCAATAGTCAATCTGAATAGATTTATAACTATTAAAGAAATTCAGTCAATAATTAATAACCTTCCAAAACAGAAAACCAGGCCTAGATGCTTTATTGGTGTATTATATAAAACATCTAAAGATGAAATTAAGTCAGACCTCTATAATTTCTTCCAGAAGATACAATCAGGAAGAATACATCTGAATTCATTTTGCAAAGCCAACATCACCCTCATACCAAAAATTGACAGAGCTATTTACAAGGAAAAAAAAAAATTTCAGGTCAATCTCTCTCACAAACATTGATACAAAAATGCTCAAAATATTATCAAATTAAATCCAACTATGTATATAAAGAATCATGCACTGAAGCAAGTGAAATTTATCCCAAATATGCAACATTCAAAAATTAATATAATCCATTGTATCAAAAGGTTTCACAAGTGGCACTGGTAGTAAAGAATCCACCAGCCAATGCAGGAAACCTAGGAGACATGGATTCAGTCCCTGGGTTGGGAAGATCCTCTGGAGGAGGGCATGGCAACCTATTCCAGTACTCTTGCCTGGAGAATCCCATGGACAGAACCTGGGGGGCCACAATCCATAGGATCACAAAGAGACACAACTAAAGTGACTTAGCACACATGCATTATATCAAAAGCCTAAAGAAGAAAAATGGCATTATCATTTAAATAGATGCAGAAAGAACACTGGATGAAATCCAATATCCATTTATGTTAAGTTTGGTCAGCAAGTTAGAAATAGAAGGGAACCCCCTCAACTTGATAAGGAATATCTACAAAACAAACAAACAAACTACAACTAACATCATACTATAGTTAAGAAACTCTCTTGCTAAGATCAAGAATAAAGCAAGGATGCCCCCTCACCACTGCTTTTCAACATTGTACAGGAGTCCTAACTAATTCAATAAGATAAGAAAAGGAAATTAAAAGTATACCATTTGGAAGGGAAGGAATAAAACTGGCTTTGCACAGATGATATAATCATTTATTTAGAGAATCAGAAAGAACTGACCAAAAAGAAAAAAATAAAATTGGAACTAATAAGTGAGCATAACAACATCATAAAATACAATGTTAATACATAAAATCAATTACTTTCCTATTTACTAGAGTGAACAAGTGAAGTTGGAAATAAAAAACACAACTCCAATGAAATACTTTGGTATTAATCTAAGAAAATATACACAAGATATATATGAGGAAAACTACAAAACTCTCACAACAAAAGATACCAAAGCATGAAATAAGTGCAGATATATTGCATGTTCATGGATAGGAAGATTCAGTATTGTCAACATGTCATTTCTTCACAGTTGACCTATAAATTCCATGCAATTACAATCAAAATCTAAGTAAGTTATTTTATGGATATTGACAAACTGATTCTAAAGTTGATTTGCAGAGGAAAAAACACCTAAACAGCCAACTCAGTACTGAGTGAGAAAAAAGCTGGAGGATTGATACTATTCAAGACATACCATAAAGCTACAATAATCAAGACAGCATGTTATTGGTGAAAGAATAATAATATGTTATTGGTGAAAGAATTGGTCAATGGAATAGATAGAGAACCCAGAAAGAGACCAACATAAATAAAGTCTATTAATCTTTGACAAAAGAACAAAGACAATGCAATTGAGGACTGACAGTCTTCAACTAGTGATGCTGGGACAACTGGACTGTTATGTATTGGCTTGATATGAGTTCAAACCCACTTGTTCATGACTTAAGTGAAGCCTTTTTAATCCACTTGTTTATGACAAAGACAAAAAAATTATGTGTTTTAGAAGTAAATTGTTTTTGATCGAGACTAAATTAACCTCTGTCAGGATGTCATCATCTCATCTGCTGATGTTGACAGGAACTCAGAAGTTCAGCTAATAAGGAACTCAACTGGAAGATTATCTATAAGAGTACATAGAGAAAAAAAACTATGGCAAGGACACATTTAGAATATAAATACTGAGAGTTTGTGAATACATGAGAGTTTTGGTCTGAGCAAAAGCTACCTTTAGCTGATCTGGTTCTTCTTAGATCCTGAGGCACTTGCTCCTTCCTGGCCAGGTTATTATTGGTTAGTAATGGTGTTAAACCATGCAGTGGTCTCAAGAAGAGAAGGAATATATATCCCTCCTTGATGAGGAACTCCTCGTAGGCAGTAGCACAAGCCATGACATGGTACATGGAGTGATAACCCTCAAACTATTCAAGCCTGCCTGCCAACATCAGCAAATTGGTTCCCTAGCAACAAGCTGTAGCCACAAGGAACTTTCCTTTGCTCCAGCAGCTGAAAGTCAGTTCTGGGTTGATTAAGCCAGCTCACCTGAGAAACCAACCTCATATAAAAGGTACACCTCAACTTAATTTGGACTTTGTTTCTGTTATCTCCCCTTGCCTAGAACAATAGTGTAATTAATATATCATTTGTTTGAAGTATGTTGTTTCTTTATTGACTTATTAAGAGTAATTTCCCTGTATGCTACTGGCTTGTAAAATTCCCACGGTAAATCTGTGTTAAGTAAAATATTGGCAAAGACAGCCTCAGTCTCTGAGGATAATCCATAACTCCTCAAACAAAACACTGGACATCCACATGTGAAATATGAATTTAGGCACAGGACTTACATCCTTAACAAAAAAAATGTACTCAAAATTGCTCATAGACCTAAATCTACAATGAAAAACTATAAAAAGTCCCGTAAACTAATTACAGGAGGAAACTTCAAGTACCTTTGGTATGATGAAAGTGAAACTGAAAGTCGCTCAGTTGTGTCCAACTGTTTGTGACCCCATGGACTGCAGTCCATAGAATTTTCTAGGCCAGAACACTGGAATGGGTAGCCTTTCCTTTCTCCAGGGGATCTTCCCAACCCAGGGATCAAACCCAGGTCTTGTGCATCGCAGGTGGATTCTTTACCAGCTGAGCCACAAAGGAGGCTTGGTATGATGAGAATTCTTTAAATACAACACCAAAGGCAAGATCCATGAAAGAGGTCATTGATAAGCTGCATCTCATTAAAATTAAAAACTTCTGCACTGCAAAAGCTAGTATCAAGAGAATGAGAAGATAAGTCACAGATTGGGAGAAAAATATTTGCAAAAGACACAGCTAATAAAGGACTGTTATTCAAAATATACAAAGAACTCATAAAACCAACAATAAGAAAACAAATAGGTAGGGTAAATTTTTATACTTATAGCTGATTCACATTGTTACACAACAGAAACTAGCACGTTATAAAGCAATTATCCTCCAATTAAAAAAAAAATGAGACAACCAGAATAAAAGACACTTCAATGAAGATAGAAAGTTAGTAAGTAAGCACACTGAAAGATGTTAAATCTCATATATAATTAGGGGATTGAAAATTTTAAGCACTGAGGTAATACTTCCCTAGTAGCTCAGACAGTAAAGAATCTGTCTGCGCTTAAATGAACCTTAAATGAACATTACAAAGTGAAAGAACTCAATCTAAAAAGGCTAAGAAGCCATATGGTTCAAACTAGAAGACATTCTGTCAAACACAAAACTACGACAATGGTGGAAAGATTAGTGGTTGGTAGTTGTTAAGAGAGAAGGATGAAAAGATAGTACACAGAGGATTTTTAGGGCAGTGAAACCATTCTGTACAATAGTACAATGGTAGATATCCATTATTAGACATTTGTCAAAATCCATATAATGTACAACATCAAGACTGAACCTTCTTATAAAGTATGAACTTTGGATGATAATTGTTTCTAGAATTCCTCTGCTACAATCTCCTACATGCTGGACTATCTCATTTCCAATTACTTTATCTCTAACACCTCAATTAAACTACAAATTCCAAGGAAAAGCAATCCTGTCTTGCTCTCAGCTGAACACCCACTACCTTGTATAGTATGGTCAAAATAATGTTTGTTAAATAAGCATATGGAAAATATCAGGCACATAAAATAACTGATAAGACAATCAGATGGTATCTTAAAGATAATTTAATGAAAGGACTACCATCAAAAGTGTGGGTATGTTTCAAGAAACCATCAAACTTTGTTAAGATATCTACAAACTGGCAGCACTGGGAAGCCATTACTATATCTAGGCTGAGAAAAGCAAAGGGGAGTGACAGTATTCCAAAGCCTGATGATAAACAGAGCAGCAGAAAAGCCGTCACAGGGAAAGAAATGTAGCTAGGAGGGCAACAGCTGAAACCAGAAATCTGCATCAAAGCAGGAGGAGGCATGCAAGAAGTGAAACTCCCATTTTACCTCTCTTCCTGAAATATAATCTTCTTGTGATTTTTATTAGCTATGCATAGCAGAGATGGGCTCGATGAAGGACAGAAATGGTATGGACCTAACAGAAGCAGAAGATATTAAGAAGAGGGGGCAAGAATACACAGAAGACTGTATAATAAGATCTTCATTACCAAGATAATCACGATGGTGCAATCACTCACCTAGAGCCAGACATCCTGGAATGTGAAGTCATCACATTCCTAAGAAAGCATCACTACGAACAAAGCTAGTGCAGGTGATGGAATTCCAGTGGAGCTATTTCAAATCCTGAAAGATGAGGCTGTGAAAGTGCTGCACTCAATATCCCAGCAATTTTGGAAAACTCAGCAGTGGCCACAAAACTGGAAAAGGTCAGTTTTCATTCCAAACCAAAGAAAGGCAATGCCAAAGAATGCTCAAACTACCGCACAATTGCACTCATCTCACATACTAGTAAAGTAATGCTCAAAATTCTCCAAGCCAGGCTTCAGCAATACATGAACTGTGAACTCCCTGATGTTCAAGCTGGTTTTAGAAAAGGCATAGGAACCAGAGGTGAAATTTCCAACATGTGCTGGATCATCAAAAAAGCAAGAGAGTTCCAGAAAAACATCTATTTCTGCTCTATTGACTATGCCAAAGCCTTTGACTGTATGGATCACAAGAAACTGGAAAATTCTGAGAGGTAGGAATACCAGACCACCTGACCTCCTTCTTGAGAAACCTATATACAGGTCAGGAAGCAACAGTTAGAACTGGACATGGAACAACAGACTGGTTCCAAATAGGAAAAGGAGTACATCAAGGCTGTATATTGTCACCCTGCTTATTTAACTTATATGCAGAGTACATCATGAGAAATGCTTCTTCCAGTGGAAGAAGCACAAGCTGGAATCAAGATTGCCGGGAGAAATATCAATAACCTCAGATATGCAGATTACACCACCCTTATGGCAGAAAGTGAAGAGGAACTAAAAAGCCTCTTGATGAAAGTGAAAGTGGAGAGTGAAAAAGTTGGCTTAAAGCTCAACATTCAGAAAACGAAGATCATGGCATCTGGCCCCATCACTTCATGGGAAATAGATGGGGAAACAGTGGAAACAGTGTCAGACTTTATTATTTTGGGCCCTCAAATCACTGCAGATGGTGATTGCAGCCATGAAATTAAGAACTGGACTGAGCAGTAAACCAAAAGGTAAGAGTTAATAACACAGTTCATAGGAATCATTTCCCAGGTGCCAAAACCAGGCAGAGAACAAATATGCACAAACTCAGTTCAGTTCAGTTCACTTCAGTTGCTCAGTCGTGTCCGACTCTTTGCGACCCCATGAATCCCAGCATGCCGCGACCCCATGAATCCCAGCACGCCAGGCCTCCCTCTCCATCACCAACTCCCGGAGTTCACTCAGACTCACGTCCATCGAGTCCGTGATGCCATCCAGCCAGCTCATCCTCGGTCATCCCCTTCTCCTCCTGTCCCCAATCCCTCCAGGCATCAGGGTCTTTTCAAATGAGTCAACTCTTCGCATGAGGTGGCCAAAGTACTGGAGCTTCAGCTTTAGCATCATTCCTTCCAAAGAAATCCCAGGACTGATCTCCTTCAGAATGGAATGGTTGGATCTCCTTGCGGTCTAAGGGACTCTCAAGAGTCTTCTCCAACACCACAGTTCAAAAGCATCAATTCTTCTGCACTCAGCCTTCTTCACAGTCCAATTCTCACATCCATACATGACCACAGGAAAAACCATAGCCTTGACTAGACGGACCTTAGTTGGCAAAGTAATGTCCATGCTTTTGAATATACTATCTAGGTTGGTCATAACTTTTCTTTCAAGGACTAAGCGTCTTTTAATTTCATGGCTGCAGTCACCATCTGCAGTGATTTTGGAGCCCCCAAAAATAAAGTCTGACACTGTTTCTATAATGGAGAGTAATCAACATGCTGATATTATCAAGCAAGGTATTCTTGATATGTAATTATAAATATACAATGGAAATATATGGGAAGACTTGATAAAGGAGTGGAAATATGATGTCTTAATCTGTTCTTTCAGTTCAGTTCAGTCAGTCAGTCATGTCTGACTCTTTGCAACCCCATGAATCACAGCACTCCAGGCCTCCCTGTCCATCACCAACTCCCGGAGTTCACTCAAACTCATGTCCATCGAGTCGGTGATGCCATCCAGCCATCTCATCCTCTCGTCCCTTTCTCCTTCTGCCCCCAATCTCTCCCATCATCAGGGTCTTTTCCAATGAGACAGCTCTTTGCATGAGGTGGCCAAAGAACTGGAGCTTCAGCTTCAGCGTCATTCCTTCCAAAGAACACCCAGGACTGATCTCCCTCAGAATGGACTGGTTGGATCTCCTTGCAGTCCAAGGGACTCTCAAGTCTTCTCCAACAGCACAGTTCAAAAGCATCAATTCTTCAGTGTTCAGCTTTCTTCCTGAAAGTGAAGAGGAACTAAAAAGGCTCTTGATGAAAGTGAAAGAGGAGAGTGAAAAAGTTGGCTTAAAGTTCAACATTCAGAAAACTAAGATCACGGTATCTGGTCCCATCACTTCAAGGCAAACAGATGGGGAAACATTGGAAACAGTGGCAGACTTTATTTTGGAGAGCTCCAAAATCATTGCAGATGGTGACTGCAGCCATGAAATTAAAAGATGCTTACTCCTTGGAAGGAAAGTTATGACCAATCTAGATAGCATATTGAAAATCAGAGACATTACTTTGCCAACAAAGGTCCGTCTAGTCAAGGCTATGGTTTTTCCAGTGGTCATGTATGAATGTGAGAGTTGGACTGTGAAGAAGGCTGAGCGCCAAAGAATTGATGCTTTTGAACTGCAGTATTGGAGAAGACTCTTGAGAGCCCCTTGGACTGCAAGGTGATCCAACCAGTCCATTCTAAAGGAGATCAGTCCTGGGTGTTCTTTGGAAGGAATGATGCTGAAGCTGAAGCTCCAGTGCTTTGGCCACCTTATGTGAAGAGCTGACTCATTGGAAGAGACTCTGATGCTGGGAAGGATGGGGGACATGAGGAGAAGGGGATGACAGAGGATGAGATGGCTGGATGGCATCACCAACTTGATGGACATGAGTTTGAGTGAACTCCAGGAGTTGGTGATGGACAGGGAGGCCTGGCGTGCTGCAATTCATGAATTGCAATTCATTTTGCAATTCGCAAAGTTAGACACGACTGAGCAACTGAACTGAACTGAACTGAACAGCTTTCTTCACGGTCCAACTCTCACATCCAAACATGACCACTAGCCTTGACTAGACAGACCTTTGTTGGCAAAGTAATATCTCTGCTTGTTAATATGATATCTAGGTTGGTCATAACTTTCCTTCCAAGGAGTAAGCGTCTTTTCATTTCATGGCTGCAATCACCATCTGCAGTGATTTTGGAGCCCCCCAAAATAAAGTCTGCCACTGTTTCCAATGTTTCCTCATCTATTTGCCATGAAGTGATGGGACCAGATGCCATGATCTTTTTTTCTGAAAGTTGAGCTTTAAGCCAACTTTTTCATTCTCCTCTTTCACTTTCATCAAGAGGCTTTTTAGTTTTAGAAAGGGCAGAGAAACCAGGGATCAAATTTCCAACATGTGCTGGATCATCAAAGAAAAAGAGAGTTCCAGAAAAACATCTATTTCTGCTTTATTGACTATGCCAAAACTGTTGACTCTGTAAATCACAATAAACTGTGGAAAATTCTGAAAGAGTTGGGAATACCAGATCATCTGACCTGCCTCCTGAGAAACCCATATGCAAGTCAGGAAGCAACAGTTAGAACTGGACATGGAACAACAGACTGGTTCCAAATAGGAAAAGGAGTATGTCAAGGCTGTATATTGTCACCCTGCTTATTTAACTTATATGCAGAGTACATCATGAGAAACACTGGGCTGAAAGAAACACAAGCTGGAATAAAGATTGTTGGGAGAAATATCAATAACCTCAGATATGCAGATGACACCACCCTTATGGCAGAAAGCAACTCCAATAGAGGAGAAGCTGGTTAACCTAAAAGGTTTGGAACACCAGACTATACAGAGTAACAACTTGCTATAAAGGACTGTCATTCTAGGTTGCTAAAAGAGTTCAGGAGCAGTCTGTCCTTTAACATCCCCTTTAATCTAAATATGTACTCAGCAAGAAAAGGATACATCTCCAACTTCCATCTTCCTTCCCAGCAGCCCAGCCCAACCACTGCTTAGTTTAACCAATTCACCATTTGCTGGGGAAATGTGAACAAATTAAGCTGATGATTGTGGGCCACTAATTGGCTGCCAGTCTGTCAGAGTAGCTTCACAGGTGCTAAATCAAATTGATAGCTAAAGGCTATGAGCTGTTTAGCCTTCTGCTCCTCTCACTTGGGGCTTCAAGGCTGAGGAAGAGAAGTGGTTTACGGTGGCATTTTTGTTAGTTTGTCATGACACATCCCCAGGGCTGTGCCTGGTCGGGGTTGTTACTCATAATTGTGGGGCTGGTTACCAGGCTATGGCCCTGGAAAGGAAGAGGCTGCCAGGCTTGGGGAGATGTTCTTATCCTTGCTGACAGGCAGTGAGGCGTCTTAGGTGAACTGTGAAAGTGATGCAGTTTTAGAGAAGCTGTGAGAATTCTTGGAGGCCACACGTTTGGAGGGAAAGTACAGAGGCTGGAGCAAAAGTAGAAGCCACTGAAGAAGGAACACAAATCAGAGGAAGAACTTGGGCCTCTCAGGGGCAGGATGGCTGGGGCGGAGTTCTATCAACTCGGCCAAGTCGCTGTATGTTCCCAGGCTCCCCTTCCTATCTAATAAGGGAGAAGATTCATTAAGCAATACTGTGGACTTGAAAGAGGAAACTGTACTACATCAGAGTGAAATAAGGAGTCCAGTGTTTTTGTTTGTTTGTTGGTTTTTAGTGTATACAGACTCACAAGAACTTAAAAAAAAAAATCAAAATATGTGTTGTTCCTTTCAAAATAGTTCTCTTAATAAGGCATGTTACTTACTTTAAAGATGTTATTAAGTCCTGTCTGGACATCTGCTAGGAAAATTGCCAGAAAAGCAAATACAACTCATTAAAAAAAAAGAAAAAAGAAAAAAAGATTTTTCTTAATGATTTACAACAGTGGTTCTTAACCAGAGGCACTTTTGTTCCAGCCCTCATCTCTCACCCCTGAGACATGGAGACCAGTGGTTGTCACAAGTGGGAGTGGGGATAGGATAGTGTCACAAGAGGGGAGTGGGAGTTGACACCTATCCTGAGTAAAGACCAGGGAGGCTACTAAATACCCTACAATGCATAGGACAACCACCTACAGTAAAGAACTGACCAATCCATAATATCAATAGCACCAAAGACTGAGAAAATCTAATTTGTACTGGTTTTCTTCAGGGGAAATTTTGGCTGATTTTGAAGAATTATCTAAGGGTCACTGAAGCTAAGTATGATTTTTAAGGTGACTTATCAAGCTGGAAAATGCCATTTCTGGACTGAAACAAGGACTGATGAGATTTATACAACAATTTCTAACATGGCACTCAAAACAAAGTTTCAATCGATATTGACGTTCACTTATAAAACACTCTAGTCATTAAATACTTAAACATTTAATATGTGCTTGGAGCTAAGTAGCAAAACAAAATTCCTATGTTGAAGAAATTCATTCTGGAATCATACAGGGTAATATCCTAGGGCTGTCTGGTAGAGCACACCTCTTTAATCCTTTCACAAACCTGCATCTTCATGAAGATTACATGAATTAATGGACATAGAATATTTACAACAGTTACCTGGCACATAGCTAGCACTTAATATATACTAAATATTAAGTACTAATACTAAAAATGCAACAATCAGAGATGGTTTTCCAAAAAGAATCTTTGAGGAATGAATATTCTCTAGAATTACATGCTTGGGCATCCTTAAAAATATGCATATATCACCAATTGTGCATTTTCTATGGTAGGGAATGTATCTCCATTGATAATGGGTAGGTCAGAAAAGAAAATGCTTATTTTGTAGATATTCATCCAGCACGTATCATTTGAAGACACTCTACAGATTAACATCCTAAATATAAAACAATATAATTAACACCTCCAGAGGAAGAGTAGTGGCAGAAATCAGAGCACAAGTGAGGGGAAGAGACTTTGGCCCTCCAGTTTCCTCATCCATAAAGGTCACAGAAAAACACAGAGGTGTCAAATCAAATGACCATAAACAGGTCAGTAAGAAAATGCTGGACTGGAATGTTAAGAAGGGAGAGGAAAGGCAATGTCTTAGTGGGCTGAAGGCTAAGAAACTTAGCCTCACCGAGGATTCTTGAATTATTTTAGACTGAGTAAGATAGTCGTGGAGGCCCCCAGTGGCTCCATGGAGAAACTCTGGGCTCTATGGTTTGTGGATCTCAGTATCATCATCAGAAATGTGGCTTCTTTGCAGAGTGAGAAGCAGCTTGCTGATCGTTTGAGACTGGGAATAACTGAGTAATCACAAACATCTTAACTGAATAATCAAAAGTGGTAAAGAATTCACCTGCCAGTGCAAGAGACATGGGTTCGATCCCTGATCAGAAATATCCCCTGGAGAAGGAAATGACAATCCAGTCCAGTATCTTTGCTTGGAAAACCTAATGGACACAGGAGCCTGGTGAGCAACAGTCCATGGTGTCGTAAAAGAGTCAGATGACTCAGAGACTGAACATATACAAGCGGAACACATTAAGCAAAAGAAGGTCTAGGAAGTGTGGTGTGCAAAAAATATCCCAAATTCCAGTTGAAATGCACCAAGAGGGTTCATTATTTAAAAGAACTTTGTGGTAAATCCTTATGAAAAACAAAGGACATTTGGTATTATCTCAGCTTGGCCTGAGACTTGGAGTAAGTCTTGGCTTGGGAGTTGGCCTGGGACTTGGAGGAAGTCATTTAAACCTACTGAAACACATTGCTGCTCATTAAGACTCCATATTCTACCTAAAGAGACTCTTTCCACAGCCCTTCCCCCAAAGCTGTAGTAAACCATAGGTGATTTATTGTATGTGATAGTGCCCTGCAAACTGTAAAGTGATTAGTCACTTCAATTTCTAAAAGACATTTAATTTGCAACTAACACATTGTCTTGGAATGGGACTACTTGTCTTCAAATGGAAGTACTTTCTATTTCGTTAAATCTCTGTTTTAAAACTTTAAAAAGTTTTAAATTTTGACAAAACCATATTATCTAACTTAATTATTTTAGCCTTCTTTGTACTTGAAATGGTATCACTGAAGTAAATTCAAAGCAAAAATTCAAGACCTAAACACTGTAAGTCAGTTTGCTGAACTTGAAAACACAGGGGATTCAATGCTACAACAATTGACCTTATAAAATTTTGATAATGGAATGGAATGGGGTAATGGATGGGAAGATATTTTTAAGTAAAGATTATTATGCTATTTAGGTCATACCTGAATGGTTTAGTGGTTTTCCCTACTTTCTTCAATTTAAGTCTGAACTTGGCAATAAAGAATTCATGATCTGAGCCAGTCAGCTCCCGGTCTTGTTTTTGCTGACTGTATAGCGCTTCTCCATTTTGGCTGCAAAGAATATACTCATCTGATTTCAGTGTTGGCCATCTGGTGATGTCCATTTGTAGAGTCTTCTCTTGTGTTGTTGGAGAGGGTGTTTGCTATGACCAGTGCGTCCTCTTGGCAAAACTCTATTAGCCTTTGCCCTTCTTCATTCCATATTCCAAGGCCAAATTTGCCTGTTACTAAGTATTTCTTGACTTCCTACTTTTGCATTCCAGTCTCCTATAATGAAAAGGACCTCTTTTTTGGGTGTTAGTTCTAAAATGTCCTGTAGGCCTTCATAGAACCGTTCAGCTTCTTCAGCGTTGCTGGCTGAGGCACAGACTTGGATTACTGTAATATTGAATGGTTTCCCTTGGAAACGAACAGAGATCATTCTGTCGATTTGCGATTGCATTCAAGTACTGCATTTCGGAATCTTTTGTTGACCATGATGGCTACTCCATTGCTTCTAATGGATTTCTGCCTGCAATAGTAGATACAATGGCCATCTGAGTTAAATTCACCCATTCCAGTCCATTTTAGTTCGCTGATTACTAGAATGTCGATGTTCACTCTTGCTATCTCCTGTTTGACCACTTCCAATTTGCCTTGATTCATGGACCTGACATTCCAGGTTCCTATGCAATACTGCACTTTACAGCATGAGACCTTGCTTCTATCACCAGTCACTTCCACAACCGGGTATTGTTTTAGCTTTGGCTCCATCCCTTCATTCTTTCTGGAGTTATTTCTCCACTGGTCTCCAGTAGCATATTGGGCACCTACTGACCTGGGGAGTTCCTCTTTCAGTACCTATCATTTTGCCTTTTCATACTGTTCATGGGGTTCTCAAGGCAAGAATACTAAAATGATTTGCCATTCCCTTCTCCAGTGGACCAAAAGACCATTCAGGTATGACCTAAATAAAATCCATTATTATTATGTAGTGGAAGTGAGAAATAGATTTAAGGAACTAGATCTGAAAGATAGAGTGCCTGATGAACTATGGAATGAGGTTCGTGACATTATACAGGAGACAGGGATCAAGACCATCCCCATGGAAAAGAAATGCAAAAAAGCAAAATGGCTGTCTGGGGAGGCCTTACAAATAGCTGAGAAAAGAAGAGAAGCAAAAAGCAAAGGAGAAAAGGAAAGATATAAGCATCTGAATGCAGAGTTCCAAAGAATAGCAAGAAGAGATAAAAAAAAGCCTTCTTCAGTGATCAATGCAAAGAAATAGAGGAAAAGAACAGACAGGGAAAGACTACAGATCTCTTCAAGAAAATTAGAGATACCAAGGGAACATTTCATGCAAAGATGGGCTCAATAAAGGACAGAAATGGTCTGGACCTAACAGAAGCAGAAGATATTAAGAAGAGGTGGCAAGAATGCACAGAAGAAGTATGCAAAAAAATCTTCATGACTCAGATAATAACAATGGTGTGATCACTCACCTAGAGCCAGACATACTGGAATGTGAAGTCAAGTGGGCCTTAGAAAGCATCACTATGAACAAAGCTAGAGGAGGTGATGGAATTCCAGTTGAGCTATTTCAAATCCTAAAAGATGATACTGTGAAAGTGCGGCACTCAATATGTCAGCAAATTTGGAAAACTCAGCACTGGCCACAGGACTGGGAAAGGTAAATTTTCATTCCAATCCCAAAGAAAGGCAATGTCAAAGAATGCTCAAACTACCACATAATTGCACTCATCTCACATGCTAGTAAAGTAATGCTCAAAATTCTCCAAGCCAGGCTTCAGCCTATGTGAACTGTGAACTTCCAGATGTTCAAGCTGGTTTTAGAAAAGGCAGAGGACCAGAGATCAAATTACCAACATCTGCTGGATCATCAAAACAGCAAGAGAGTTCCAGAAAAATATCTATTTCTGCTTTATTGACTATGCCAAAGCCTTTGACTGTGCGGATCACCATAAACTGTGGGAAATTCTGAAAGAGGGGGGAATACCAGACCACTTGACCTGCCTCTTGAGAAACCTATATACAGGTCAGGAAGCAACAGTTCGAACTGGACATGGAACAACAGACTGGTTCCAAATAGGAAAAGGAGTACATCAAGGCTGTATATTGTCACCCTGCTTATTTAACTTCTATGCAGAGTACATCATGAGAAATGCTGGGCTGGAAGAAGCACAAGCTTGAATAAAGATTTCTGGGAGAAATATCAATAACTTCAGATATGCAGATGACACCACCCTTATGGCAGAAAGTGAAGAGGAACTAAAAAGTCTTTTGATGAAAGTGAAAGAGGAGAGTGAAAAAGCTGGCTTAAAGCTCAACATTCAGAAAATAAAGATCATGCCATCTGGTCCCATTACTTCATGGCAAATAGATGGGGAAACAGTGGAAACAGTGGCAGACTTTATTTTGGGGGGCTCCAAAATCACTGCAGATGGTGACTGCAGCCATGAAATTAAAGATGCTTACTCCTTGGAAGGAAAGTTATGACCAATCTAGACAGCATATTCAAAAGCAGAGACATTACTTTGCCATCAAACGTCCATCTAGTCAAGGCTATGGTTTTTCCTGTGGTCATGTATGGATGTGAGAGTTGGACTGTGAAGAAAGCTGAGTGCTCAAGAATTGATGATTTGAGCTGTGGTGTTGGAGAAGACTCTTGAGAGTCTCTTGGACTGCAAGGAGATCCAACCAGTCCGTCCTAAAGGAGATCAGTCCTGGGTGTTCTTTGGAAGGACTGATGCTAAAGCTGAAACTCCAATACTTTGGCCACCTCATATGAAGAGTTGACTCATTGCAAAAGACTCTGATGCTAGGAGGGATTAGGGGCAGGAGCAGAAGGGGACGTCAGAGGATGAGATGGCTGGATGGCATCACCGACTCGATGGACATGAGTTTGAGTGAACTCCAGTAGTTGGTAATGGACAGGGAGGACTGGCGTGCTGCAATTCATGGAGTCACAAAGAGTCGGACACAACTTAGCTACTAAACTGAACTGATTATGCTACTGATAGTTAAGAAACAATATTAATATATTTTCTTCCAATTATGAGTTTAAAGTTAACTTGGAGTTTATGTGGTGCAGGTGCATCTTGGTGGGAATTAAGGTTTCTTAGATAAAATCTCTTCCCATCACCTACCACACATACAGGATGATCCAGGGTGTGTTTCAGAGATTCAGCCCCTCTATTAGAAAAACAACATTTTGATATATATTTATGAAAAACAAATTTAAAAAATTGGAGGTTATCCCGCTTTACCATTTCCAATGTATGTAAACAGAGAAAAAATCTTCCATTTATCTTTTAGGGGAAACATATTAGTAAAATTCTAGAGATTGTATGATCATTATCTAAAT
Organism: Aepyceros melampus; assembly: GCA_006408695.1. Classification (NCBI taxonomy): domain Eukaryota; kingdom Metazoa; phylum Chordata; class Mammalia; order Artiodactyla; family Bovidae; genus Aepyceros; species Aepyceros melampus. The sequence goes on from SJXQ01000872.1 coordinate 345,401, forward strand.
AAAACCCTTATGCTTATGCTTTGAGGTTTCCAGAAAGTCAAGAACTCAAATAGTAATTATTGGGAATCACTTCATTTCAGTCGCTCAGTCGTGCCTGACTCCTTGTGACCGCATGGACTACAGCATGCAAGGCCTCCCTGTCCATCACCAACACCCAGAGTTTACTCAAACTCATATCCATTGAGTTGGTGATGCCATCCAATCATCTCATACTCTGTCAGCCCCATCTCCTCCCAACTTCAATCTTTCCCAACATCAGGGTCTTTTCAAATGAGTCAGTTCTTCACATCAGGTGGCCAAAGTATTGGAGCTTCACCTTCGACATCAGTCCTTCCAATGAACACTCAGGACTGATCTCTTTTACGATGGACGGTTGGATCTCCTTGCAGTTCAAGGGACTCTCAACAGTCTTCTCCAACACTACAGTTCAAAAGCATCAATTTGTTGGTGCTCAGCTGTCTTTATAGTCCAACTCTCACATTACATACATGACTACTGGAAAACCATAGCCTGAAATAGGCAGACCCTTGATGGTAATGTAATGTTTCTGCTTTTGAATATGCTGTCTAGGCTGGTGTTAACTTTCCCTCCAAGGAGTAAGTGTCTTTTAATTTCATGACTGCAGTCACCATTTGCAATGATTTTGGAGCCCCCAAAATAAAGTCTGACACTGTTTCCCCAACTATTTGTATGAAGTGATGGGACCAGATGCCATGATCTTAGTTTTCTAAATGTTGAGCTTTAAGCCAACATTTTTATTCTCCTCTTTAACTGTCATCAGGAGATTCTTTAGTTCTTCTTCACTTTCTCCTAAAGGGTGGTGTCATCTGCATATCTGATGGTGATGATATTTCTACCAGAAATCTTTATTCCAGCTTCTGCTTCATTCAGCCAAGTGTTTCTCATGATGTACTCTGCATATAAGTTAAATAAGCAGGGTGACAATATACAGCCTTGACGTACTCCTTTTCCTATTTGGAACCAGTCTGTTGTTCCATGTCCAGTTCGAACTGTTGCTTCCTGACTTGCATACATATTTCTCAAGAGACAGGTCAGGTGGTCTGGTATTCCCATCTCTTTCAGAATTTTCCACAGTTTATGGTGATCCACACAGTCAAAGGCTTTGGCAGTCAATAAAGCAGAAATAGATGTTTTTCTGGAACTCTCTTGCATTTTCCATGATCCAGCGGATGTTGGTAATTTGATCTCTGGTTCCTCTGCCTTTTCTAAAACCAGCTTGAACATCTGGAAGTTCACAGTTCACATGTTACTGAAGCCTGGCTTGGAGAATTTTGAGCATTACTTTACTAGCGTGTGAGATGAGTGCAAATGTGCGGTAGTTTGATCATTCTTTGGCATTGCCTTTCTTTGGGATTGGAATGAAAATTTACCTTCCCAGTCCTGTGGCCAGTGCTGAGTTTTCCAAATTTGCTGGCCTGTTGAATGCAGCACTTTCACAGCATCATCTTTCAGGATTTGAAATAGCTCCACTAGAATTTCATTACCTCCACTAGCTTCATTTGTAGTGATGTTTTCTAAGGCCCACTTGACTTCACATTCCAGGATGTCTGGCTCTAGGTGAGTGATCACAGCATCATGATCATCTGGGTCATGAAGATCTGTTTTGTATACTTCTCCTGTGTATTCTTGCCACCTCTTCTTAATATCTTCTGCTTCTGTTAGGTTCATACCATTTCTGTCCTTTATTGAGCCCACCTTTGCATGAAGTGGTCCCTTGGTATCTTTAATTTTCTTGAAGAGAAATCTAGTCTCTCCCATTCTATTGTTTTCCTCTGTTTTTTGCACTGATCACTGAGGAACTCTTTCTTATCTCTCCTTGCTATTCTTTGGAACTCTGCATTCAAATGGGTATCTCTTTCCTTTTCTCCTTTGCTTTTTGCTTCTCTTCTTTTCTCACCTATTTGTAAGGCATCCTAGATGGACATTTTGCTTTTCTGCATTTCTTTTTTTGGGTATGGTCTTCATCCCTGTCTCTTGTACAAAATCACGAACCTCCATCGATGGTTCATCAGGTACTCTGTCTATCAGATCTAGTCCCTTAAATCTATTTCTCACTTCCACTGTTTAATTGTAAGGTATTTGAGTTAGGTAACACCTGATTGGTCTAGTGGTTTTCCCTACTTTCTTCAATTTAAGTCTGAATTTAATGGGGTTCATGATCAGAGCCACAGTCATCTCCTGGTCTTGTTTTTGCTGACTGTATAGAGCTTCTCCATCTTTGGCTGCAAAGAATATAATCAATCTGATTTTGGTGTTGAACATCTGGTGATGTCCATGTGTAGAATCTTCTCTTGTGTTGTTGGAAGAGCTGCTTCCTATGAGCAGTGCATTCTCTTGGCAAAACTCTATTAGCCTTTGCCCTGCTTCATTCTGTACTCCAAGGCCAAATTTGTCGTTACACCAGGTGTTTCTTGACTTCCTACTTTCACCTTCCAGTCCCCTATGATGAAAAGGACATCTTTTGGGGGGTGTTAGTTTAAAAGGTCTTGTAGGTCATGGAACCATTCAGCTTCTTCAGCATTATTGGTTGGGGCATAGAGTTGGATTACCATGATATTGAATGGTTTGCCTTGGAAATGAACAGAGATCTTTCTGTCGTTTTTGAGATTGCATCCAAGTACTCCATTTTGGACTCTTTCTTGACCATGATGGCTACTCCATTTCTTCTAATGGATTCTTGCCCATGGTAGTAGATATAATGGTTATCTGAGTTATAATCACCCTTTTTAGTCCATTTTAGTTCGCTGATTCCTAAAATGTTAACATTCACTCTTGCCGTCTCCTGTTTGGCCACTTCCAATTTGCCTTGATTTGTGGACCTAACATTTCAGCTTCCTATACAATATTGCTCTTTATAGCATCAGACTTTGCTTCCATCACCAGTCATACCCACAATCCAGTCACATCCACAACTAGGTATTATTTTTGCTTTGGCTCTGTCTCTTCATTCTTTCTGGAGTTATTTCTCCACTGATTCCCAGTAGCGTATTGGGCACTGACTGACCTGGGGAGTTCATATTTTAGTGTCCTATCATTTTGCCTTTTCATACTGTTCATGTAGTTCTCAAGGCAAGAATACTGAAGTGGTTTGCCATGCCCTTCTCCAGGGGACCACATTTTGTCAGAACTCTCCACCATGACCCGTCCATCTTAGGTAGCCCTGCAAGGCATGGCTCATAGTTGCATTGAGTTAGGGCTGTGGTCCATGTGATTAGATTGGTTAGTTTTCTGTGATATTGGGAATAGAGTTCCAGTAAACCTGTTCCAGACTGTTTGGTTCCTGGCAGGGAGAGCCTGATGATAAAGGTGGACCTAGAGTGGCTCTAACAACCCAGCAAATTAATTGCTTTATAAGTGCTTTAACACAGTTTTAGGAGGCAATAGAAAGGGATGAGCCATCAAAGGGAAAAACAGGATTTGTCCCTCTCTTTCTCACTGTTAAGCTCTCTTCCCATAGGCTGCCTGGAGGCTCAGTGTCAACAATGAAATTACATTTCCATCTAAGGAGGAGAAGTAGTCAATTACCATAAACAAGATAAGTAACAAAATCCACCCAAACTATGCTACATTTTGTCTTAGTATCTCCTAGAAAACAAGTATGCCACTAAGAGCACGTCTGGTTCTTCCTAATAGATTCTTCTTGATAATGAGGCATTCCAATGTTTACTTTTTTCTCTCAAATATCTATAGGTCCATATATGAATCTGTATTTGGTGGGAAAAAAAGTCTTTAAGACTGCCAAATACCATGAGCTAAAATGAAGGAAACGATACCAATTCAAGTCAAAGCCCAAATCTTTAATAGAGAAAGTGAACAATAATTAACTACCTTGAGGTGTTATGAAGAGGATAAGCATAATAATCCTAGTAATAAAAGAGCCCTGTATATTGTGCAGAGACATTAAAATCCATTTCTTTTCTCTTTCACTCAAGCAAAGAATTGCCTCTTTTGTTCCAATTATAGTCCCAGGTTCTGGGGTACAGTGGTGGTGAACACATTGAACAAGGTACATACTTAAGAGTTTGGAGAGTTGAAGGCAATACATGTGTGAAAACATAAGAAAATGTCAGAGTGACAAGTGCTGTGATGAAACTAAACAGGCTAGAGGGAGCTGACCCTTCATCACAAGTCTGTGAAGCAGCTCGAATCCCTAGGATTCCTCTTAGTATATGGTTCACAACGTATCCTAATTTAGGCAAGATCACATTACTGACTGGCTTCCTGCTACTGCCCCAGTGAATATTCTAGACTGAGCTGAGTGAATGCTCCAGCACAGTGGGCTTTATATCACAGCTCCATACTAGAATGTGAGTGGCCACTATTGAGAAAAAGACTAAGCTGTGAGATGATGTGGCAGGTAAAACCCTAAGCAGCAACTGAAGAGAGCCATTACTGGTGGCCCATCAAAGGTGGTCTGGATCTCTGATGGTGGCCAGCCACCATACCCTAGTGCCCTGACCCTCAACAAATACCTACATGAGTCCCTCTCTGGGGTAAGGGCTTCCCCTGTGGCTCAGCTGGTAAAGAATCTGCCAGCAATGCGGGAGACCTGGGTTCAATCCCTGGGTTGGGAAGATCCCCTGGAGAAGGGAAAGGCTACCCATTCCAGCATTCTGGCCTGTACAGTCCATGGGGTCGCAAAGAGTCGGACACAACTGTGTGACTTTCACTTCACTTCATGGGGCTAATTGTGCTGGTGCTGGGAGGGAGAAGAGCACACACCCTTAAAGGGAACTGAGGCAGCTGGGACCCAACCTTCAGGACTTCTGCTCCAGCAACTGGGACTTGACCCGACTCCGAGGGCAGAGATGGCCACTGAGCAGAAAGGAGCCCCACTTTACACTTGGCTCTGGCCCTAGTACCTCCTTCTCCAGCTCTAAGTAAGTAAGTAAGTAAAGTCACTCAGTCGTGTCCGACTCTTTGTGACCCCATGGACTGCAGCCCACCAGGCTCCTCAGTCCATGAGATTCTCCAAGCAAGAATACTGGAGTGGGTTGCCATTTCCTTCTCCAGGGGATCTTCCCAACCCAGGGATCGAACCCGGGTCTCCCGCATTGGAGGCAGACGCTTTAACCTCTGAGCCACCAGGGAAGTCTCCAGCTCTACCCCCTACCAAAGTGATAACTGCCTGCATACCCTAAGGAAAGACATGACTTGCATTCCTGCCAAATCCAGATCTTAACCACTTCATCTAATTTCATACAGACATAGGAAAATAAGCAAAATGAAAAGACAGAGCAATTTGTCTCAACTGAAAGAGTTAGAGACAAATCCTGAAAAACTAATGAAGGAGAGATTAAGAAAACCTCTCAGACAAGCAAAAATAGAAAGAGTTCATCAACACTAAAACCTTAAAAGAAATGCCAAATATTTGTCTCTAAATGGAAAAATAAAAGGCTATAACAAGAAGTATCTATAGGAAGGGAACAAATCCACTAGTAAAGACTAAAATATTGTAAAGCTGAGGAGCAAATATGACATAAAAATACATAATATGGCATGAAAAGATGCTCAACATTGCTTGTTATTAGAGAAATGCAGATCAAAACAACAATGAGGTATCACCTCACACCAGTCAAATGGCCATCATCGAAAAATCTACAAATGATAAATGCTGGAGAGGATGTGGAGAAAAGGGAACCCTCTTGCACTATTGGTGAGACTGCAAACTGAGATTACCACTATGGAGAACAGTATGGAGATTCCTTTTAAAAACTAGGAATAAAATACCATATGGCCCAGTAACTCCACTACTGGGCATATACCCTGAGAAAACCATAACTGAAAAAGAAACATATACCCCAATGTTCCCTGCAGCACTGTTTACAACAGCCGGGACACGGAAGCCACCAAGATGTTTATTTACATACACATGAGTGAATAAAGAAGTGTGGTATGCATATAAAATGGAATATTAGTCATAAAAAGGAATTAATTTGAGTCAATTGCAGTGAGGTGCATAAACCTCTAGCCTGTTATACAGAGTGAATAGCCTGTTATATGAAGTTAAGGAAGTCAGAAAAACAAATATTATATATTAACACATATATATGGAATCTAGAAAACACTGATGACTCTATTATATTTTCATGGGGCCACAGTGCAAGTCTCAATAAATTTAAGAAGACAGAGTTTATGTCAAGTATTTTTCTAACCACAGGAGTATGAAAGTAGAAATCAATTGCCAGAAGAAAAATGGGGAAAGTTCAAACACTTGGAAAGCAAACAACATGGTACTAAAAAATCCAATGGGTCAATAAGTGAAAGAGGAAATCAGAAAGTATATTAAGACAAATGAAAGTGAAAACACAACTTTCCAAAATCTATGGGATATAGCTAAAGCAATTTTAAGAGGAAAGCCTTAAGTGACACAGGCTTCCCCCAAAACACAAGAAAAATCTTAAACAGTGTAACAGTCAACCTAAAAGAATTAGAACAGAATAGGTCCCAAAGTAAAAGAAGGAAGGAAATGATAAAAGTCTGGAAGAAATAAGTAAAATAAAGACCAAAATTAATAGGAAAATCAATGAGACCAAGAACTGTTTCTTTGAAAAGAACCAAAGTCAATAAATCTTTAGCCAAGTTCATCAACAAGAAAAGAGAATCCAAGTAAACAAAGTAAGAAGTGAAAGAGGGGAGATAGCAACCATTACCACAGAGATATAAAAATTTATAATAAAATTCTACTAAACATTACATGCCAATAAATTATACATAAGACATGGGAAAATTTCTAGACACATTCAACATTCTATGACTGAATCAAGAAGACATAACCTGAATAGACCAATCACTAGAAGTCAAATTGAATTTGTAGCATAAAAATAAACTCTCAGCAAACAAAAGCCCAGGAACAAATGGCCTCACAGGTGAATTCTACCAAACATTTAGAGAAGAGTTAACAGCTATCCTTTTCAAATTATTCAAAAAAAAAAAAACTGCAAAGAATGGAATACTTCCAATCTCATTCTATGAAGCCATCATCACCATGATACCAAAACAAGACAAACTTGTCACAAAAAGAGAAAATGGCAGACCAGTATCACTGCTGCTGCTACTGCTGCTGCTGCTGCTAAGTCGCTTCAGTCGTGTCCGACTCTGTGTTACCCCATGGACTGTAGCCTACCAGGCTCCTCCATCCATGGGATTTTCCAGGCACGAATACTGGAGTGGGTTGTCATTGCCTTCTCTGTATCACTGATGAAAATAGATTCAAAAATCTTCAGCAAAATACTAGCAAACCAACTCCAGCAATATGTTAAAAGAATCACACACCATGATCAAGTAGGATTTATCCCAGAGATGCCAAGATTTCTTCAATATCTGCAAGTCAATCAATGTGATACACTACATAAAAAACTGAATAAAGATTATATGGTCATCTCAATAGATGCAGAAACAAACTTATGATTAAATTCAAAATCCATTTATGATATAAAACTCTCCAGAAAGCAAGCATCGATGGAATATACATCAACATAATAAAGGCTATATGTCACAAACCCAGCTAACATTACACTTTACAGTGAAAAGCTGAAAACATTCCCTTTAAGATCAGGAACAAGACAAGGGTGCCTACTATCACCATATTACCAGAGAATACAAAGGAATCCAAATTGAAAAGGAAGGCGTAAAACTTTCACAGTTTGCAGATGACATAAAACATACATATACAGAAAATCCTAAAGATACCATCAAAAAACTACTAGATCTCATTAATGATCTCAGTAAAGTTTCAGGATACTAAATAAATATGCAGAAATCTGTTGCATTTCTGTACACTAACAACAAACCATCGGAAAGAGAAATGTAAGGAAATAATCCCATTTATCACTGCATCAATAAATAAAATAACTAGGAATACACCTACTTAAAAAGGCAAAAGACCTGCAATCCACACACTGTAAGACACTGAAGAAATACATTAAAGATAATAAAGACAGGAAGATACACAGTGTTCTTGGATTGGAAGGATCAATATTCTTAAAATGACCATATTACCCAAGGCAATGTACAGATTCAGTGCAAGCTCCGTTAGAACACCGGTGGAATTTCTCATAGAACTAGATCATTTTTAAAAAATTTGTAGGGAAACACAAAAGACTCAGAATAGTCAAAACCATCTTGATAAGGTAGAACAGAGCTGGAGGAATAACTTTAAATGGAATTTAATTTATAAGAAATATTGAATCACCATGTTGTACATCTGAAACTAATATTGTAAATTAGGTATACCTTAATTTTTAAAGAACAAAATAGAGGCAAAAATTTATCAAAAGAAGTACAAGATTTTTATACTAAACCTTACAACACTTTCCTGAGAGAAGTTAAAAATCTAAATAAAGAAGAGATATTCTAAAAAATTAAAAATAAATAAAAGTTTCATGCAAGGTGACTCAGTTAGACCCATTCCAGTATTCTTGCCTGAAGAATCCCAGGGTTGGGGGATCCTGATGGGCTGCTATCTCTGGGGTCACACAGAGTCGGACACGACTGAAGTGACTTAGCAGCAGTAGCAGCAGCAGATCAGTTACACATATAGGTTATTCCCATTTAGGTTATTAGAGAATACTGTAACTTTGGTGGACACCTGAAACTAACACAATACTGTTAATCAACTCTGCAATAATATAAAGTAAAAGTTTAAATATAAATAAATGTTGCATGAAAGCAGAAATTGTTTTGCTCATAGATTTTAGAACCTTCTTTGGCAAATGGCTGTGAAGTAATGAGAAGGAGGAATCTGTTTCTATTTATACTTATTGTATAACATTTTCTTAAGAAAAAAATCACTTTCTCTACTTCACTGACACACACTGAATAAATATTTAAGAAATATTTATTTTGGAGAAGGGGCTCATTTATCAGCTTGCTTGGGGCTGCTGTGTATTTTTGGCCAGCTTTGTTTATATACGATGTGTTGCTGCAACACCCAACATTTTGCCTATTTTAAGTGATGCTGTCTTTCCCAGGCTGCCTATTCTAAGCACAGGGTATTGCTTCCAATTGTATGGCTGGTGACTATCAGGATGCCTGTTAGAGCAATTATTTCTGTATCTGTCTGGATTCTTGAGCTCAAGGAACAGCCACTAGAGAAACGGAGACCAACCTCATGCCTGCCTGCAGTCTCCATAGAACACAGCAGTCTCCTTTCCACAGTGGAGGGCTAAATGAATAGCTGACACATGCACAGTCCTCTCCAGGGAGTAAACAGTGATGAGAAATTAGGTGGAAGCCCAAAGTGCTTTTTAGACAGCTTTAACATGCATGCCCTTTTATGGATGCAAATGCATCAGAATTGTTTTTTCTTCATTGAGCCCATAGAATCTGGAGACATTTCCCTGCATTTTACAGTAATAATTCTAACTTATGAATACAAATGTACATTTCCGGATGGTGACATAGTTATCTGAATTGTACAAAAACTTGAATTCAAAAAGACTTTTTTCTGCCCCTGAACCATACTGAACAGGGACCTTGAAAAGATTTTCCCTTTTCTATGAGCACTAAGCCAAGAGAACATCTGCCATGAGTTAGTTTATTCTGCCATTGCTTGTGTGTATTGCTAAGAGGCAAGCTGAGATGTTGGTGGAGTATTTCTTTTAGCTGTGTTTCTTTTGTTCTATTTTACCTTTCTGTTTATTATATTTAGCAATGTGATTCCTACTCATGGTATTCAGTTCAGTCGCTCAGTCATGTCCAACTCTGCAACCCCATGGACTTCAGCACGCCAGTCTTCCCTCTCCATCACCAATTTCCAGAATTTACTCAAACTCATGTCCATCTAGTCAGTGATGCCACCCAATGATCTCATCCTCTGTCATCCCCTCTTCTGCCGTCAATCTTTCCTAGCACCAGGGTCTTAAATGAGCCAGTTCTTCGCATCAAGTGGCCAAAGTATTGGAGCTTCAGCTTCAGCATCAGGCCTTCCAATGAATATTCAGAACTGATCTCCTTTAGGATGGACTGGTTGGATCTCCTTGCAGTCCAAGGGACTCTCAAGAGTCCTCTCTGACATCACAGTTCAAAAGCATCACTTCTTTGGTGCTCAGCTTTCTTTATAGTCCAACTCTCACATCCAGACATGACTACTGAAAAAACCACAGATGTGACTAGAGGGACCCATGTTGGCAAAGTAATGTCTCTGCTTTTTAATATGCTGTCTAGGTTGGTCATAGTTTTTCTTCCAATTAGCAAGTGCCATGGCATTACAGGACGCAAATCAAAACTCAAATCAAAACTTTGATTGAAAACTCTTGCAGACACATATTTACCTAAATAGTCAGTTGTAAGCTCCTTCCTCAAGACAGGAGAGAAGGGAGGAGAAAACGGAGGAATGTTTTTTGCTTAACCCCAACCACAGTACCTTCCTGCTTAACAGCAAGTTAATGATTGCTGTAGGAGAAGAACTGGGGTGGCAGGTGTCCTTTTTTCAGCATCTTCAAAATGCACAGCATCATGATCTGCTTTACGACATCCCTACACTTTGAATGTGCCCACCTCCCAGAGCACGCAGGGCTGCTCCATGCACCATATTCCTCAGAAACTGCACACGGAGCACAGGTTGGTCTAGGATCCCATTAGCAGTTGTTTTGGCCAAGCCAATTTTTCTTCACAGCCTACACACTCTGTACCTCTAAAATTATTTTTAATCAATTACATCTTACCTTAAACTTTGAAATGTTGCCATTAAATTGCCCTGTGGACTCGAATCTGAGGGGTTTACATCATGAATGTTAGCTAGAAATCGATGTCCTGCACAGATACTATCAATGCTATTAATACCTACTAGCATCATATAAATCTTAGTTAACGAGTTGTCCAATCTGTATCCTTTTGCCACATATTCTACTCTAAATTGGTGTCTGGGCAGCATTTTCTCTTGTCATCAGAGGGATGTCAGGCACGTAAAACTTCCCAGTCCAGTAGTCCACCACCCCACACACACATCCTTATTATACACAGAGCTTGGCCACCACCATATAAAACAGTCTAGGTTAATAGTTTTTTTGTAAAGAGTCAATAAACAAGCTCCTAGGTCCATGCAAATTTCTTATAGCAAAAGCTCAATGTGCCATTCATCATTGCCACCAGAGGACCAGAAACACCATTTGTTTCCTCTGCTGCTGACAAATGTAATTTATAGATTTTAAAGACCTAATTATTTCCTGTGATGCAGGATTAAACCTGAACCTTTTTACTGGAGAGGTGAAAGAGGTAGTCTGTATCTTGGAAATCTGGAACCTCCAAGATCTATGTTTCAGATTCTCAGGGGGGATAAAGTAATGGCAATAAAATTCCAAGTTCAGGACAATATGAAAGGAGGGCAAAAAATAAAGTTTCTTTACAACCAGTCCCACCTTCCGTGGACCCCACCCCAGCAGGGAGAAGCATTTACTGCTGGTTCTCATTCTGGATCCCCTCATAACTTTCTGGACCTCCATGCCCTGGTTTCTGTGTTGCTTTGACTCTTGTTTCTAGTTCCTTTTTTGAGAAGGGCAGCTTTGCCTGCCAGTAAAGGGAGCTCGAAGCACCTGGAAGTTTGTTTCCTTATTCCCTCCCCCAAGCATTTCCTAGCCAATGACTAATCAGACATGGCAATTAAAATCTATCTCCCTTGACTTGATGAGCTCAGAATACACTCAGGTGTAATTCATACCCCAGAGTTCTTTCCTCCATAAGATACAGCTGAGGCTGGTGCCTTGCCTGAAGTTACTTATTGACTTCTTCCCTTTCCTTGCCCTTGTTTCTCCACGCTTTTATTAATTTCTCTAGGGAGCACTTGCTTAATGAATAGCTTGTCCATCAATCATAGTTTCAGAATCTGCAACTGGACTCCTTGCACTAAAATATCTATCAACCAACCCTATTATGCAAAAAGAACCAGTGGGGCATTGAAAAGGAATGCTGGAAATAATGACTACTGTCCAAGAAGACAATCAGCGATGAGAATAAACACTTAGAATCTGCACTTATCCTGTTTAAAATCACAAGTTGGCCAATTCTCTCCCAGAAAAATTCTACTTGATACGTAGAGAGCTTCCTGGAGAACTGCAGGTAACTGGGGGTTATCACGGTATCAGGTGGGTCTACATCACTTCATACCCTTAGGTTGTCGCCTAAGTGGGCCGGCTGTCTCAACACTGGTCCAACACTAATGGTCACTACCTGATTCCCTAGAGCACCAAATGCAAGCATGACCCAGCACCCTGACCTTGAAGAGTTCCTGATCGTTCCTTACCTCTCACTTATTCAGTGTGCAACCTCTGTGCCCCATCTGTTTTGACTCCTCATTGTCTCCTAAGTGTTCAGTCTCTTTACAGTCTCACTACCTTTGTTCATATTCTTTGTCTACCTACAATGCATTCACTTCTTCCAGCCATTCACAACTCTTACCTTCAATTCTTCTAATCTGGAGCAGGAATGGCAAGCCACTCCAGTATTCTTGCCTGGGAAATCCCATGGACAGAGGACCCTGGTAGGCTACAGTCCATGGGGTCACAGAAGAGTCGGACGTGACTTAAAAACTAACCAACAACAATCTAGCATATATACACTTCCTCCTTTCTTACTGGCAAAGCCTCCTTTGCTAATCCCGTGTACCCTATGTTGTAGCTCTGTGAAAGTATGAAGCACTTATCCCTTATTTTTTTTTTGTCTTGTATTAGGTAACTAGCACAGGGACTTCCCAGGTGGAGCAGTGGTAAAGAATCCACCTGCAAAATACGTGTACACCTGTGGCGGATTCATGTTGAAGTATGGCAAAACCAATATAATATTGTAAAGTAAAAAATAATAATAATAAAAGAAAAAAACAAGAATCCGCCTGTAAATGCAGAAGACGCAGATTCAATCCCTTGGTTGGGAAGATCCCCTGGAGTAGGAAACGGCAACCCACTCCAGTATTCTTGCCAGAACATTTCATGGACAGACAACTGGTGGGTTATAGTCCATGGGGTAGCAAAGAACTGGACACAACTGAGTGACCGAGTGTGCACACACACAAAGTGACTGGCATAGGATGTTGTTTGAGTACATTTCTTAACTCGTATAATGATAACATGACAGCCATAAGTATTTAGAAGTACATTTATATCAATAATAGTCATTTATGAATATACATTCATGTATATTGCAATATAAATACAATAAATACATTTATATCTGTATAAAATGACTATGCACATAGGATGGAACAAAAGATGAGGCTTTATTTTCAGAACTGAAATATAAAGATCATGAGAATTAAGTGACCATCCTGAGGTACACAGCTAGCAAGAGAGAAACTAGGGCTAGACAGACTTAGGGTCTGACTCTGATTCCACTGAATTTGTCACCATTCCACTTCGTCGTGAATTCGATGCCTAAGCTCCCTCCTCTCTTATTCATGACTTCAGTATAAGCACTGTGTTCTGATGATTATTGGGTGTACATGCCCCTGGGTTGGGGACACACTGAGCTGCTTACAGTTAAAATGTTTAATTTATGTATCTGCCATTATATTAGTTTATGTATCTTCCATTCATTTATAATATGAGGGATACAGATTCATATGTTGTTGTTCTTCAGTCATTCAGTCATGCCTGACTCTTTGTGACCCCAAGGATTGCAGCAAGCCAGGCTTTCCTGTCCTTCATATCTCCCGGAGTTTGCTCAAACTCATGTCCATTGAGTCAGTGATGCCATCCAAGCGTCTCATCCTCTATTGCCCCCTTTTCCATCTGCCATCAATCTTTCCCAGGATCAGGGTCTTTTCCAATGGGTTGGTTCTTCACATCGAGTGGCCAAAGTATTGGAGCATAGATTCTTATGGGGAGCTCTTTAACATTAGAACAGGAAATGGAAGCAAGGAGGAAACAATTCAGTGATGTCAGATTACAATGCACTGAGTTTTGGTATTTTCTGAAATTGAGCTAATCTGGAGTCACAAGAAAATTGGATTAAGTATTTTCCAATTAAATAACACCGGGAATCGATATAACATGTTGGAGGGGAAAGACTCATAAAACTACTTACCAATAATCTTGACATTCAGGCATAGCTGTTTTAGAAGATTGCTTTCTGGTGTTACTTAATTGGGAAACACTTTAGTTTTCCCTTCGTCCTATATTCATTCAATTTTAGAAAACCAAGGGAATAATTGTGGCAGTAATTCAAGATGTCAAGCCGCTGGGGAATTTATTAGAGACCAAGAAATAGATTCAAACAACACCAAATACTTCTTTTATTTTTCCCATCTCTTAAACTGCAAACAATGAAAGTCTATCTAAATTCCTTTGTTGATCACTTGAACTTAAACTGGAAAAATAAAGGGAAAATGTTCTATAAGCCTTAACAAAGAGGTTATATTTATCTACAAATGAACTGAGAGGAAGAAAAATCATTAAATTCATCATTCAAATACATTTTTCACTGTTTTTTACATTGATAATACCTATTTTCAATTTTAAAGGTGCATTGCTATACCATGAAAAGTTTTTATCTTGTTTGGGATGGATAACCATGTCTTCAATTTTCTTGCTTGGAAGGTAGAGAAAATCATATCTGATTATTTCCTTTTCTTAATTCTACTGAGAGAGGCCAGTCTTTTAAAAGTTTCATTTTAAACAATAAAATATTATGATAACTTATAGACTAAGAAAAAGGTCAAAGAATTATGTGTGCTCTGATAGTTTTGGATGACAGCTACCATTTAAATACTAATTCCCCCTCTGAGATTTTCTGTATCTTTATCCTGTTGTGGTGAAATATATTTCTCATGTAAGATGCTGAAGTATATGCTTGCTCGTTATATGTGAGGAGATGCAATTAAGGGTTTTATATTATCTTACAAAGACTATATTTTATCATTCTGAAAATATATATAGTGTGAACTCACATCATTTGAAATGATGGCAACTATCTCTCTGTAAATTGTTTTGGGGAATCCAAACAATGTTTTAAAATGTGCTCTTATGTGAAATGAACAGATTGCTATTACTCTAGAGATATAGTGATGATCACAGGGTAGGCTAACATATTGTACCAGTTATGGCCCTATCAGGATGTTCAAGAGATGTCCATCCCAGCTTTAAAATTCAGAGTTAACATTTATTGAGCACCTGCTATGTGCCAGTTCTTAGGCTTCATCTCATTGATCCCTACAACAACTCTATGAAGTAATTATGGTGACTATCCCTATTTTACAGATGAGGAAATGAGGCCTGAAAAAGTAAGGTTATTACTTGTCTAAAGTGGCATTGCTTTCAAGGGACTGAGAATTCAAAATAGACAGTAGTATGCTACAGAGCTCTCATTCCTAACCATTGTGTGACATAGCCTCTCATGAGCAGCTACATTTTACCCTTTGACAGAATATAGGAGTTAAATATTCTATATATGAGATTATATTATACAAAACATTTAGACAGCTACTCTTAAGTCTTCTTTGAGGAGAAAGCAAACTCAAAAAATAGGATTGAAGAAAAAAGGACATGTTACCTAGAATGTAGCACCCAACTCAGAGAGTGGGTCTGAGAAATAAGAACAAGTCAGGATATATAGAGAAAGGGAGAAAAAACAGCATGAAATTATGTCATGGCCAATTATATACCTGGAATAAAGGAAGTCAGTTTGATGTGTACACGAAACAAACTGCAGAAAATAATGATCCCAATAGAAGGAGGAGATTTGGTGATAAGGGATGAGTTCCCTACTCTTGCCTTAATAAGTTCAATAATGATATCTGTGGACTTCCAAACCCTTAATTATTCTCTTCTGCCATGTCTCTTTTATTATCATTAATGGTGGCTATTTTTAAATTAATCCCTGAAAGGTATTAATAAAGTCCACCAAAGAGAGTTGCTTGTCTGTTTGGTTTATCATTTACCCTTTATTTAGAGAAGGAAAACTTCTGTCTAAAATGAGTGTTCCAGTTAAAGCCGATCTGGATTAAAGTTGCATTGTATCAATATTTGGAATCAACTGAATAGCCTACAGATGCTGTTACTCTGAAATATAGAAGAGGTGCTTTGATTATTTAAGAACAAACAGGCTTTGAGGTAAGGTGGGCAGAGAACTAGATGACTTCTGGATGCTGAGCTTGATGTGATTTAATTTCACGTCTTAGTTCAGGGTAATAGTTAGACCCAGAAGGCTGCACAAAGGAAAGGCCACTATATTGAACATCTTTTTTGGCAGGGTGAATAATTCCTTCCATCAAAGGTGTCCATGCCCCAATCCTGGGAACCTATGAATGCTTCCTTACTGAAGAAAAGGGGTTTTATTCATGCGACTGAGTTAAGAAACTTGCAAAGGGAGATTATATTTGATTACCCAGGTGAATCCAGTGGAATCAAGACAGATTCAGAGGAGGAGGATAGGTGATAATGGAAGCAGAGATTAAAGTGGTGCATTTGACATAGAAATAAGGGTCACAATTCAAGGAATACTTCTAGATGGTCACTAGGTATTGAAGAAGGCAAGAAAATGGGTTCTCCCTTCAAACTCTCTAGAAGGAGCCAGTCCTGCTGATACTTTGATTTTAGCCCAGTGAAACTGAAACTGATTTTGGATTTCTGACCTCCAGAATCATGAGAGAATGAACCTGTGTTGTTTTTAATCCACTACATTTTAGCAATTGGTTACAGCAGAAACAGGAAACATATGCACTGTTCAAGGGGCTGCTGCTGCTGCTGCTGCTGCTAAGTCGCTTCCGTCGTGTTGACTCTGTGCGACCCCATAGATGGCAGCCACCAGGCTCTGCCGTCCCTGGGATTCTCCAGGCAAGAACTCTGGAGTGGGTTGCCATTTCCTTCTCCAATGCATGAAAGTGAAAAGTGAAAGTGAAGTCACTGAGTTGTGTCCAACTCTCAGCAACCCCATGAACTGCAGCCCACCAGGCTCCCCCATCCATGTGATTTTCCAGGCAAGAGTACTGGAGTGGGGTGCCATTGCCTTCTCCAGTTCAAGGGGCTACCTAGTCCTTACTCCTTTTCAGCCACTCTGGACCTCTGACCAACTTTTTACCAGCTCCTTAAATTGTTGTTCAGTCACCAAGTCGTGTCTGACTCTTTGCAACCCCATGAACTGCAACACATCAGGCTTCTCTGTCCATCACTATCTCCTGGAGTTTGTTCAAACTCATGTCCATGGAGTCAGTAATGCCATCCAACCATTTCATCCTCTATCGCCCCCTTCTTCCCCTCAATTTTTCCCAGCATCAGGGTATTTTCCAATGAGTCAGTTCTTCATATCAGGTGGCCAAAGGACTGGAGCTTCAGTTTCAGCATCAGTCCTTCCAATGAAGCTCTATTAAATCAGCAGCCCCTACTCCTGGCTCACAGATCTCTCCCAACCTAAAACTTTCCAACTTTCTAGACCTTTGCTTCTCAAAATTTGTCCTTGGATCAGCATCTCCTGAGAACTTTTTAGGGAAGCACACTCTCAGATCCTAACTCAGACCCACTGAATCAAGTCATCTGTGGGTGGGGCTAGTCCAACAACCCATGCAGGTGATTCTGGTGTGTGTCAAAGGATGCGCACAAGCACACTCTGATAGCCGCTTCTCTAATTCCACCCATGTTTTCTTCAGTCTGCACCTTCCCTCCCCTTTCCACAGTGCTGCCACTTTATCTTCACCTTCCCTTCATCTCCTTCACCCCTCCCTCATTTTTTCTGTACTTTGACTCAGCTGATTTGAGGCTTCATTAAGTGAATCAGAAGTCTAATTGCTTTTTATACCTGACAGGACCACAACCAGTTTTCTCTGTATGGGCTTGGTGTGGAAAAGAAAGGCAGGTAGGCAGGTGCCCAGAATTTCTAGACTAAGGTATACCTTACTCTGAATTGTGGAGTCAACAACCCACTCCCTCTCTGTGGCCTGAAATAAGGTCTAGATTAGGTGCTGTCTCAGACCTGGTCACCCACATATGGACTCTTCTCCAAAAAGATCACACATTTGGCAAGTAGTACTATAGATTCCTCTGTAGAGGCCAGATTCCCATGTGCATGTGAGTAGTGAGAGGGACATGCATGCAACTAGCTCAGTTGTTTGGAGAACAGTTCACAGTCAGTTATCCTAAGCACTGCCCAAGGCTTGCTTCTGCCCTGTATGTTTGCTGACTTGAAGCTTAGCATCTCACCGGGTGACTATGAATTCTCCTTGCTTCATTTTACCTTTCAATCTGACTTCATTTGCTCCCTATCTTCCAATATTTCAGTTCAGTTCAGTCTCTCATTCATGTCTGACTCTTTGCAACCCCATGAGTTGCAGCATGCCAGGCCTCCCTGTCCATCACCAACTCCCGGAGATCACTCAAACTCACGTCCATTGAGTCGGTGATGCCATCCAACCATCTCATCCTCTTTCATCCCCTTCTCCTCCTGCCCCTAATACCTTCCAGCATCAATGTCTTTTCCAATGAGTCAACTCTTTTCAAAAAGTGGCCAAAGTACTGGAGTTTCAGCTTTAGCATTATTCCTTCCAAAGAACACCCAGGACTGATCTCCTTTAGAATGGACTGATTGGATCTCCTTGCAGTCCAAGGGACTCTCAAGAGTCTTCTCCAACACCACAATTCAAAAGCATCAATTCTTTGGCACTCAGCTTTTTTCAGAGTCCAACTCTCACATCCATACATTACCACTGGAAAAACCATAGCCTTGACTAGACAGATGTTTGATGGCAAAGTAATGTCTCTGCTTTTCAATATGCTATCTAGGTTGCTTATAACTTTCGTTCCAAGGAGTAAGCATCTTTTAATTTCTGGCTGCAATCACCATCTGCAGTGATTTTGGAGCCCCCAAAAATAAAGTCTGTCACTGTTTCCACTGTTTCCCCATCTATTTGCCATGAAGTGATGGGACCAGATGCCATGATCTTCGTTTTCTGAATGTCGAGCTTTAAGCCAACTTTTTCACTCTCCTCTTTCAATTTCATCAAGAGGCTCTTTAGTTCCTCTTCACTTGGTGCCATAAGGGTGGTGTCATCTGCATATCTGAGGTTATTGATATTTCTCCCAGCAATCTTGATTCCAGCTTGTGCTTCTTCTAGCCGAGCATTTCTCATGATGTACTCTGCATATAAGGTAAGCAGGGTGACAATATACAGCCTTGATGTACTCCTTTTCCTATTTGGAACCAGTCTTTTGTTCCATATCCAGTTCTAACTGTTGCTTCCTATAGGTTTCTCAAGAGGCAGGTCAGGTGGTCTGGTATTCCCATCTCTTTCAGAATTTTCCACAATTTATTTAATATTTACTCACAATAAATGATCTGCTGCTGGCCGCCTTTGTTGATTTGCAACACTAGTTGCAAATCAGAGGTATTTTCCTATTTGCAGAGCCCATAGACTATGAAACAGACCTAATCTACTAGAATCTCCTTTCTTCTTTGATGGCCTCTTATGAGTTGTGGACTGTTCAACTAGTGTCATGTTGTTATTTTTACATGTGTTTTCTGTTAATATCTTCCCTCGCTCTTCAGCCTTGAGCACTATTCACTAGACCTTTGAGAGCC
This sequence comes from Aepyceros melampus, assembly GCA_006408695.1. Classification (NCBI taxonomy): domain Eukaryota; kingdom Metazoa; phylum Chordata; class Mammalia; order Artiodactyla; family Bovidae; genus Aepyceros; species Aepyceros melampus. The sequence continues at coordinate 364,919 of SJXQ01000872.1, forward strand.
TCATTTTTCAAAACATATAAGAAAGGTTTTGCTGTTGTGCAGTCACTAAATTGTGTCCAACTCTGCTGCACCATGGACTGCAGCATGCCAGGCTTCCCTGTCCTTCACCATCATTTGGAGTTTACTCAAACTCACGTCTATCGAGTCAGTGATGCCATCCAACCATCTCATTCTCTGTTGTCCCCTTCTCCTCTGGCCTTCAATCTTTCCCAGCATCAGGGTCTTTTCCAATGAGTCAGTTCTTCACATCAGGTGGTCAAAGTATGGGAGCTCAGCCTCCGCATCAGTCCTTCCAGTGAATATTCAGGGTTGATTTCCTTTTCTTCAGGATTGCCTGGTTAGATCTCCTTGCTGTCCAGGGGACTCTGACAAGTCTCCTCCAACACTACAGTTCAAAAGCATTAATTCTTTAGCCACAGCCTTCTCTATGGTCCAACTCTCACATTCATACATGACTACCGGAAAAACCACAGCTTTGACTACACGGACCTTTGTCAGTAAAGTGAGGTCTCTGCTTAATATATTGTCTATGTTTATCACTGCTTTTCTTCCAAGGAGAAAATCTTTTAATTTCATGACTGAAATCACCATCCATGGTGATTATGGAGCCCAAGGAAACAAAGAAAGGTAGCCCAACACACTGTCCTTTGGTGATGAATCCTCTCTGGCTTCAGCTCTCCTCTGTCTGTTGTGAGACCATAAATGGATTTAATAAATCTGTAGTGCTGCCAACTTTTCCCTGAAATTCACATTTTTTCAACCTGTTTCTGCTGTGCATCCCTGAATGTGCCCAGAGGGACTTTTACATGTATCCTCCCTCCTTCACTTAATCTTCAGCATTCCTGACCACAAGGATGGGTAGGGAAGAAAAGGTCATTAACAAAACTTGGAAGTTGTCTTTATTTCTCAGTCTCTTCTCACTGAATCCATTTTCAGCCATCATAACACAGGGCTTTTAGTCGTTCCCTTTGTCTCTGCCTCCATTTATTCCCTCAACTTTGATCCCCATTACCTCTTGCCTGAAGTAACAAAGTACCTGACACAAGATATCCTATCTTTAGCTTTCTTCATCATCTTAATGTGAAACTGAGCATTCTCCCACTTACATCTTTAAATTTTCTCATCACTTGCTGGCTTTGGGTGAATACTGTTTACCAATTTTTTTTTAATAATCTAATCTCAGCTTGGATGGTCTGAAATGTTACATCTATATCCAGCAAACTGGAATATTTTATTAGAATGTATGCTCTTTTTTCAAAGCTCCTTAAAATTTCTCATCTTTCATTTTGTAATTTTAATATCACCAGGTTAAAGCCACTTGTCCTGTCTTCCAATTGCTAAAACACTCTCTCGACATCTGTAGTTCCGATCTTATTCTGCCTTGTATTATATGTATATTAGGAAATAAGTTTCTTTAGGAAAGGAACCATGGCCCAACATCCTTTTACATTCCAGAATATTGCACATTTGTAAGACTTCAATAAATCTGGACTGAATTAATTAGAAGCAACAGTGCCTTTTAGGGTGCCTGCAGGGATACAGTTTAGAATAGTAGTTAATATGTGCTTCCTTTTCACAGGTCATGAACATGTGGGAGTAACACATTACTTAATACAGGCAACAATAAGAAGATTAAAATGACAAATTAAAAATAGATTCCCAGAAATAACTTATGTAAAGAAGAGAGACAGATGTTATCCCAAAAGTGATCTTGTGTCTATTTCCTCCATGAATTGTTCTCTGTACATATTCTAGATTAACTGTTAGATCCCCATTCAAATGTATAGGTTTAAGTTCCAGAAAACTTAACCAGACCTGCAACATATCTAAGTTCCTGATTAAAATAGTTGTGCTGACTTAGATTATTGTATCCTTAGGAGATCTGTCATCTCTATTAATGTAAATAAAATTGGTTGTCATCTTAATTCTTGGTGGATGCTTAAGGATTTGAAAGCTCTAATTTAATTCCCTCAAATTGTCATCACCATCAACAGCATTTACACATTTATATGCTAGCCATGGAGCTGACTCTTTTACAGGTATTAGTTTATGTAATTCTTAAGACAGTCCAACTTTGTAGATGAGGAAAGTAACAGACATTTGAATATCACTCAATGTATTAAAGTTAAATTATAAAGCCGGCATTCAGAGGTATTTTCCTATTTGCAGAGCCCATAGACTATGAAACAGACCTAATCTACTAGAATCTCCTTTCTTCTTTGATGGCCTCTTATGACTTGTGGACTGTTCAAAGAGTGGCATATAAGCCTGTACATGTACAAGAAAGTTTAAAGCACAATTAAAACTTTTATTGAGGACATGAAGAATCAATGAATCAAATAGACACAAATCTGCATGTTCCATCCATGTAATATGGAAATATACATGGATTATCTTTCTCTTCACTCATCATTAGAATAGTTGCAAATACCTAGTGCTGGGAACCATATACAGTACAATTCTCTCTCTTAAATGTTTGCTTTTGCATCTGTTCTTCAAAAGGAGACCCCGGGGGCTCTTGAAATGTTTACACCTGCAGCTTGAAGAAAGTGCCTCAGCCTGGATGAGTTCCTCTGAGAGATTATGCTCACCCATCTGTTTTCATAAAAGTTTAATGCCAGGCAGCAAACTCATAGATTGTTTTGTTTTAATTTAATTTTTATTTAATCTGTTAGAAATCAGACTTCTGCAATCTGGTGGCAGGTGTGTAGTAACAAACACAGAACGTGTTCTACCCACACTTCCCCAAAGAACCATTTGTGATTGCACTGACTCCATACACAGCAGTAATTGGGACTCTTACTAGGATGCAGTCACTGATTCCCGGAGCTTCACATCTATTCTGTAAGTAACCTAGAGGCGAAATATGCTCTACTTAAAGAGTACAGTTCTCATCACTTAACCCAGACCAAATACCAGCATTTCTGCCACCTCTGACTTTCTAAAATCTAGAGCCCGGGAAGATATGCCCTCCTATCACCACTTCACTGACCCCCAGCCAAAAGCGGGAAACATGTGTCTTCTTGTCCTTGCAGCTAAAACCCCTCCTGGTGAGTCTCAAAGTTTTGTCTAGTGTCAACAGCCTCAGGCATTATTTTAATAACCCTCAATGAGTATAAAAGGAGATATTTTTACTCAGTTTTACTTTATGGAGTTCTACTTTTCAGGGAAGTTCCCTCAACATCCAAATCTCAGACTATTTTCCTTCTACTCAGCCACAACACATGGTGATATGGGCAACCTGCCTTTTATTTTTTTATTTTTATTTTTTTAATCTGTGGATCAAGAAGAGTAGGGTAGCTATAACTTCCAGGCCTGGCATTGACCCTTAGTGAATGCAAATAGTCATCTTTCTATCTGAAAGAATTTTGTCTCCTTCCAATTAACTCCCCTTAAGGAAAAGTGGAGGAGAAGGCAATGGCATCCCCCCTCCAGTGCTCTTGCCTGGAAAATCCCATGGACAAAGGAGCCTGGAAGGCTGCAGTCCATGAGGTCGCTGAGGGTCGGACACGACTGAGTGACTTCTCTTTCACTTTTCACTTTCATGCATTGGAGAAGGAAATGGCAACCCACTCCAGTGTTCTTGCCTGGAGAATCCCAGGGACGGGGGAGCCTGGTGGGCTGCCGTCTATGGGGTCTCACAGAGTCGGACATGACTGAAGTGACTGAGCAGCCACTAAGAAAAGGAGGCCACCAATACTAACACTGGATACTGGTGGGCTAGGAGGGTAGAGAAAGTCAAGGAAACAAAGCAACTCATTGCTCTAATGTGCACATCTTTAGAATGCAACAGGATAACCTCATGAGTTTGATAAAACACAGGTTGCTGAGTCCAACTCATAGAGTTTCTGACTCAGCAGGTCTGGGTTGGAACCCAAAAATTTTCTTTTCTAACAAGTTCCCAGGTGGTGTCCTTGCTCTCTGCCAGGGAGCACACTATTCCAGTGACTCTCAAGTCTAGTTCCATACTAGAATCATCTGGGAAACATTTGGACAATGCAGATAAGTGGGTCCTATCACAGACCACTTAAATCACAATCCCCACATCTGGCCCTAGGAACTCAGTGTTTTATAAAGTTCCTTGGGTGATTATAAAGTGTACCAAAGTTTGACAACCAAACTTGTGGCCTCGTGGACTAGTCCATGGAATTCTCCAGGCCAGAATACTGCAGTGTGTAACCATTCCCTTTTCCAGGGGATCTTCCCAACCCAGGGATCAAATCCAGTCTCCTGCATTGCAGATGGATTCTTTACCAGATGAGTCACTGGAGAAGCCCATCATAAAGTCATATGAGGTCAAGTCACTGCTAGACTTGTTCTCACCTTATTCCTTACATTTCCAGGAATAGACTGTGCTGCTTCCTTAACTTTGGAACTTAGCTTGCCCAGGACCCGCTCTAATAAATTTCTCAACTTCTCAGCTTTAGACAAGAAATGTAGTGGAATATAAAATTCCACTTGATATCCTCGTGACATGGTTTTCTTAACGGTGTTTTGTGCAATGGGCAGTGTAAAAAGATGGAAATCCCTCTTAGGAAAGATCTGTTCCTGCCTCTTCCTCTTCTGTACTCTTTCCACTGTAGAGATTCACATTAGTTGAGTTCAGTGCTGGATCTGCAGAGGTCCAGCAAAGACACTGAGGTTACTGCTGTGTGATATAGAGAGGGTGACAGCCCCCTTCCCAGAAAACATTCATACCCTTTCAGCAGCAAAGAGAATCTGCTAATTGCTCTGTACTGAAAAGACACTTCAAGTCAGGATTTTGCCTGAATTAATTGGCAATTCCATTATTTCTGCTGAAAATAATGGCTTGTTGTGGCAGTGGGACTCACCTAGAGAGAGCACGCCACAGCAGCATAATCAACCAGGCACCAGCACTCACTGCAGATTTTACTCCACTGTAGCTATTCACTGCTTCTCATCTCCTCGCATAGTACATCTCCTCCATTACAGGAAAGTTCTTGACTGAACCACCAGAGAAGCCCACAGTAGGTCTACAATGGAAATAGGCAGGTGGTACCCTAGGCAATGCTCCTTGTATATTTTCAAATCAGATGAGAAATTCCCTGATCTTGAGCATGTGGATGGTCAGCTAAAATGCAAAATAACACATGTAGTCCAAAGGATTTGAGAAAGTATTTTCTACAGAAGCTTAGAAGTCAGAAGTTTGAGGTCTACAGAGCTTCCGGGAAAAGACGATTTCTGACACCTCCTAACACCCTGGCTGATTAGGCAAGATTTATCTAGGTTGAACTACACATGCCCTGAATTCATTTGGGGCACCTACAGGACTTGAATTTTTTTGACTCTGTGCCTGTTAGCCTCTGATGTCTTGACACAGTTTTCTTACTTATATTACAAAGAAGCTAGAGAGTAGGAGGGAAGCAAGCCTCACTGCAATGATTTTCTCTTATTTTTTTTCCCCAGCCTATTTGGAATTTTGTTTAAATGAGAGGTTCACAAACTCCTGTATAAATTTGAGGGTGTATAAATTTTTCATTTGGTTGTTTGCCCCATGCATTGTAAGACGTTTAGAAAGATCCCTGGTCTCGACTCATTAGATGCCAATGGCAGACAATCCCTACCCCCCTGCCAGTTTTGACAGCCAAAAATGTTGCTGGGATGGGAGCAGATAGACAATGGAAGATTGCCACTGCTGTGAACCACTGGTCTAAGACACATCACCTAGGCTACACTCGAGGTTCAAAATGTACCTGACGGTGCAGTTGGTAAGGATGTATTCGTGTTCTGTGGTTTCTTTACATTTCTACATACAAAAGTCTCTATGTTTCTGTATTTCACTGGCTTTCCTATTAAATGCATGTGCCTTATTTTATTAATGATCCACATCTTATATACTCACATACAGATACAGCTCTCACATTTCATAATGCTTTCAAATGGTCCAGCCTGTTTTGGTCAATCCACAGAGGCTTGTACACCCACCCAAATAGTGCAACTTCCTTCCAATTTCCAAAAAAGAAGCTTTTTGGCTTCATTATTATCATCTGCCATTTCTCTAAGTGAAAGAGAGAGACTAGGTAATTGAACTGACACGTAAGGTTTTTTGATTTGTGGTTTTGTGTTTGTAAAGACCTACGATTAAGTGTAGGATAATTTTTATTTTCATTTAGTTATTTCTTACTTAGATATAAAATTGTCTTGCACAGCTCTTTCACTTTCTAGCTCTTTATCTTACCCTATATTGTATGGAAGAGAATTGAATGTAAGTGGGACGAATTAAAGAGCTGGCCTTAACTTTTAAGACACTGGGACTGATAGGTCAACTGCCAGCCCCTAGTCTGACTTAAAAGCCCCAGCTTCTGGAGACCAATGTGTTGATCAAGCTGTACAGACAAGCCAAACCAGATTTTTTTTCTCTCTCTTATTTCTTTTTGATCAGGTTGGCTGTTCCAGAGTATCGTTTATTATTTGCCTTGTGACACCTTTCCTTAATCTCTCATCCTGAGTGGAAATACCAGTCGACAGCCACTAAAAATTATATAACACTAAAAATTAATTTCAAAGTTTAAAATCATCTGTTGAACTTTCATTTTAAAATCTGCAGTTTTCTAAAAAGAGCTTTTGCAGGGGTAAAAATCTTATCTTTTTGAAGAGCTTTTTCTTTTTTTTAATAATCCAAGTGAAAATATTGCCAGCAGTCTCTAAGTTCTTCAGCAAATATAATTTCATTTCTCAACATTAGCTAAAAACTAGAAATGAAGAAAATGTATATTTACCTTCTTCCTTTGGTATAATAGACCACCCGAATTTTCACTTTGAGAAATGTCAAATTGTTTTAATCCTTCATTGCATATTTTCATTTACAAATCTTCTATTTACTTGCTTTTGTTTCTTTCCTTTCTTTGGCTAGATGTCTGTAAGCTTTAAGTTTTGTATTTACCTACTTAGTCCCAAATCTTTTTCTTTGTTTTCTTTTTTCACTTTAAGTACTTCACTGGTGCATTTTACCATTTTTAGTTGGGAAAATGAACAAAGCTTTGGTAGATTGTTTCAGCCTTCTGTTAAACTTTAATTTATGGAGTAACTTTGAGACTTGAAACAAGGTAATTGGCAGAGTAGTGAACACTGTGGGAAATGTTTTACATGAATAAAAAAGGCAAAGTTAGTTAACAAATATTTACTTAACAACTGCTGTGCTCAGAAAGGGAGTGGAAAGAAAATAGAAGTGCTGAGAGGCTTACTCCACAGGTGGGGGCATGGGGACAAGAATGTGTGGGAAAATGATTTCTAAATCCCCATAACCAAAATCAAAGTTACTTAAGACAAGCTGAAATAAAATGACCAAATAAAATGGCAGAGAGACTATGTATCAGCTTTATTTTCAGACACTTGCATTCAGAACATGACTTCATTATCTAATGGCCATGTGAACTTGAGAAATTTACTTGTACTCTGTAAACACATTTTCCAATAAGTAAAATGGGCTGAACTGTTTATGTACAGGGTCAGGGATAATATCTGTAAAGTACTTGGCACAGTACCTGGCCCATGCATACACACTGAGGATATGCTGACCAGTGCGGCGACGGTCACAGTAGTTGTGACCACTTGTCACTACCATTGGTGCCGATATTCTAAGCATTATGACCACTTTCATCACTACAATTATGATTTTAATTGACTTGTTGCTCCATTCATTGCCCATCCATTTGAAAGGAAGTATAAACATTCATTTTCCGCTAAGTGATATACAAGTGCCCATGTGTGTTTAAAATTTCAACCAAGAAGCAATTTGAAGATTTAATTTTACAGGGCTACATTTCAGAATTCTAGAAATCCTACTTAAGTAAGTAGTCTAGCTTTCTCAGTAAAGAGAATATAAAGAAAGCCAACACAGAAAACTGAAGTGATCTTGTTGCGGGTGCAGTGCAGATACCAGTGGCAGCATCCTGCTTGCAGGATCACTCAGTTGTTCAAGAGCCCCGGGACTGATGCTCCTACCTTGCCACTGGGTGAGGTGGAGAACCATGAGGAGAAGGCCTCTAGGGTAAAGGGTGGCTATACAGACTCAATGCAGAGCAGACCCGCCAGTCAACTAGGAAGAGCCAGCATGAATGTGCCTGCATGTGGCAAAGCTTGAAGCGAGGGCTCTCGGCTTGACAGAAGCAGAAATGAAAATTTATAGTTGATCAGGAATTAAGACTTGTTGTTTAAACAGAATCCTTACATTTCCAGTGTCTAAAATAATTTTAAATTCTATTTTGCCGGATACTCCAAATTTAGTGTCATAGCACTTAAAAAGGTAGGTGAGTCTACGCACCCTTGTCCCAATCCACTGATGCCAGATATGATTCAGAGTTTAGAATTGTTAGGGTTTTTTGAATGGTGATATATTAATAATACTTTTCATGTAACTTATTCAACATCCCTATGAGTTCTGTGTCAGGGACTGGGTGGGAGAGGGATAATGACTAATAAGTGTTCATATAAATGCAGTTCAGACCTTAAAAATTGCCAAGGGGAGAAAGTGGAGGAGGGAGGGAGGGAAGAAAGCAGTCAGAGAGAGAGAGAAAATGAGAACTCAGTTTTCAGATTTTAGAGTATTTCAAATTAAAATTTGTTACTTACAGAATATTGTATGGAATATCGAGGAACATTTAAATGTTTAGAGAAATTTTATCCTACCTGTGTAAAAGCTGATGTGTCTTTGCACATCAGGGAACGGGCTACAGTCTACAGGGTTGCAAAGGCTCAGACACAACTGAGCGACTAACACTTCCACTTTCAATGATAAAATATACGTATACAATAACCAAAATAAATAAATAAAACTCCTCTCACCTTTGAAAGGAGAGAATTTACTCTTTCAGAGTTTTATCTTCTAGATTATATACCGGCCATCCTTATTCTGTTAATATGTGTTTTTTAGGTTATAAAAACTTCAATTTTGATACATTTTTCAGAGAACTTACAGTTTCTCAGAAACAACAGTCACCATTATTGAATACTTAGAATGTACCATGCTCTGTGTTAAGTAATTTACAGAAACTATCTTAGGTATCTCATAATTATCTTGGAAGGAAGGAATTGTAGTTTTGCACATTTACTAACTAATAAGAAAATAGAGTTTGGGAAAGGCTACTGTACCAAGATCATATAGCTGAATCCAGCACAGAATTATAAAATAAATATTCATCAATAATATATTTAACTGCTTCTCTAGTGCCCCTATAACTAATCTCTGATCTTCCTTAAATGAATAAGAAAAAAATCTTGTTATGTGAATTCCTTCTAAAGAAGACCAGTTTCAGCCTCTTCTATATGTTTATTTTTGTCTTGTTTTGCATTCTAAACCTCACCCTCAAATCCTGAAGTTGCTTCTATCTCACAAGAATCCAAGGAATATAACGGTTCTAGAACATTGCTTCTAGTTATTCTAGAACACCTAGTCACTGAATGACTCTCAAGCAGAAAGAGTTACACAAAACATCTTAGAAATACATGAGGACCCAGCCTACTTAAATGTCTGATTTTACGAGAGCAGCAATCAGCACCAGATTACTCACATAATATTGTACCCTTGATCCATATTGGAAAGGGTATTATATTAGCCCCTTTCCATCCTGGAGAGTTGAACTGTTTGTCTTCACCAGAAGAGATATATTTTTAAAACTGGTCATCTCCTTTATGTCTGCTACTCTTCTTTCAACATCATTTTCTATGAAATTGCAGAATAACTTATCATCATAATATCCAAAACTCCATATGCTCTAACCAAGGAAATCACCATGAAAGATGGGAGGCATTGGGTACCATTTCTCTCAAAGGCAGAATACAAGCATAAAAGAAAATGTATGTCTCATTATTCTAGATAAAGATATACTTGAGGTGAGGTGAGGTGAAGTCATTCAGTCGTGTCCAACTTTTTGCGACCCCATGGACTTGTAGCCTACCAGGCTCCGCCGTCCATGGGATTCTCCAGGCAAGAGTACTGGAGTGGGTTGCCATTTCCTTCTCCAGGGGATCTTTCCGACCCAGGGATCGAACCCAGGTCTCCCGCATTGGAGGCAGACACTTTAACCTCTGAGCCACCAGGGAAAAATTTTTTTTCTTCTTTATTTTCATTTGCTGGACTTTATTGGCTTAAGAACAGCCATACTCAAGGGGGAAAAAAAAAAAACCCAATTCTTCCACCAAGAGGGAAAAAAAAAAAGATTCCACTGAAATGAAGCTGAAGGTGAGATTGCCCCCAGCCAGGTTCTCTGCCATTTCCTTCTCCAGGGCATCTTCCTGACCCAGGGATCAAACCTATGTCTCCTTTGTCTCCTGCATTACAGGCAGAATCTTTACCTGCTGAGGCATCAGGGAAGCCTTTCTCAACCAGAAAATACAGACAAAATGGATGGGAGAATGCGCAGTACCACACAGGGTGGTGATTCCCTTCACCAATGGGTTTAGGCTTGCTGCTACACAGCTGGAGCAAGAAAGACTGCAATGAATCTTAGAAGAACCTCATAGACATTAATATGCTTTGTTCAGGGATAAATTTTAATGGAAGACTACAGGAATCCTGTATGTACAGAATCATCAAAAGCTCACTTTCCTCAGGAAAATTTCCAGTTGATGTACTTGCTGAAGGCAATTTGAATGTGGAGTCGGGAGCGGCAAAAGGTTACTGGAAGTACTAATTATGCCCTTGGGGGCAGTTACAGAAACAAGAACTGTGACACTGACCTTTTTCTGGTTTGTTTTGATGTTCTCCCTGCATATACATCTAGTTCAAATAGTCAGCTTTTAAAACTAATTTTCCTCTTCATTCTTCCTTTGTGCCATTATTTGACATATGACGGTATGCTAATGACAGACTGTACAATATATTTCACAGGTCATAGAACATTAAGACAGGATCATTATAGTAGCCATAAGAATATGCAACATACATTCCCAAGCATGGGGACTGTAACTAACCAGTGTCCTCAGCTGCTGCGTTCTGAAATCCAAAACTGCATTTGTGCTGAGGCTATACTTTGGATGGACTGTCCCAAGCCAGTGACAGCAATGACAGCAATACTAAAATAGGCCCTTTCCTAGGAGACACGGGTCTTCTCTAAGGCAGAAATTCAGCTCAGGACTCAATAGCCCTGGTGAACTTTCTTTAGATTGCACATCAGTTCAGAGTGCCTCCACCCAACCTTCTTTCCCTCTTTCCTTCAATGGATGGGAGTTGGGAGTTAACTATGACCCCTTGTCCTAATTATTCCTAACCTCTCCCAGTTGTCTCACTCATTTTACAGGAGACTTCTGGAAACTTCTTGCATTTTATACCCTGAATGATTTAATATGCTTGAAATCAATGCATATTTAACCCCATCTTGTTCTCTGCTTTCCAGACTACTATAATCACCACAGAGTAAGTAGGATAAATGTGGCACAGAGATTATGGATTTAGAAGTAGATGCAATGACTGATGAATTTTGGGGTAACTGTTTTTTGTTTGTTTTGACTGCACCACATGTCATGTGGGATCTCAGTTCCTTGACCAGGAATCCACCTGTGTCCCCCGCATTGAAGTTCAGTCTAAACCACTAGTCCACCAGGTAAGTTTTCTCTGGGCTAATACTTTTTATAAGAAACTAAGAGACTACTATGAAGAATGATACATTAAGTTACATAAGAATAGCCTTTTCTTTTGTCTCTTTTAAGAACAAGAAGTTGGAAAAAAAAAAAGCTGTGCAGCTAGCCAAACTGGCATACTTTACAAATGACTGCCAGCCTCTTTAACCTCTTTTCCCTGGGTTTGAGTCATTCGGCAGCAATGTCCAAGTTTGACCTTGGTGGTAACAGCACTGCATGTGCGCATGTGCTAAGAAACAACATCACAAGAATTTTCAAGAATTTATCAGCAGCATGGTTGATATTCTTCTTACTGTTTAGCCATTCTAGCACCCTGATTGTGCAAGCTTAGTCATTATTTCTCTGTCTCAAACTTCCATCATTCAATTCAGCTCAGTTCAGTCACTTGGTAGTGTCTGACTCTTTGGGACCACATGGACTGCAGCACTTCAGGCCTCCCTGTCCATCACCAACTCCCAGAGTTTACCCAAACTCATGTCCATCGACTAGGTGATGCCATCCAACAATCTCATTCTCTGCCATCCCCTTCTCCTCTTGACTTCAATCTTTCCCAGCATCAGGGTCTTTTCCAATGAGTCAGCTCTTTGCATCAGGTGGCCAAAATATTGGAGTTTCAGCTTCAACATCAGTCCTTCCAAAGAACACTCAGGACTGATTTCCTTTAGGATGGACTGGTTGGATCTCCTTGCAGTCCAAGGGACTTTTAAAGTCTTCTCCAACACTACATTTCAAAGGCATCAATTCTTCGGTGCTCGGCTTTCTTTATAGCCCAACTCTCACATCCATACATGACTACTGGAAAACCATAGTCTCGACTAATCATACCTTTGTTGGCAAAGTAATATTACTACTTTTGAATATGCTGTGTAGGTTGGTCATAACTTTCCTTCCAAGGAGTAATCATCTTTTAATTTCATGGCCGCAGTCACCGTTTGCAATGATTTTGGAGCCCCCAAAAATAAAGTCTGTCACTATTTCCACTCTTTCTCCATCTATTTGCCAGGAAGTGATGGGACTGGATGCCATGATCTTCATTTTCTGAAGGCTGAGTTTACATACATGACTACTGGAAAACCATAGTCTCGACTAATCATACCTTTGTTGGCAAAGTAATATTACTACTTTTGAATATGCTGTGTAGGTTGGTCATAACTTTCCTTCCAAGGAGTAATCATCTTTTAATTTCATGGCCGCAGTCACCGTTTGCAATGATTTTGGAGCCCCCAAAAATAAAGTCTGTCACTATTTCCACTCTTTCTCCATCTATTTGCCAGGAAGTGATGGGACTGGATGCCATGATCTTCATTTTCTGAAGGCTGAGTTTTAAGCCAACTTTTTCACTCTCCTCTTTCAGTTTCATCAAGAGCCTCTTTAGTTCATCTTCACTTTCTGCCATAAGGGTGGTGTCATCTGTATATCTGAGGTTATTGATATTTCTTCTGGCAATCTTGATTCCAGCGTGTGCTTCTTCCAGCCCAGTGTTTCTCATGATGTACTCTGCATATAAGTTAAATAAGCAGCGTGACAATATACAGCCTCGAAGTAATCCTTTTCCTATTTGGAACCAGTCAGTTGTTCCATGTCCAGTTCTAACTGTTGCTTCCTGACTTGCATACAGATTTCTCAAGAGGCACGTCAGGTGGTCTGGTATTCCCATCTCTTTCAGAATTTTCCACAATTTATTGTGTTCTACACAGTCAAAGGCTTTGGTATAGTCAATAAAGCAGAAATAGCTGTTTTTCTGGAACTCTCTTGCTTTTTCCATGATCCAGCAGATGTTGGCAATTTGATCTCTGGTTCCTCTGCCTTTTCTAAAATCAGCTTGAACATCTGGAAGTTCATGGTTCACGTATTGTTGAAGCCTGGCTTGAATATTCTGAGCATTATTTTACTAGCGTGTGATATGAGTGCAATTGTGTGGCAGTTTGAGCATTCTTTGGCATTGCCTTTCTTTGGGATTGGAATGAAAACTGACCTTTTCCAGTCCTGTGGCCACTGCTGAGTTTTCCAAATTTGCTGGCATGTTGAATGCAGCACTTTCACAGCATCATCTTTCAGGATTTGAAATAGCTTAACTGGAATTCCATCACCTCCACTAACCTTGTTCGGAGTGATGCTTTTTAAGGCCCACTTGACTTCACATTCCAGGATGTCTGGCTCTAGACGAGTGATCACATCATTGTGATCATCTGGGTCATGAAGATCTTTCTTGTACAGTTCTTCTCCGTATTCTTGCCACCTCTTCTTATGATCTGCTTCTGTTAGGTCCATACCATTTCTGTCCTTTATTGAGCCCACCTTTGCATGAAATATCCCCTTGGTATCTCTAATTTTCTTGAAGATATCTCTAGTCTTTCCCATTCTGTTGTTTTCCTCTATTTCTTTGCACTGATCACTGAGGAAGTCTTTCTTATCTCTCCTTGCTATTCTTTGGAACTCTGCATTCAAATGGGTATATCTTTCCTTTCCTCCTTTTCTTTTTGCTTCTCTTCTTTTCTCAGCTATTTGTAAGGTCTCTTCAGACAGCCAATTTGCTTTTTTGCATTTCTTTTTCTTGGGTATGGTCTTGATCCCTGTCTCCTGTAAAATGTCATGAACCTCCATCCATAGTTCATCAGGCACTCTATCTATCAGATCTAGACCCTTAAATCTATTTCTCACTTCCACTGTATAATCGTAAGGGATTTAATTTAGGTCATACCTGAATGGTCTAGTGTTTTTCCCTACTTTCTTTAAGTCTGAATTTGGCAGTAAGGAGTTCATGATCGGAGCCACAGGCAGCTCCTGGTCTTGTTTTTGCTGACTGTATAGAGCTTCTCCATCTTTGGCTGCAAAGAATACAATCAATCTGATTTTGGTGTTGAACATCTGGTGATATCTATGTGTAGAATCTTCTCTTGTGTTGTTAGAAGAGGGTGTTTGCTATGATCAGTGTGTTCTCCTGGCAAAACTCTATTAGCCTTTGCCCTGCTTCATTCTGTACTCCAAGGCCAAATTTGGCTGTTACTCCAGGTGTTTCTTGACTTCCTACTTTTGCATTCCAGTCCCCTATAATGAAAAGGATATCCTTTTTTTTTTTTTTTTTGCCATTAGCTTTAAAAGGTTTTGTGGGTCTTCATAGAACTGTTAAACTTATTATTTGTCGCTGCATAGTCTTGGATTAATGTGATATTGAATGGTTTGCCTTGAAACGAACAGAGTTCATTTTGTCATTTTTGAGATTACTTCCAAGTACTGCATTTTGCATTCTTTTGTTGATTATGAAGGCTACTCCATTTCTTCTAACAGATTCTTGCCCACGGTAGCAGATATGATGGTCATCTGAGTTAAATTCACCCAGTCCATTACCATTTCAGTTCACTGATTCCTAAAATGTCAGTGTTCACTCTTGCCATCTCCTGTTTGACCACTTCTAATTTGCCTTGATTCATGGACCTAACATTCCAGGTTCCTATGCAATATTGCTCTTTACAGCATCAGACCTTGCTTCCATCACCAGTCACATCCACAACTGGGTGTTTTTGCTTTGCTCCATCTCTTTATTTTTTCTGGAGTTATTTCTCCACTGATCTCTGGGAGCATACTGGTCACCTACTAACCTGGGGAGTTCCTCTTTCAGTTTCCTATCTCTTTGCCTTTTCATACTGTTCCTGGGGTTCTCAAGGCAAGAGTACTGAAGTGATTTGCCATTCCCTTCTTCAGTTACCACATTTTGTTAGAACTCTCCACCATGACCCGTCCGTCTTGGGGGGTCCTACACAGCATGGCTCATAGTTTCACTGAGTTAGACAAGGCTGTAGTCCATGTGATTAGACTGGTTAGTTTTCTGTGACTGTGGTTTCTGTCTGCCCTCTGATACCCTCTCTCAGTATCTCCCATCTTACTGGGGTTTCTCTGACCTTGGACATGGGGTATCTCCTCACAGCCCCTGCTCCTGAATTTGGGTATCTTTTCACAGTCCCCACTTCTGACCTTGGATGTGGGGTATCTCCTCACAGCTCCCATTCTTGACCTTGGACATGGGGTATCTCTCTCGGCTGCTCCAGCGCCACACAGCTGCTACTCTGTTATTTGTAAATTAGAACCCTTACATATCCTATCCATTCAGGTTTTTATTGAAAATAGGTTATGCATTCAATAGGATAAGTGAAGGGTAGTGTAAAGAAATGGTATTGTGGGCAGTATCAAGAGAAAACTGCTGATACAAAGGACAGTGAAGTACTCTGCAGCTAGCCATAGCAGGGAGTCATCACCCTTAGTCTTCTGAGGAAGACAGAATAGGGAACATTGCCAGCACGGTGAACAAGAGCTATAGCTACAGGAAATGGCTATAAGGAGCCTGACCTTCGGTGGAGGAATACAGACAAAGAAACTATAACCCATTGTCCCATTGGTATCTTCCACTGGGTAAACTCAACTGAAAGCTGTTAAGGTGAGTGACCTGTTGATGTTATCCATAAAAATTAGCAACCCAGGATGGACAGAAGTGTGAAAATGGTAGAAATATAAAGGGAAAGAACACTGACTGATAGAGAGTGGCAAATGTTATTGCTTTGAGTTTAGCTTAATCTTAAATGTTAATAAGGCATTTGAAAACAAAATCCTCTAGCAGCACAGATATCATTGATTATGAAATTGGCTTTAAAAAAAATCATGCATACTTTATCAGAGAATTCACAAAGATTAATGGTGTTATTAATTTATCTTTAATTTTGAAAAATATTTTTGCTGAATATAAAATTCTGGGCTAGCTGTTTCTATAGCAAGATGTCATTCGCTTGTCTTTCAGTCTTCATGATGTCTGAGAAGTCAACTATCATTCATATTGCTTTTCTCCTGTATGTAATACACCATTTTTTCTTCATGGTTGCTTTTAGTATCTTCTGTTTATTTTTGGTTTTCAGTATGTATAAAATATATATTGAAACATATATACGTACATATAAAATTCAATTTTAAAGTTGTTTTTGGCAGAAACACTTACCCAGGAGTCCAAGCCAAATTATTTTTTTTATGGCAGAAGTGGAATATACATATATTTTGTAAGAATAAAATTTTTTGCCAAAAATTTCAGAAGTTGCTCCAATATTATTTTTGAATAAATCACCCTCTTAAATTAGAATTGTATGAGATAAATAAAAAGAAAAAAAAAACTTATTTGACTCTCTTTTTAATCTCTAAACTTTGCCATTGGTATACTAATTGACTATACTCTTTTAATTACAGTCAATGTATAATTTTTTTAACATTTAAAACTTGATATCATTACTCAACTTTTATTAACTTATAAATATATACTGTATATTTCTTCACAAATTTGTTTCTAGATAGTAAACCTATATTCTGTTGCTAAGGTACCATTTGTGATCAGAAATCTGTGGAACATTTTGATTAATTTTTGGTGAAACTACAGTATCATTCTGATTTTAATGTTTTTAATTGCATTACTTTGTTTCCCATGTGTATAATTATATCCTCTGTAGGAAATGCAGTTTTTAATTTTTTTCCCCAATTTTATACCACCTATCCTTTAACAGCAGGCTTCCCTGATGGAGCTAGTGAGAAAAACCCTGTCTGGCAATGGCAACCCACTCCAGTACTCTTGCCTGGAAAATCCCATGGGCGGAGGAGCCTGGTGGGCTGCAGTCCATGGGGTTGCGGCGTCTGACGCGACTGAGCGACTTCACTTTCACTTCTCACTTTCATGCATTGGAGAAGGAAATGGCAACCCATTTTCTTCCTTTCCAACACCCAGGTGTTCTTGCCTGGAGAATCCCAGGGATGGCGGAGCCTGGTGGTCTGCCGTCTATGAGGTCGCACAGAGTCGGACACAACTGAAGCGACTTAGCAGCAGCAGCAGCCAAGGCAGAAGACCTAAGAGATGCAGGTTCGACCCCTGTGTTGAGAAGATCCCCTGGAGGAGGGCATGGCAACCCAGTCAAGTATTCTTGCCTGTAGAATCTAACGGACAGAGGAGCCTGGCAGGCTATAGTCCATAGGGTCTCAAAGAGTCAGACGTGACTGTAGCAGCTTAGCATGCATGCATTCTTAATAAGAATGTAGCCTATGGAAAGGGAAAAAATATTTGCAAACCATATATACCTGATAAAGGGTTAGTATCTTAAAAATATAAGGATTCTTACAACTCCATATTAAAAAACAAATAACCCAACTAAAAAATGAGCAAAGCAACTGAATAGATATTTCTCTAAAGAAGACATACAAATGGTCAACAGCTATATTAAAAGGTGCTCAACATCACTAATCATCAGGGAAACACAAATCAAAACCACAAGATATCACCTCACACTTGTTAGGCTGGCTCTTATCAAAATAACAAAAGATAACAAATGTTGATGGGGATTTGGAGAAAAGGGAACCTTTGCACAATATTGCTATGAATGCACACTGATGCAGCCACTGTGTAAAACAGTGAAAATGTTCCTGAAAAAGTTTAAGAAAAAACAGAACTACCATATGATCCAGCAATCTTGCTTCTCAGTATAAACACAAAAGAATTGGAATCAGGATCTCAAAAAGGTTATATGCACCCCCATGTTCACTGCAGCATAATTCACAATTGCCAAGATATGGAAGCAACCTGACTATCCATGACTGTTAATGGATAAAGAAACTATTGTATACACATATAATGAAATATTATTCAGCCTTAAAAAGAAGGAAATCCTGTATTTGCAACAATAAAAATGAATCTTGAAAACATTATGCTAAGTTAATAAACTAGAAGGACAAATACTACATAATAACACTTTTACTAGGAATTTAAAATACACAAACTCATAGGAACAGTGAATGGAAAGGTGGTTATCCAGGTCTGAAGCGAAAAGGAGAAAGGGGAAGTGTTAGTCAAAGAGCACAGTTTTGGTTATATAAAATAAGTAAGTCCTAGACTTCCTGTACAGCATATTGCCTAGAGTCCTAATAGTGTATTACGTAGTACAGTTAAAATCTTTCTGGGACATTAGATTTTATGTTAAATATCCTTAGCAAAATGATAATAATAATAATGACAATAAATACAGGGACAAGATGAAACATTTGGAAGTCATGGATAAGTTCAAGACATATTTTGCAAGGAAGTTTTCAGAGTTGTACTTCAAGTTCACCAACATATATTAAATATATATAGTTTTTGTTGTCAATTTTTAAATTAAAAATACTATACATAGTTATTTAAATTGCTTTTTTTCAATGCGTTCTCAATTATTTTGAGAACTTTATATTTATTAATTCTATTCTTTTGTTTGTATGGAAAGTTGACTTTTGTTTCTGTGTTTCATGTTATATATTTGTTGAGCTTTACTATCTTTATTATACCGGGCTTCAATAAAGAAATGAGGAAGTTCTTCCGTTTCTATGCTCTGGAACAGAGAATCAGGAAAATGCAACTAAAACCATGATGTATCATTTCACATATATCAGAGAAAACAATAATTAGAATCTGTCAGCTCTGGGGTTTGAGAAAGATGTGGAGCCTTGCACTCTCTTAATAGGAAGATAAATTTGTAACGTTGACTAGGAGAACAATTTAGTACATTTTAATAAATATTAAGATGTACTTACACTACAAGCAATCAATTAAAGCCTTGGGAATATAACAAAAATTTTAATTGTCTTGTAAAAAGACATGAAATGGTATTTTGGGGTTACCCAGGTGGCTCAGTGGTAAAGAATCTGCTTGCAGTGCAGGAGACAGTCCCTAGGTCAGAAAGATCCCGTGGAGAAGGAATTGGCAACCTACTCTGGTATTCTTGCCTGGGAAATCCTATGGACAGAGGAGCCTGGCAGGCTACAGACCATGGGTTGCAAAAAGTCAGAAGCAACTTAGCAACTAAACCACAACAAAAGGCATGTTTTCAGCATTACTATTATAAAGAAAAACATTGAAACTACTTAAATATCTATCAACAAAAAAATAGAGAAATCAACAGTGCCATAAGTTACATTTGAAATAATTAAGTTAAAGCTATAAATATCAACATAGTTTAGTAGGTTCATATATTTTGTTTCACAAATATAGTATGGAAATAAAAAACTTACAAAAAGATACGCATAGTTATGTTATCTACATAAAAGATTTTAAGTATGCCCCAAATCATATATTTCCAGAATAGAGATGCATTTAATCTATAAAGATAAACATTAAATTAGTAATAGAGATAGAAGTTATGCCCTGTTGAATTTTTAATTCCTTTTCAACTTTTATGGAAATGATTTTCTTCCTTTTTGGACTAAAACCATGAAATTCCTTAACTGATCCAATTTTGAAAGGTCATTGTGTTTTTGTTTTGAACTCTATATTAATGATCAAGCCTTATTTTAATGTGTTTCTAGACATTATTTGAATTTTTTGCATTGACTCACAAGAGAAATTAGCCTATGAGTGGTTTTTTAATGTTTATCTATCAAGTTTTAGGAATAGTATTACACCAACTTCATCTTTTAAAAGGATATTAAAATATTCCTTATCATCTGTGTTCCAATAAGCTTAAATATACTTATTTATCTATTCCTAAAGTTTCAGTAAATATACCTATAAAACCATTGATCCTTGCACTCTTTTAAGAATAGCACTTGAATAATTGTCCATTATTGCTCTCTTTGGCTTTGCATTTTATTCTCTGCTTTGGATAGATTTAGCAATTTATATTTGCTAGGAAATACATTTAGTTTATGTGGATAGCAAATCTATTTGCACAGGCTTGAGCTGAGATATTTTAATTTACTAATATCCTTTGCATCAGTAGTTATATCCCCATTCCCACTTCTTACTTATGTGTTTGTGCTTTCCCTATTTTATCTTTAATTCAATGTATAATCTATTTCTATTTTGTACTTTTCAAATAAATAAATAGATTTATTATTTTTACTGCTTTTCTCTTTAGTAACAAATTTTTGTTATCTTTATTAATATATTTCTTCACCTTTTTATATGTTTTATAGCTGGTCACTTCCTAACTAAATGATATGAATGCTTAATTTACTTGTTTTTACTTTCTATTATTTAAACAAAATTATATTTTTTCATTGATTTTGCTAATCTCACATGCTAGAATATACACCTTTTAAAATTTTATTTTCTATAAAATCTGTGGTTTCAGTTTTTATTCTCTCCATGTTCCTTTTTATAGTTTTATTACTTTATTTATACACTGGTTTACTAATTTTTACTAAAGGCTGCATCTGTGCCATTTCTACCTTTTGGAATACATTGATATATTCATTGTTATTTATTACAACATCAATGTTTTTAGTATCCCAGGGCATGCAAAGTGTAGTATATTATCTTCTCATAAAATGTATCAGACTAAACTAGTTAGATTATTTTAGGCCATACTAATTTTTACTTTTTTAAGGTATGTGGCCTCTCCTGGATATAGCTATCACTTGACATAATCTTTAATGTGTTGACTGTATCCCTTTCAATTATACAGAGGAAGTGACATATAGATCAAGAGATTAAATCTGATAGGCAGAGTGCCTGAAGAACTATGCACAGAGGCTTGTAACATTGTACAGAAGGCCATGATCAAAACCATCCCCAAAAACAAATGCAAAGAGGCAAAATGGCTGTCTGAGCAGGCTTTACAAATAGCTGAGAAAAGAAGAGCAGCAAAAGGCAAAGGAGAAAAGGAAAGCTATATCCATCTGAAAGCAGAGTTCAAAGAATAAAAAGCCTTCCTAAGTGATCAATGCAAACAAATAGATGAAAACAATAGAATGGGAAAGACTAGAGATCTCTTCAGGAAAATCAGAGATACCAGGGGAAATTTTCATGTAAAACTGGGCACCATAAAGGACAGAAATGGCATGGACTTAACAGAAGCAGAAGATATTAAGACGAGGTGGCAACAATACACAGAAGAACTATACAAAAAAGATCTTAATGATCCAGAAAGCCATGATGGTGTGATCACTCCCCTAGAGTCAGAAATCTTGGAGTGCACAGTCCAACGGGCCTTAGGAAGTATCACTGGGAACAAAGCTAGTGGAGGTGATGGAATTCCAGCTGAGTTATTTAAAATCCAAAAAGATGATGCTGTGAAGTGCAGCGCTCAATAGGCCAGCAAATTTGGAAAAGTCAACAGTGGTCACAGGACTGGAAAACATCAGTTTTCATTCCAATCTCAAAGAAAGGCAATGCCAAAGAATATTTAAACTACCACACAAATGCACTCATCCCACACGCTAGCAAAGTAATGTCAAAATTCTCCAAGTAAGCCTTCAATAGTATGAGAACTGAGAACTTCCAGATGTCCAAGCTGGATTTAGAAAAGGCAGAGGAACCAGAGATTAAATTGCCAACATCCGTTGGATCATCGAAAAAGCAAGGCACCTACTTACTTCACTGGCTATTCTAAACCTTTGACTGTGTGGAATACAACAAACTATGGAAAATTCTTAAAGAGATGGGAATACCAGACTACTTTACCTGATTCCTGACCTATATGCAGGTCAGGAAGCAACAGTTAGAACCAGACATGGAACAATAGACTGGTTCCAAATCAGGAAAGGAGCACGTCAAGGCTGTATATTGTCACCTGCTTATTTCATTTCTATGCCGAGTACATCATGCAAAATTCTGGGCTGGATGAAGCACAAGCTGGAATCAAGACTGCTGGGAGAAATGTCAATAATCTCAGATATACAGATGACACCACTCTTATGGCAGAAAGCTAAGAAGAAGAACCTAAAGAGCCTCAAAAGCCTCTTGAGGAGAGTGAAAAAGTTGGCTTAAAACTCAACAGTCAAAAATTGAAGACCATGGCATCCAGTCCCATCACTTCATGGAAAATAGATAGGGGAACAGTGGCAGACTTATTTTCATGGACTCCAAAATCACTGCAGATGGTGACTGCAGCCATGAAATTAAAAGACATTTGCTCCTTGGAAGAAAAGCTATGACCAACCTAGACAGCATATTAGAAAACAGAGACATTACTTTGATGACAAAGTTCTGTCTAGTCAAAGCTATGGTTTTTCCAGTAGTCAGGTATGGATATGAGACTTGGACCATAAGGAAAGTTAAGCATCAAAAAATCAATGCTTTTGAACTGTGGTGTTGGTGAAGACTCTTGAGAGTCCCTTGTACTGCAAGGAGATCCAACCAGGCAATCCTAAAGGCAATCAGTCCTGAATGTTCATTGGAAGGACTGATACTGAAGCTGAAGCTCCAATAATTTGGTCACCTGATGTGAAGAACTTACTTATTGGAACAGACCCTATACTGGGAAAGATTGAAGGCAGGAGGAGAAGGGAAAGACAGATGCAATAGTTGGATGGCATCACCGACTTGATGGATATGAGTTTGAGCAAGCTTCAGGAGTCAGTGATGGACAGGAAGCCTGGCGTGCTGCAGTCCATGGGGTCGCAAAGAGTCGGACATGACTGAGCAACTGAACTGAACTGCCCTCTAAGTAGTGCTATTGGTAAAAGTATTTTTAAAAAACCATAATAAATGTGATAAGAGGAAATAATGTGTTTTTCTTTTTAGAGCAGCTGAGATCTGTCATTAAAGAAAAAAAATAATGTTCTTGTTATCTATGAGAATTATGTTCTATCTCTAGAAAATAAAAGACCAGTAGATTCAGTCATTTCTAGTATTTACTCTTGTAAGAGTAAGCAGACTTGTTACAAATAACCAAAATTAGCAGACACAATTGCACACATACATTCCCAGGTGGTGAGTGGTAAAGAACCTGCCTGCCAATGCAGAAGACTTAAGAGAAGCGGGTTCGATCCCTGGGTTGTGACGATTCCCTGGAGGAGGGTATGGCAACCCACTAGAGTATTTATGCCTTTAGAATTCCATGGACAGAGGAGCCTGCTGGGATATAGTCCATAGGGTCACAAAGAGTCAGACACGACTGAAGCTACTTAGCACGCACATACAATTATCACATCCCCTGGATCTGCTCCCATTTGTACAAAGCACTCTGTAGTGGCTAGTCAGTATTTACAAGACTGGCTTATGTGCTGTTAGAAGTCAGAATAAGCAAGCTTTGAAAAGTTCCTTTGGTGTCATGTATACAAAATGAATGAAATATACATGTTTAGATTCACTGTATATTTCTTTTTCAAGATGCACTCATTTGATCTGTGAAGGCGATCAGACGTGGCTGCATGTTTCCAGCATGCGTTCAGTACCAACACACACTTTAGCTAATAATTGGAGAGCAGAAGTGGGGAGAACAGGATCAGTGTTAATGTGTTTAGGGAGGGAAAACCTTGAACTCAGGAACCAGTGAGGATAGATAACCATTTCATCAGCATCTCTGAGTGACTTTGAAAAGCTACATGCTATACCTCTGTTAGTCTTGCTGTCTGTAGAATGGATGTGACTGCCGTTTCCCTATGCATGTTAATGAATTGGTTCACAAACAGAGCAAGATGAATTTTGGCAACTCTGAAGCCAAGACATCTCTCAGCTCAAACGGTGGTATTGATGTTATCTCCTCACCCTCTCCTTAAGAACAGATAGATGTGTTCTCACCACCTGGCCCTCAAACACTTTGTCTGTTTGCATTTCCAGCAAAATAGTCTTGTGTTTATTGTTTCCACTTGTTTAGAGAATCTCCTTTAGCAGTTTGGTAACCAGTCAAAATAAGGGGGTTTTTATTCCAAGAATATCTTCATAGAACCACGAAAGCATGTAAGGTAGCTAAAGTCACCTACTCAGCCATATCAGTGCCTGACCTCCTGTGGCTGGTTTAAAACTTAAGACGTTAAGAGTTAAAACTGAGGCAAGCTGCCTGTCTGTGCATATTATGTCCATTCATGTCAACAGATGCTCACTTTTCATATGGGAAGTATTTTTTCTTGAAGTATTGTGTTCGGGCTCTGAGGATATATAAAATAGAGTGAGACTATACCCTCCAAGAGTTTCTAGTCTATTACAATTAATCTTGCTATTTTTCTTCTCACAGAAGTCCCTATAAAATAGAAGTAAGGCAGAGACCTCATGTCGGGGTCAAGAAGAAAAGTGGAAGTTTCCAGGATAATATTCATTGTGTGCTGTGCTTAGTTACTCAGTTGTGTCCAACTCTTTGTGACTCCATGGACTGTAGCCCTTCCAACTCCTCTGACCATAGGGATTTTCCAGGCAAGAATACTGGAGTGCGTTGCCACGCCCTCCTCCAGGGGATCTTCCCAACCTAGGGATCGAACACAGGTCTCCTGTATTGCAAGTGGATTCTTTATCATCCGAGCCACCAGGGAAGCCCAACATTAATTGTACCCAGCATCATTAGCTGTATTTTAAAATAAATAAACCTGCTGAGACTTGGTGAGCCCGCATGATAAGAGAAGAGAACACAAGAACTTGTGTTAAGGGGATGGAAAGGTAGCAGCTTCTGACAAGATTTTTTCAAGGCAATGAATGGGATACAGGGAACATGAAGACAGAGAAAGCTGACATTAGGCATGGAGTGAAGTCCCCCAGGGATCGACACACATGCAAATAGGCATTCATCTTGTTAACTTAGTAGCTTAAAATGCGGGGGGAAAAAAAGCATTTTATTTCCTTTCCTATACTTGTAATTATTTGCTCTGTAAAATGCAAAATACAAGAGAACCATATCCAGTGATTGAGGTTCTAGTTTAAAGTGATCACCTATGTATCATATTGTTGTAATATATTAATTTTAGTATAAAAATTTCCTGCTGAGGATGTGTGGTTAGCATTGTGTTTGCCTAAGATTTACACTGGAGCTTCACATCACACAGAAATGTAAAAAATGAAATTCTGTATGCCAACAGCCCAGACATTGCCCTTTTCAAGTGGTATCTTCTTATATGTTCTATAGCTGTAAGTGAAAAATGGCAGTCTTAACTCCCTTTCCTTGGGATCTCCAGAAAGCTACAGGGCCACTCTAATGTTCCCACCAGCGTGTGCATCAGCAGGAGAGCTTATAAATATCAAGATATTTTCAGCTACCATGTCTGAGCAAGGATGATCTGGAAATACTTAGGTGGCCAAATGCAATGTTACAACATCATTCTCAGTATCTGTCCATTATGCTTTGGGAAAATAAATCCCTTCCAGTTCTGAGCAGCTTCAGAAAAGCTATTTATTGTGAACAATTACTTAGGGGCTCCAGAATATCTAAGTGGCTGCTGTGTCCTCACATGTGGCGGCTGTTTACCAGTATCTGTGATGTGGGTGCTAAATTGGATTCTTAATACTTAGTCTCATTAAATCGACTTTTTGTGTTGGGGGGGGGTCCCTGTGTTCCTAACACTCTATTTTTTAACATGTGTTTACACACACCCAAAGCTGAGTGTTTCATGGACACAGGAGACTCTGTTAACTATGTTACTCATTGAATGGAATAATCCATAAATAACTAACATGAAAACAAATCATTTTTACATTCAGATGCTTTTTTCCCTAACCCCTCTCTCTCTCATTTCTGCTTAGAGCTGCTGTTGAACATTACCCTGTCAACTCTTCAAGTATTTGACTACAAAATATGCTCAGTAAATAATGTAGGGAGATTAACTAAATGGCACATAATTACCACAAATTTAGAGTCCCGTAAAAGAATATATTTTATCCATGATTAGAAGGCTTACAGACTTTCCAAATCTATTTTAATATATTTGACAGTAAGCCATGGGAAATTTTAAACAGCAGACAACGCTTATTCAGAATTCATAATAACTCAGCCTTAGATTACCATATTATTAAAGACTTCAGCACATGAAGCTACTAATTTGTTTCCTTTTCCTAAACACACATTCTCCAACCCAGCTCATTGTCACTAACCCCCACCACCGCCAACTATAAACTTTTCTATGTTGAAAGCAGCATGAAATTGAAATTTGAGTTGATTTTTAAACTTTGCCACTAACAAGATTCAGTTCTGGCACAGACTCAAACAGGTCAATTAAGTAAAGCAATGAAGCGGTACAGGAAACTCTAAATTTTTTCTTTTTTCTTTTTTTTTTCCCCCTTCACTTAATTGGTACCAGGGAAGGCTGGCTGCACTATCTCTGGTAAAGGAAAATGACCATGTAGTAATTGTCTGAACAGCTTTAAAATGTCACACGGAAAAAAAAAAAAACAAACAAACAAAACTTCCTCTTAGAACAGGGCTGGGATCCACAAAATTGGCATGGCAACTGGAAAGCCCCGTTAGGAACTTGCACTATTTTTTTTTTTCTTAACTGATCATCAAAGGGCCCAGAACTGATGAATATATCGCATCTCTAATTTTTTTTTTTTTTTTGGTACAAAAATGCATGCTGGTGTTGAAGAAGCCATCATCATCCCTAGCCCACCATGACTGTCTGCTGAGAGCTTTCTTGAGCATGGAACTGTGTTCTTCCTCACGTAGGGAAGACCAGACATGCTGGGGAGGTGACACCACTGGAGCAACTCTCAGTAAATAGGAGCTGGTATATCAGCTTCCTTGCTGGCTGGGTGAAGATGCTGGGTGACCTACACCATATCCCCCTAAGAGCCCCAGCAAGGGGAGCAGTAATGCTCACTAATGCATCCTGTCACTGGCTGCTTTACCTTTCCTGACTCATTCTCCACTTCTCCTACCCATGTTCCTTGGATCACTTACCAAACTATTTGCAATCAAATACTTGCCTCAGGGTCCCCCTTCTTAGGGAACCTAAGTCAAAGACAGACAACTACTATACAGAAGGTGGGTAAAAATATGGGTTCTAGAGTCAAAATATTTGGGTTCAAGTCTTTGTTTCTATTATAGTAGCTGTGTGATTTGGGGTAATATATTTATCTTCCTCTTTCAGCTGTGCCTATTCCATAGAAAAATGTGATTATCCCATAGAATAATGCATGTAAAGCACACTATGCACTTGGCACATAGCAAATACCAAACAATTTTAAGTGACTATCTACTACTATTATTACTACTATTGTTACTATTGTTATGGCCAAACATTAGGCTAAAATTAATAATAATAATAAATCAGCTAAATTAAAAAAAAAAAAACCTGGTTTCCATCTTCAAGTTGTTCAGAATTTAAAGGAAAGGTAGACACACAAACAAAAGAATAAAAGCAATTATGACTTCATAGTAGTTGTATTTAAAATACAGTTTCCTTTTAGCTTCTGTGAATATATAGATGAATTTCTACTTGACATACCCAGACATGTGCCAGTCTCAAGGGGGGAATAGTTGAGTATAAACAAACTTGTGTTACTCAAGTAATACTATAGAATCCTTATAAAACTAACATGTAAAGAATCCCTGCTTTAAACTAAATAGTGTCCTAATTAATTAATTTGTGTATTTTGTGTGTCACATTCCCTTAAAATAAGGCTAAAGTGAAAAACAGCCACTCAGTTGTGTTCGACTCTTGCAACTGCATGGACTGTAGCCTGCCAGGCTCCTCTGTCCATGGAATTCTCCATGCAAGAATATAGGAGTGGATAGCTATTCCCTTATTCAGGAGATCTTCCTGACCCAGGGATCAAACCCATGTCTCCCACATTACAAGCAGATTCATTGTAAGCCCCTGCTTGAGCCTCTATTCATGTCACATCTCCCCCGAACCATGAATCAGGTAAGTGAAGATGCTCCAAGCAGCAAGTGATATGGGTGCTGTCCAGATTAATTGCTGAATCAATTAAGCCATTCTATTTTATCAGAACACTTTCATAATTTACTTCTGGAAATGCATCCATAAAGGCAGTTCTCAAAGAGCCTTTTGTGTTATCTCAAAGGATAGCATTGTTACAGGACGACAGGGAAGAAATGGACAGAGGAGCAAGATGACCCATAGCAACCCAGATAATGCAGGGTAACAGACTGCCCCTCGGAATGTGTCCTTTTGATAGAAACATACCTAGTGGAAATATCTTATTGAAGAGACTTTGTTATCTGCTAGGCAAGAATCCAACTGACTTCCTACTGAAACTGTGCTTGGCTCTGGGACTGAGTCCAGTGTCAGATACCATGTGGTATATTCAGTATATTGGGAGAAAAGTTTAACTGTTCACTGGCCCGCATCCAGAAGTGAGTCTGACAATAGCAGCACCAGCTCTGGTTAGAAGGGAAACTTCTGTTCCTCCTCTATTCTGTCTCCTTCTCTGTGTCCAGGCATCTCAAATAATAACATTAATAATGAATTTTAAAAGAAAAAGATACAAAAAAACACAAAGATTTAATGACCCTAGTTCTCATCAACACCTTGGAGCTGACTGCCTGCAAGGCATCAGACACCAAAAAGGATTCAGTATTTGCCCTTTAAGAGATGACTTCTTTTTTTTTTCCTAAGCGTGTTTATAGATTGACTGTAGCTGGCATAAGCTCACAGTTGTGACTGGCTCTAGAGATGATCAGTCCCTTTAGTTCCTTTGAAAACATATGCATTTGAAGCTTTTCTTCCCTTTGAACAAGGAGCTCTGATGAAAGAAATTTTGTTGTTGGTAACAGGGAGACCTGCCGTGCTATAACTTGAAAACCCACCTGCATTTTAAAGCTGAAACCTCAGCCCAGCCCTTAGGGAAAAAAATAAATTAAAAAGAGCAGTTATGTTCTGCTTTGAGAAAAATCTCAAGTTTCAAGAGTGAATAATTAGAGAAAATCACAGTTCTGCCTTGCTGCTTTTTTCCATTTCTGTGTTCTCCTTGGCAAGACCTTGACATTATTGGAAACCATGGTCTATTTTTTCCTCCCAAGATTATGCAGCGCAGACTGTGGACACTCCCTAATGGCTGTGGCACAGAAGCCTCTGAGTTAGGCATGTGCACCACGTGGCTTTAGGAACTCAGGATTTGGCAATTCATTCTCAATGGGTGACATTCCTGGTGTGGATCACAAGGTGACTTCATTAGGACTTAATACAACTTACAAAATAATTTTTCTTCATATTATGACAGCATTTATTTTCCTGAGCTTCTCATTTTGAGAAAGAATTAACTCATCTTGGAACCATCCAGATAGAACTACTTGGTATTCACGGACCACACACAATCTTTGCTTCTACTGTTCTCTCCAGTAGAGCACTCATCTCAAATAACCTTATCCTTTTTCAGTAATTTCAATGTTCTATCCTTCAGTGTCTGGATCAACCAATCTCTTCCATAAAGCCATGTTGATTTTCTCAGCAAATCCTTCCCTCCTCACTGAATCTTACATCCTGCTTTTTCTTCTTTCTTTTAAACTGAATCCTATTCACTTTGCCTATACATACAAGCTTCCCAAATTTAACTGGAAATTTCTCTGTGACAGTATCTCCTGAGCTACTTGTACTGGGATCTGGTAACCAATACATGCGCTCCCCTGGTGGCTCAGATGGTAAAGAACCTGCCTGCAATACAAGAGACATGGGTTCTATCCCTGGGTTGCGAAGATCTCCTGGAGAGGGAAATGGCTACCCACTCCAGTATTCTTGCCTGGAGAATTCCACGAACAGAGGGACCTGGCAGGCAATAGTCCATGGGGTAACAAAGAGTCAGACACAACTGAGCAACTAATACTTTTACTTTTTTTCAAGCAATAAACATTGTTGCATTTATATGTTAGAATATTAACTATGTGGGAAGGTTATTTTCCTCTGGTTATGTTTGTTAAGATTGGCCATGCAAACGCTCAATGAAAAGCAGCTGATCACCACCAGGCAACAGCAAGAACCATGAGATATCCATGATTCAGCATCCTAGAGCTTTATTTGTTTGTTGGCTTGCTTGTTTTTTGTTTTCATTTTAGACGGCTTAAAAGGAATATTATGTTGTGCTTTTGGTGTCCAGCATCACAACCTCTTGGCCCACCTCTGATCTGAGTCACAGGGCTGGCAATGAGGTGCGCAGGCTTGCAGCACTACCTTTCATGAAGCCATTGTGAATCTCTGCATTTCTGCCTCATGACTCAGGGACCCAGCTCACCAAGTGAATGTGGAACCCATAATTGATGGACTATTCAAACTCTTGAGAGGGGGCCACTCTCAAACAATGAGGACCAGAACCAACAGACAAGTTCCTGAGCCTCTCGCTTTTTGTCAGGTAATTTGGGGAGGAACCTTTCAAAGGTTCCTGTGGAACTGAACCTCTATTTACTACAGAAGCAAACTTGATCATGAAAAACATACAGGTTATGTCACTCTTCTCCATTCCCTCATCCCTGCCTTGAAGGATCACTATCCAAGTGAAACAGTTATACCTGACCCCTATCTCAAGGACAAACAAACCAAGACTATAGAAATGAGGCCAGGAAACAGACACTTAGCTGGCACTTATGACACTGGATCACTCTGATGCCAATAGAGCTCCATTGCTAATAGTGAGTGCATTCATGATAACATTTGACGTGTGGAAATATCACAATTACTAATTTCAGCTTGTGATAGATTGGGATATAACACAGGTGTAAGGGCAAACATTGGTGGATGTAACAGCTCTAGCATTTGGAGTCTGGGTGCAATAGCCACTGTAAGAAGAGTGGAGCAGGTTGGCTTTTGCTGACAGCTTGGGCTGTTCTTAGTAGTTCAGTCATGTCTGACTCTTTGCAGCCCCATGGACTGTAGCCTGCCAGGCTCCTCAGTCCATGGGGATTCTCCAGGCAAGAATATTGGAGTGAGTTGCTATGCCCTCCTCCAGGTGATCTTCCCAGCCCAGGAATCAAACCCAGGTCTCCTTATGGCAGGTGGATTCTTTACTATCTGAGCCACCAGGGAAGACAGAATACTGGAGTGAGTAGCCTATCCCTTCTCCAGAGGAACTTCATGACCCAGGAATAACTGAACTGTGCTCTCTTGAATTGCTGGTGGCTTTCAGTTCAGTTCAGTTGCTCAGTCATGTGCAACTCTTCACAACCCCATGAACCACAGCACATCAGGCCTCCCTGTCCATCACCAAGTCCCAGAGCCTACCCAAACTCATATCCATTGAGTCAGTGATGCCATCCAACCATCTCATCCTCTATCATCCCCTTCTCCTCCTGCCCTCAATCTTTCCCAGCATCAGGGTCTTTTCAGAATGAGTAGCTCTTTGCATCAAGTGCCCAAAGTATTGGAGTTTCAGCTTCAACATCAGTTCCTCCTGCCCTCAATCTTTCCCAGCATCAGGGTCTTTTCAGAATGAGTCAGCTCTTTGCATCAAGTGCCCAAAGTATTGGAGTTTCAGCTTCAACATCAGTCCTTCCAATGAACACCCAGGACTGATCTCCTTTAGGATGAACTGGTTGGATCTCCTTGCAGTCCAACGGACTCTCAAGAGTCTTTTCCAACACCACAGTTCCAAAGCATCAATTCCTTGGCACTCAGTTTTCTTTATAGTGAAACTCTCACATCCATACATGACTACTGGAAAAACCATAGCCTTGACTAGACAGACCTTTGTTGACAAAGTAATGTCTCTGCTTTTTAATATGCTGTCTAGGTTGGTCATATAGCTTTAGGTACCTTAAAGAAAGTGAATAGCAGGATTCCTTCAATAGCTTCAGGACACACTATGAAAGCAGGGTTTTGTTTTGTTTTGTTTTGTTTTGTTTTGTTTTGTTTTTGGCAACACTCAAAAGACTTCCATTTCCTGAAGAAAGAGGTCAGTTTATTTTCTAAAATCACTTGTAAATATAAGCCTGGCCTAAGTCCATGGGGTCACTGAGGGTCAGACACGACTGAGCGACTTCACTTTCACTTTTCACTTTCATGCATTGCAGAAGGAAATGGCAACCCACTCCGGCATTCTTGCCTGGAGAATCCCAGGGATGGAATTGCCTAGTAGGCTGCCATCTATGGGGTTGCACAGAGTCGGACACAACTGAAGCGACAGCAACAGCAACAGCAAAGTTCTTCCAACAGTGTATCCAATAAGTATATGGATTCATGAGGTGGCCATTTCCCTGGTTCATTATACTGTCATCAAGTTGATATGGAGAAAAAGGTAGACCTAAGTAAAAAATCATAGACTTCACTTCCCAGCTGAGTAGGAGACATGCTAAAAAGCAACTCTAGGGAAAACATATAGATAGATCCAGAGACATAGCAAAAAGTGTACAGATTTTTTGTCTCACTTCAATGGCCAACAGAGAACTTCAACTATGGATGAGGCATTCAAATATATAGTAGACAGAATGGCTCATTCAGAGGATGTCAGCCCATTTCTGTCCTCAGCCTTTAGAGGGCTTTTACAATGGGTGATGAAAGGAGCAGCCGTGGTGGCAGGGATGGAGTCTCAACAAGGGCTCTTTCTCATCTAAGCTGATCTAGCCACTGCTGCTGCTCCATGTCCAACCAGTCAATATCAGTGGCTGATTGTTCAATATAGCAATATGCTTCAATAAAACCAGGCAGCCACTTGGTGGCAAGGTGACGCCACTGGACTCATTCAACCCTGATGAAGCACTTATTCTTCCTTATTAAAAATAACAACTCATTCAGATATGAGTTTGGCATCTTCCTAGAGTATTCTGCCAGTCCTGTTATCCAAGGGCTTACAGGATTGTTAAGATGAGCCTGACTTAGTGGCATGAATCCTATAAAGTTTTGTTTTGGACCGAGAAATTCATTTTAAAGCAAGTAAGATATGATAATGGACTCATGACCAGAGTATTGATTCTTCCTATCATGTGTTTTATCATCTCAAAGCAGATGTCCTGATAGAATTTTAATAAATTATTAAGGGCTCAGCTAAGGCACCAGCTTGTAGATGAAATGCTAATGGATAGAAGTTGTTCTCAAGACTGCTATATATGCACTATAATAATAATAGAGTCAAAAGCGAGGATACATCAGATTGGAGAGCAAGAGATGGATATATGCTTGGTCTTTATTTTCATTATTCCCAGAAACCAGTCCAGCGACTCTATTTTCTGGCACCACAATGTTAAGCTTTGTTGGATTAAGATTCCTGTTTTCAAACAAAGAATATTTCCACTGAGAGACGCAGTGAAAATTCCATTGGACCCAAAGTTTAAAATGCTGCCAGGTCACTTTGGGCTCTACACATAGGAAGGCAACCAGGCAAAGAATAATTGGTGTTCTCAACCCTGCTTATCACAAAAAGCTGGGTTGCTGTTACATCATGAATGAGAAGGATTATATTTGGAACTATGGGAATTTACTAATGTGCATTTTGGAGTTTTATGTCTGGTCTGTACTGTAAGTAGGAAATTAAAGCCAACACAGCCTGACAAGTGAAGGAAAATCAAGGGATTATCCCTAAGGAAGATAGGTTGGCTTTCGTCACTGCAATGAGAATGAGTAAATAACCTCAGGGCTAAATTTCTCCTTGAAGGTGAGAAAAATCTAGAATGAGTGATGAGGAAGGTACAGAATGAATATCAATTTCATTCTCAGAACCAATTGCAGGAGGAAAGCTTGTAGCTCATTTTATTAAATTCCTGCATTTTTGTACTACCCCTAGAGGTCTTTGCCACATTCAGTTCTCATAGCCAACCCCAACAACTCAATAGTACACCTTTATAATATGTCTTTATTGAATTTTCTACATTTCCTGTCTCTTTCACCTCACTCTCACTGATGCTTCTTGAAATGATTTCCTAAAGATACCACTCCAAACCAAGTCTTTATCTCAAGCTCTGTTCTTGGCAGAATCCAAGCCAAGCCAAACATCTTTATATTTGATAAACACATATACTGTGAAATAAAATACACACTATGTGATTCCAAAATAAAATTTTATTTCTGGTCAATATACTGCATGATGGCAGGTTGCTTCTGACCAAGTCAGCCTCAATGTTTCCCTCAGCTTGACAGAATTTTAGAAAAGTTTCTCCTGCCTCTAAGCTCCTGACCTCCTTTTTTTTTTTTTTAAGAGCATTTACTTTAGAAACTTGTAATTACAAATTCTTTATCAGCTCCTCTGAGATGTAAATCTTCCTCCAGTCTCTTGCCAGTTTCATCACCCAGGAATGTCTTTCTCAAGGACCTGGGAGCTATCTATTTGAAATATAATCACCAAGGAAAAATAGTATCCCTATCACCAAGTCTCTGGGAGAGCAGGGGTCTAACTTCTGTGGTGCTTTTGTCATAAAACTACCTGCTGTCATGAAGATAAGAGAAAGTTTATTTTTCCTTTGGGTAAGGCAATTGGCAAATACAGATGGCCTAAGAGTTTCTCCACTCTGGCTCTTAAAATCTCTCCAGCCTCTTGTTTCAGCAATACTGAGTTCAGACTGCAGCCTGGTCTCTATCTCCTGTTGCAATCGTGTTGAAAAAGTTTTCCTTCCATGTCTAACTTTGTCCAGTGCAACTTTTGCTTCAAGGTCCAAGAAAATCCTAGGACATAAACATCCTCCCTTGTGCCATAGAGCTGTTTGGGGAAATTTTAACAAAATAGCAAACAGATTTCCTTTGTAGGAAGGCACCAACACAATTTATTTCTCCAATATGACCCAGGACAAAACTAGTGACACAATATGTGTGTGCTATGTACTTGCTAAATGGTCGTACATTAGATCCGGCTACTACCATCTCTCCTGGGTACCTGACAGGATATCTCAGTTCTTCTAAGCCTCAGCCTTACTACAACTGGAATCATACGCCTGGTACAATAGTTTGATGCCACCTTATCTCTTGCTCTGAAGGTAAAGCTCAAATTAACATGTTTTGTATAATTTTACGTGTTTTGCCCTCATCTCACCTTCCAGGCTTCTTCAGTGATCAAATACGGTTCACTCAAGAAGAGAGTTGCACAAATGCACTGTCTTAGCACATATGGCTCTTCCCAAGTTGAAAACATTTCCTTTCCAGTCTTCATTTGTTCCCATCCTTCGGGTCTTATTACTTCTTTTGAAGAGTTTTTTAATCCCCACATCTGAGTTAATTGCCTACTAGGTATCATTGTACTTCACTGCACACTTCTTTGTCTTCACATCACCTCCACCCTTTCCTCCAGACTGTGAGGATCACAAGCCGAGCCTACAGTAGGCACAAAATAAACTTCTGCCAAATGAACGATTAAAACCTTTGTCTTTATATCATGGTCACATGTTACCATGAGCTGATTAATATTTTATCCAGCAAACAAGGCTTCTAAAATAATAGAGGGGAGAAAAGGGAGCTTTACTTTAGAAAATACGGCTCCATACTGAAAGAAACTCAGTGAGATTTAAGGACACTTTATTTTTAGTCTATTGCTATGCCTTTCTAAAAATTACCACAACTATAGGCATCTACTTTCTGCTCTCTGATGTATGTTATTTCTCCTAATATAGGAAAAGATTTTTTCCAAGATGCAAATCACTCAATGAAGGAGAGAATCAGGACTCTCTTGCCCAACCTATCATATCCTTGGAAGCTATTAGTCCCACCTGCCAATCAAGGTGCCTTTGATATAGGCAAGAAAAATCTTCAGTGCATGGAAACTGAGCCTATTAGAGCATGGGCTCTCACAGAATGATAACCAGGGCTCTGAAAATCATAACACCAATCTGCTATGGTCAAGAGTCATAAAAATGACTTACGGGGCACATTTACATACCCAATTTCTTCACAGTTCAACAATACCATGGGGTTTACATTATCATTCCCATTGTATAGATAAGAAAATAAGGCACAGAAAAGCTGAGAGACATGACTCTAGGTCAACGAGTTGCTTTGTCAATGACCCCTCATCGCTGTGGCCACTGCCTACTGGTACCTTATCCTGAAATCTAGTTACAACTCACTTTGGCCCTCTTCCTCAATCTAGAATTTACATATCATCATCAGTTCACAAGCAAGCTATCAGTCTCAGCCATTTGGTTACCTGGGATCAGATACCCTTGATTGAGAGGTAAAATCTCTAAGAAGTGGAAAGGTTTTGCCATCTACAAACAAAATGCCCCTATGAATGGCTGAAAGCAGCCCCAAATAATGTCCTTCTACTTGATGTCAGATCAAACATCCTTATGTAATTGCTACTAGTGTTGAGATCTTTCCAAATGGCTAGAACCAAACTGCTATCCATGAAGTTGTTATTCACATCAATATGTATGAAACAGAGAGAAGAGAAAAATGAGATGTGTGAGAGTTAGGATACTCCACAGATATTTAGGCTTATTTTCTGACATGATTATTTTGCATTTTATTGGATGAGAAATGCTCATCCTTCCATGAGGTGGAGGCAGAGGAAATGTTGTATGACTGTGGTTACAAAGGCACTGTCTTTTCCTACAAATAAGTATATACACATACAGTCCCATATATAAGTATATATACATTTACAGTATCACATATCCCTGTTATGTGCAAATTTCCTCACATATGAATATTATTATTATTTTCATAACGGGTTTTCAGTATGTGTTGGGTACTCTGCTAAATATTTTATATGTTATCCAGTCAAAGCTCTCACCTCCCTAGTAGGTGTTAGCAAACCCCTCAGTTTATAGAAGAGGAATCTGAGGCTCAGGATGTTTAAAAAACTTGACCACATCAACACAACTAGTAAATATTAGAGATGGGTTTAGAACTTAGACTCTCCTCTACACTCATGTTATGATATTACCTAAGATCTGCTGTAAAATAGAAGAAACAAGTCCTGTAATAATCAGTAATTACAAATGAATGTGCTTTTCCAACCAAATATGATTCCACTTTACAGATTATAATGGTTTTTCCTCCAACAAATAAATTAATTCAGGTAAAACTTTGGGGACATTAAGAGAGAGGCGTTCATGTTTAGTCGCTCAGTCATGTCTGATTCTTTGGGATTCTTTGGACTGTAGCCCACCAAGCTCCTCTCTCTGTGGAATTTTTCATGCAAGAATAGTGGAGTGGGTTGCCATTTCCTCCTCCAGGGGATCTTCCTGAATCAGGGATCAAATCTGCATCTCCTGGGTCTCCTGCATTGCAGGCAGACTTTTTACCTGCTCTGCCATCAGGGAAGCCCATTAGAGGCAGGGATCCTGCCTAATTCCTTTTAATATAACACTAGGCATATTGACACCTCTTCAGATGGTAGTGGTCTGAAGCTCAAGTTGTGATGACTGAAAGCACTAGTCAGTAGCACTGGGTCTGGAATTGAAACTGTTATCTAGATCTCAGCTCAGTGCTGTATGCACAAAAACAAAACTGCATCTTTCACTCAGAGAGGTTTTCTGCAAAACTCACCTGAATGTGTGTGCTGGGTTATGTGCTTTGGAGAATATACATAAGATTCAAATAAAGACTTCTGGGAGCTTATGGAAAAATGAAATATCTACATACATAACTGTTGCACAATATTGAAAGACAAATGCTTAAAAAAAAAATAGAAGTTTAGAAAAAGAGTGAAAGTGAAGTCGCTCAGTTGTGTCCGACTCTCTGCGACGCCATGGACTGTAGCTTACCAGGCTCCTCTGTCCATAGGATTTTCTAGGCAATAGTACTGGAGTGGATTGCCATTTCCTTCTCCAGGGGATCTATCCAACCCAGGGATCAAACCCGGGTCTCCCACATTGTAGACAGACGCTTTACTGTCTGAGCCACCAAGGAAGCAGTGAACAGTTAAAGGAAGGTAGTGATACCTCTGAAGTCATGTTTAGAGTGGATGAAGCCCTAGTCTTACATCCACACAGACCAGGGAGGAAATGGCAACCCACTCCAGTATTCTTGCCTGGGAAATTCCATGGACAGAGGAGCGTGGTGGGCTACACTCCATAAGATCAAAGAGTTGGACACAACTGAACACGTGCATACACACACACACACACACACATATATATACATATATATTCATACAGTATAGAAGTACACTACACTGTCTTTATATTATATAGTCAGTCAGTCAGGTCAGCCACTCAGTTGTGTCCGACTCTTTGCGACCCCATGGAGTGCAGCATGCCAGGCCTCCCTGTCCATCACCAACTCCCAGAGTTTACTCAAACTCATGTCCATCAAGTCAGCGATGCCATCCAACCATCTTATCCTCTGTTGTCCCCTTCTCCTCCTGCCCTCAATCTTTCCCAGCATCAGGGTCTTTTCAAATGAGTCAGCTCTTCGCATCAAGTGGCCAAATTACTGGAGTTTCAGCTTCAGCATCAGTCCTTCCAATGAATACACAGGACTGATCTTTAGGATGGACTGGCTGGACATACTTGCAGTCCAAGGGACTCTCAAGAGTCTTCTCCAACACCATAGTTCAAAAACATCAATTCTTCAGTGCTCAGCTTTCTTTATAGTGAAACTCTCACCTCCATACATGACTACTGGAAAACCATAGCCTTGACTAGATGGACCTTTGTTGACAAAGTAATGTCTCTGCTTTTTAATATGCTGTCTTTGTTGGTCATAACTTTTCTTCCAAGGAGTAAGCGTCTTTTAATTTCATGGCTGCAATCACCGTCTGCAGTGATTTTGGAGCCCAAATAAATAAAGTCTGACACTGTTTCCACTCTTTCCCCATCTATTTGTTATGAAGTGATGGGACCAGTCACAATGATCTTGGTTTTCTGAATGTTGAGCTTTAAGCCAACTTTTTCACTCTCTTCCACTTTCATCAAGAGGCTCTTTAGTTCCTCTTCACTTTCTGCCATAAGGGTGATATCATCTACATATCTGAGGTTACTGATATTTCTCCTGGCAATCTTGATCCCAGCTTGTGCTTTCTTCAGCTCAGAGTTTCTCAAGATGTACTCTGCATATAAGTTAGATACAGGATGCTTGGGGCTGGTACACTGGGATGACCCAGAGCGATGGTACAGGGAGGGAAGTGGGAGGGGGTTCAGGATGGGGAACAAGCATACGCCTGTGGCAGATTCATGTTGATGTGTGGCAGAACCAATACAATATTGTAAAGTTAAAAAATTAATTAATTAATTAATTAAAAAAGAAAAAATAAGCATGGTGACTATATACAGCCTTGACATACTCCTTTTCCTATTTGGAACCAGTCTGTTGGTCCATGTGTGAGAATCATAAGCAATCTGAAAAGGTAAAAAAAAAAAAAAAAATGTGAGTTACACAGGAGGGGCATGTCTGTGTCACGTTTGATTTGTACAAAGGGAACTCAATTTGGGAAGACAGTTTAGGAACAGATAAAAGAGGATCTGATGGTAGCCTAAACAATTTAGAAATATATTTGTGTAACAGGAGATGTAATTGATGGAGTGGAGGGATGCCATGGCATCATGTTTATGTATTTGTTTTAGGGAAACAAGTAGAAAAGCAGTGTCGTGGGCTAATTAGAAGAGAAGTAAATTGTAGGCCAGGAGATCATAAAATCAGCCAGAGGCTATTCCAGGCAAATGAATGAATGATTAAATTTGGGCAATGACTGTGTAGATGAAGGAAATTAGGCCAGTACAAGATAGCAGTTAA
The DNA here is from genome assembly GCA_006408695.1 of Aepyceros melampus. Classification (NCBI taxonomy): domain Eukaryota; kingdom Metazoa; phylum Chordata; class Mammalia; order Artiodactyla; family Bovidae; genus Aepyceros; species Aepyceros melampus. The sequence continues at coordinate 404,756 of SJXQ01000872.1, forward strand.
GAATGCTACAGAGATACGATCAAAAATTATACTAGCACTCTGACACGAAGCTATTAGGAATGCTGTGGTATCATTAACGCAAATAACTGCATTGGAATGTCCTGCATGGCTCAGAGAAATGATCCGTTTCTGAGTTTGAACTTTCAAATGTCAGAGAAATTTATAAACATAAGGAAAAAGAAGACAGGAAGAAATATAATTCTTAGCCTGGAAGAGAGCCTAAGGTTCTATAAACATTCGATTCCTATTTACAGAGAGGTCAAAATGGAAGTTTGGGGATTAAGTGAGGAAATAATAGAAATAGATGTGGTTAAGGTCAGGTTTATAGAGCTTTACATGGTAAGCACAGAAGGAGAAGAGATTTGAAAATGGCAGTAATTTTAGAAGTGGGATGAAATAACAGAAGAGAGAATATCATGGAAGCCAATATAAGGTAGTTTCAAGAGAGATTTTCAAAATTGGATGGGAAACAAAAATGATATAGGCCAAAGGGTCATTGCATTTGGTTAAAGAAAATTTCACAGAAAGAGAACTATTGAGTAATGATATGGAAACCAAATTATAGAATTTAGGAATCAGAGGGTGGGGATAATGAAAGCAAGTAGCATGGAACAGTAGTTTTCAATGAGGCAATTTTCCTCCCAGGGGACATTTGACAATATCTGGAAGCATATTTGGTTGTCACAATGGGGAGAGGGATGCCTGCTACTATTATCCAGTGACTGGAGGCCAACAATGCTGCTGGTCATCTTACAGAGCATAGGAGAGCTCTATATAACAAAGAATTATGCAGCCCAAAGGACCACAGTGCTGAGGGCAAGAAACCTTGGTACAGTATGAAGGGAAAGACTTGTTGAGGGGTTGATAAAACAAGATCAAAGATTAGGGACTGTCTGTATTTTCTTCTATTGAATTTAATGACATCACACTAGTTTCTCCCTCAGGCCATTTCCAATTCTCTATTTTAGTCTGGCTCTTCCTCCTCTGTTCAATCTCTAAATATGTTTGTCCTCTATTGTATCACTTCTTTTGTCAATACATTCTCTGTTCCTCTTTGGCTGATCTCATTCAGCCAAGTACGGTTTGTATAATAATGAAGCTCAAATTTATAATTTCTATTTCTGACCACTTGAATGAGCTCCAAACATCAACTTTCTGATTACTTGACACCTCCTCTTAGATAGTTAATAAGCATCTCAGAATTATAGCCTCCACAGAAAAACTACAAATTTCCTCACTATCAAATGTGTTTCTCCTGCAGTCTTTCACATCTCAGTAAATGGTATTAACGTAGAGGGATACAAGCGAACATCCTAAGAGTCATTCTTTCTATCTTTCATCTCCTCCATTGAATGTATCAGCAATTCTCATTAGTCCTACACCCAATACACATCTTGAACCTCTCTGCCTCATTTATAACATGCTGGACCATATTATAATTATTTGTTTCAGAGACTAATTCCAGTGATCTGATGGAAATTGGTTCTCTGTTCCCCATTTTGCTGATAATAACCCAACTGGAAAAGGTCAGTTTGCATTTGAATCTCAAAGAAGGGCAATCCCAAAGAATGTTCAAATAATAGTTCAATTGTGCTCTTGTACATTTCACATGCTAGCAATGTTATGCTCAAAATTCTTCCAGCTTCAGCAGTATGTGAACCAAGAACTTCCAAATATACAAGCTAGGTAGAGGTACCAAAGCTCTAATTGCCAGCATTTGTTGAATCATGGAGAAAGCAAGGGGATTAAAAAAAGAAGAAATTGAGTTCTGCCTTATTGACTGTACTAAAGACTTTGTGTGAATCATGACAAACGAGGGAGAGTCTTAAAGAGATGGCAATACCAGACTACCTTATCTGTATCCTGAGAAACATGAGTGCAGTTCAAGAAGCAATAATTAGAACCAGACATTAAACAACTGACTGGTTCAAAATTGGGAAAGGAGTACTACAAGGCTGTTATTGTCACTCAGCTTATTTAACTTCTGCGCAGAATGCATCATGTAAAACGCCAGGCTGGATGACTCATAAGCTGCAATCAAGATTGTCAGGAGAAATATCAGAAACCTCGGATATGAAGATGATACCATTCTAATGGCAGAAAATGAAGAGGAACTGAAGAACCTCTTGATGGCAAAAGAAGAAAGTGAAAAAGCATGCTTGAAACTCAACATTCAAAATGCAACAATCACAGCATCCAGTCCCACAACTTCATGGCAAATAGAAGGGAAAATATGAAAGTAATGACAGATTTTATTTTCTTGGGCTTCAAAATCATTGCGATGGTTATTGCTGCCACAAAATTAAAAGACATTTGCTCCATGGAACAAAAGCTATGACAAACCTAGAAAGTGTATTAAAAAGCAGAGACACCACTTTGCTGACAAAGGTGCATATAGTCAAAGCCATGGTTTCTCCAACAGTTATGTATGGATGTGAGAGTTGGACCATAAAGAAGGCTGAGCACCAGAGAATTGAGGCTTTCAAATTGTGGTGCTGGAGAAGACTCTTGAGAATCCCTTGGACTGTGAGGAGATCAAAGCAGTGAATCCTAGAGGAAATCAGTCCTGAATATTCATTGGAAGAACTGATGCTGAAGCTCCAATACTTTGGCCTCATATGAAAAGCCAACTCATTGGAAAAGACCCTGATGATGGGAAAGATTGAAGGTAAAAGGAGAAGCGGGTGACAGAAGATGAGATGGTTGGATAACATCACCAATTCAATGGACATGAATTTGAGTAAACCCTGGGAGACAGAAGAGGACAGAGGAGCCTGGTGGGCTGCAATCCACAGGGTCTCAGGAGTCTGACATGACTTAGTGATTGAACTATGACAACAACACACCCATACTTCTTTGCAAATTAAGAATAATATTTGAAATTAAAATTAAATAATTTTATTATCTTCACAAAACCCTCCATTGCCTTCTCACATCTTTGGAATAAAATCCAAACTCCTGACACAATCCTCAAAGATGTCTGACCTCTGTCCTCATTTTCTGTTCCTTTTCCTATCTCTTTTCCTACCTCATTCTTATGCTTTGACTCTTATGCTTAGGCCTTCACTTTGTTCACTAGAATATGCTAAGCCTAAGACCTTTGCACCCACTGATTTAACTCTCCAGAATATTCAGTTCCAAAATAGCTGTATGGCTTGGACTTTAATAACTTAGTTCAAGTGTCAACTCTTCAAATACTGTTTTTTCATATCCATATGTGAAGGAACACTACACACACACACACATACATATACACATTTTTTTTCTCTTTCTTTTATGATAGAACTTAGTTTCTTTATAACACTATTTTTTAAAATTAATTTTTATTTTTTAGTTTGTTTTGCTTTACAATACTGTATTCGTTATGCTATGCATTGACATGAATCAGCCACGAGTGTACATGAACTCCCAATCCCGACCCCCACCTCCCCACTCCCGCCCCACACCTTCTCTCTGGATTATCCCCGTGCATCAGTCCCAAGCATCCTGCATCCTGCATTGAACCTAGACCGGCGATTCGTTTCATTTATGATATCATACATGTTACATTGCCATTCTGCCAACTCATCCCACCCTCTCCCTCTCCCACAGAGTCCAAAAGGCTGTTCTATACATCTGTGTCTCTTCTGCTGTCTTGTGTACAGGTTTAGCATTACCATCTTTCTAAATTCCATATACATGTGTAAGTATACTGTATTGGTGTTTTTCTTTCTGGCTTCCTTCACTCTGTATAATCGGCTCCAGTTTCATCCATCTCATTAGAACTGATTCAAATGTATTCTTTTTAATGGCTGAGTAATACTCCATTGTGTATATGTACCACACCTTTCTTATCCACTCATCTGCTGATGGACATCTAGGTTGCTTCCATGTCCTGGCTATTATAAACAGTGCCGCGATGAACATTGGGGTACACGTGTCTCTTTCAATTCTGGTTTCCTCGGTGTGTATGCCCAGCAGTGGGATCGCTGGATCATAAGGCAGTTATACTTGCAATTTTTAAGGAATCTCCACACTGTTCTCCATAGTGGCTGTATTAATTTGCATTCCCACCAACAGTGTAAGAGGGTTCCCTTTTCTCCATACCCTCTCCAGCATTTATTGCTTGTTGACTTTTGGATCGCAGCCATTCTGACTGGTGTGAAATGGTACCTCATTGTGGTTTTGATTTACATTATTATTCTCCAGAATCACCTTATTCAGCTATATTTTTTAAATAAAATATATCTATAATTGCAATTTAATCTCTAAGAAATAGGGACTTGGCCTCTCTTCACCCTTGTGGTATCCAAAAGACCTAGGACAGAGTCTGACACATTTATATTAAGAACTCTGTCATAATTCATGTATGTAATTTTAAAAATTGACCCAAAAGGAACATATATTATTTCTTTCATTTAATCAAAGAGGAGGTTTCCAGGATATGTTTTTTAGTAGAACTGAGGCAAAAGTTGTAAATAAGCAGATTATTTGAAGTATATCTTGGGACTCTGTACTATTCATTTGGGTCCTTTTTATCATGATACCTAGCTTATGATGGGTACTTACTAAATATATCCTTAAATAACTAGGAAGTGAGGAGTGGGGTCTTTTGCGGAGACCAGTGTTTAAGCAGCAGGGCTAAGATCAGAAGAATAAGGGTTGTGGATGATTTGAGAGAGCTCTTGCAGCTGAGGTTGGATAGCATGGATCTGCAATAGAGCCCCAGCACCAGGAGCACTTAATGTGTAAAGATCATCAGTGCAAGGATGCTTTGCTATCTCCAAACAATCCCAGCATACTTTACATAAGGGAATTCTTAATAAGGAGCCACAGCTTAAGAAAATTAAAAATTAATAAATTTACTTTCTCCATTAGCCGTCTATCATTCCCTGAGCACAATTTAAAAGGCTTTCAAATTAAACGGAACCATTTTTCTATCTGTAGTCAGTCTCAGCCTGGCAATCATTTTCCAGGTGTAGGACTTGCAGCCCCTGTGAGGTGCTTTTGTGGATTAACATCAAGCACGGCTTTCACATGTGTCCAACAAGAGTTGGCACTAACTGGCATGTGGAGAAGAAGCAGTGGCCCTGAAGACTGAACAGGGAAAGTGAAGTTGCTCAGTCATGTCCCACTCTTTGCGACCCCATGGACTGTAGTCTACCACACTCCTCCTTCCATGGGCAAGAGTACTGGAGTGGGTTGCCGTTTCTTTCTCCAGAGGATGTTCCAGACCCAAGGATTGACTGAATAACCCCTAGTCAAAGATGTACCTGCCAGAAGAAACTGAGGCCTGGCTGCAAAAACTGGAATGAGAAAGCATCTTTTGCAACTTTCAGCATTTTCAGAAAGAGGGGATTTACCAGTTGACAAAGTTATCCCAGTATTATAAAGTCCTTGGACATCAAAAAACATTCAACTGAGAAGGCTCTTGAAATTTTATCTTTGTAATCTTTCCGCATTCCCTACCCAAGGACTTAACACTTCCATACATGTATACATACACACAGAATTTAAATTATCTCATGTGTTCAATCTTGTCCTCTATGGTTTGGGGAATGCAGAGGAAATAGAAGATACTTCCTATTCCCTAGGGATGATGATTATGATGTTCCATATAAGGAAACTGAGGAAGAGAGAAGGTAGATAGCTCGGCCACAGTTACATATAATAAATCCCCAAAATGAAAAAGCTGGAACCCCCAAAGCAGGCATTCTAGCTCTTCAGTCCATACTTCATCTATTGGCAACACTAGATCCCTAAACACACACAAACACACCACAAAAGTTGTCCACAAAAACATTAATCACGTCTATCTCTTGGAAATAGGATCTGGGGGCTTCCCTTGTAGCTCAGTCAGTAAAGAATGTGCCTGCAGTGCAGGAGACCCAGGTTCGACCCCTGGGTTGGGAAGATCCCCAACCTGGGGACCTTTTCTTCCTAGAGAAGGAAATGGCGACCCACTCCAGTATCCTCGCCTAGAAAATCTCATGGACCGAGGAGCCTGGTGGGCTGCAGTCCATGGAGTCGCAAAGAATTGGGCACAATTGAGAGACTAACACTTTTCTCTTAGTAATCTGTACCTATTACATTTTTATAATGTCTGTGCATCAGAATAGTGAACAATATGAAGGCTACAGAGCTCCAGAACATCAAATTCAAACTGCACCTTAGAAATCTTAAAATCTAAGACTAAAAATGAAACAGCAAAGACCGAATGAGGTGTAATGACCCAATTAATTTATCCATGCTGTACTTCTTCTCTGCCAGACTATTCAGGCACTGAAAACGTATAGTAAACAATAACAATCAAATCAAGTAGTAAAGAATCCACCTGCCAATGCACGAGACATGGACTGGATCCATGATCCAGGAAAAATCCCACATGCCACAGAGCAACTGAGTCCCACAACTATTGAGCCTGTGCTCTAGGGCCTGGCAGCCACAACTGCAGCACCCACATGCCTCAACTACTGGAGGCCATATGCCCTAGAGTCCATGCTTTGCAACAAGAAGCCACTGCAATGAGAAGCCCATGGACCACAACTAGAAAAGAGCCCCTGCTCACCACAACTAGAGAAAAGCCACCACACCAACAAAGACCCAACACAGTAAAAAATAAATAATTATTTAAAAACCACATCCCTCCTCTCCAACAGCTCTCAATCTAATTGCAAAGACTGATGGTAACAATTAAAATAAAACAGAGTGGCAGGTAGAGATGAGTCACTGAAAGTAAAGGATGATAGGGGATGAAGAGTGTCAAGGGTGGTCTCCTTAGGGTGGTGAAAAAGGTCTCTCTGAGGAGGCTACTGCCCAAGACAAGCCTGTCAAGGAGCCCAGGAAAGGAGAACCAGGTGGAGCCTCCAATACGGGGAACATCCTGACTGAGACAAAACCTGTGGATGACCAAGGGGGTCAGTGTGGCTGGAACCCAGTGAGGAGAAGCGTGTTAGACAATGCAGTGACACTTATACAGGAGGCATGTTTTGTAGAACATGGTAAGAGCTTTAAAGAGTGTTATAAGTGGGTTGGGAAGCCATCAGAGAGCTTGAAGGAGGAGACAGTTGATTTGACTTTTATTTTTAAAGGGCCTTCTGGCAGCTATATGAAAAGATGATGATTGCATGGACTTTGGCAGAATAATAGTAGAAATGCTAAAACATGGGTAGATTTGCTGAAAGGATGGATGAAAAGTGTTAAAGCAAAAGAAGTAAAGAGCAATATTGAGATTTGAGGTCTGAATAACTGGGTATTTAAGCAGAATAGATCTATTCTAGAGACCTTCATTCTAAACAGGGACCTTTCTATTGCTCCTCAATGGTAGGTAGAGGCCATAAAGGAATTCTTATCATTGAATCTCAGGGGAAAATAGTGAAGTGGAATTTTATGGTTAGTAAGTAAATTTAAAAGCAAAAAAAAAAGAAGAGGAACAAGATAGAGTAGGTGGACATGGAATACATCACTCTCCACAGACACATCAGGAATACACCTTCAGACACAGAAGTGCATGCAGAAAATAAGCTGAGAGTGAACAGGAGTACCTGACCAGCAGAAAAGAATATATAGAACCACGTAAAACTGAAGATCAAGCCCTGAGCCTTTGGAGTGGGAGCACTGACTCCAAGACCCTAGAGACCTCAGACACAGTAAATTAAAAATAATAATAACAATAATGAATAATATTAATAATGAATATTATTATATTGAATATATATATTATAATAATGAAATTAATATTAGTAATGAATAATAGTAATAATGAAAAGGCAGAGAAATACCACACAAATGAAGGAACAAACTACAAACACAAAAGTCCAAATAAATGAAGAGGAAATAGGCAAACTACCTGAAAAAAATTTCAGAATAATGATAGTAAAGGTGATCAAAACTTGAAAATAAAATGGAGAAATGTAAGAATCAATTAACAAAGACCTAGAAGAATTAAAGAATAAACATACAGAGACAAACAACACAATTACTGAAATTAAAAATACTCTAGAAGTAATAGCAGAATATCTGAAGCAGAAGAACGAATCAGTGAGCTGAAAGATAATATGGTGGAAATAACTTCTGAAGAGCAGAATAAAGTAAAAAGAATGAAAAGAGCTGGGACAGTCTCAGAGACCTCTGGGACCATATCAAATGCACCAACATTTGAATCATAGGGGTCTCAGAAGAAGAAGAGAAAAAGAAAGGGTATGAGAAAATTTTTGAAGAGATTATAGTTGAAAATTTCCCCAACATGGAAAAGGAAACAGTCAATCAAGTCCAAGAGGCACAAAGAGTCCCATATAGCATAAACCCAAGGAGAAACACGCCAAGACACATACTAATCAAACTAACAAAGACTAACAAAGGAAGAATATTAAAAGCAGTAAAGGAGAAGCAACAAGTAACATATAAGGGAAATCCCATACACTTAATAGCTGATCTTTCAGCAGAAACTCTGCAGGCCAGAAGGGAATGGCAGGATATATTGAAAGTACTGAAAGGGAAAAATGTACAACCAAGATGACCATACCCAGCGAGGATCTCATTCAAAATTGATAGAAAAATCAAAAGCTTTTCAAACAATCAAAAGTTAAGATAATTCAGTACCACCAAACCAGCTTTACAACAAATATTAAAAGGACTTATATAGTCAAGAAATAAAAGAGAAGAAAAAAGATCTACAAAATCAACCCCAAACAATTAAGAAAATAGCAATAGGAACATATATATCAGTAATCACTTTTATTGTAAATGGATTAAATGCTGCAACCAAAAGACACAGAGTGGCTGAATGGAAACAAAAACAAGACCCATATATATGCTGTCTGCAAGAAACCCACTTTAGACCTCAAGACACGTATAGACTGAAAGTGAGAGGAGGAAAAAATATATTCCATGCAAATGGGAAACAAAAGAAAGCTGGAGTAGCAATCCTCATATCAGACCAAATAGACCTTAAAATAAAGAAGATTACAAGAGATAAGGAAGAACACTACATAATGATCAAGGGATCAATCCAAGAGGAAGACATGACAATTGTAAATATCTATGCACCCAACATAGGAGCACCTCAATACATAAGACAACCACTAACAGACATAAAAGGAGAAATTGACAGTAACACAATAATAGCAGGAAACTTAACACCCCGCTCACACCAAGGGACAGATCATCAAAACAGAAAATTAAGAAGGAAATACAAGTCTTAAATGATACATTAGATAAGATAGATCTCATTGATTATCTTGAGGACATTCCATACAAATGCAGAAGAATTCACCTCCTTCTCAAGTGCACATGGAACATTCTCCAGGATAGGCCATATCTTGGGTCACAAATCAAACCTCAGTAAATTTAAGAAAACTGAAATTGTATCAAGCATCTTCTCTGGCCACACTATGAGACTAGATATCAATTGTAAGAAAAAAAAAACTGTAAGAAACACAAACACATGGAGATTAAACAACATGTTTCTAAATAATCAACAGGTTATTGAAGAAATCAAAAGGGAAATCAAAAAACTTCTAGAAACAAATGAAAATGAAAACACGACAACTCAAAACCTATGGGATGCAACAAAAGCGGTCTTAAGAGGGAAGTTTATAGCAATACAATCCTACCTCAAAAACAAGAAAAACATCAGATAGACAGCCTAACTTTACAGCTAAAACAATGGGATAAAGAACAAAAAATAAAAATTAGTAGAAGGAAAGAAATCATAAAGGTCCAAGCAGAAATAAATGAAAAAGAAATGAAAGAAACAATAGTAAAGATTAATAAAACTAAAAGCCAGTTCTTTGAGAAGATAAAACTGACAAACCTTTAGCCAGATTCATCAAGAATCAAATTAACGAAATTAGAATCATAAGTCTATACTTATTTTAATATCAGGATCTCTGGGACCAAAGAGTGAATTTGAACATCAAATACAACTTTATAATGCATATCATATATTGGAAAACTTTATATTCAAATCAATTTTCTCTGATGTCAGTACTAATATATTGAATTTTTGCTTAATATTTATTTGGCTTATTTTTTGCATTATTTCTGTTTGGTATGTCACTTATAATCTGTATATGAAATGATTATTTAAAAATCTGGAACACATATTTTTAAACATGAAAATTGAATCTGCCCATCAACAGATGAATGGATCAAGTGTGGTACAATTTGTATGGAAATACTAAAATCCTCAAATAGCCAAAGCAATCTTGAGAAAGAAGAATGGAACTGGAGGAATCAACCTGCCTGACTTCAGCCTTTAATACAAAGCCACAATCATCAAGACAGTATGGTACTGGCACAAAGACAGAAATATAGATCAAGGAACAAAATAGAAAGCCCAGAGATAAACCCACACACCTATGGACACCTTATCTTCGACAAAAGAGGCAAGAATATACAATGGAGTAAAGACAATCTCTTTAACAAGTGATGCTGAGAAAACTGGTCAACCACTTGTAAAGGAATGAAACTAGAACACTTTCTAACACCACACACAAAAATAAACTCAAAATGGATTAAAGATCTAAACATAAGACCAGAAACTATAAAACTCCTAGAGGAGAACATAGGCAAAACATTCTCTGACATAAATCACAGCAGGATCCTCTATGATCCACCTCCCAGAATACTGGAAATAAAAGCAAAAATAAACAAAGGGGATCTGATTAAAATTAAAAGCTTCTGCACAACAAAGGAAACCATAAGCAAGGTGAAAAGACAGCCTTCAGAATGGGAGAAAATAATAGCAAATGAAGCAACTGACAAACAACTAATCTCAAAAACATACAGGTAACTCCTGCAGCTCAATTCCGGAAAAATAAATGACCCAATCAAAAAATGGGCCAAAGAACTAAATAGACATTTCTCCAAAGAAGACATACAAATGGCTAACAAACACATGAAAAGATGCTCAACATCACTCATTATCAGAGAAATGCAAATCAAGACCACAATGAGGTACCATTTCACACCAGTCAGAATGGCTGCGATGCAAAAGTCTACAAGCAATAAATGCTAGAGAGGGTGTGGAGAAAAGGGAACCCTCTTACACTGTTGGTGGGAATGCAATCTAGTACAGCCACTATGGAGAACAGTGTAGAGATTCCTTTAAAAACTAGAAATAGAACTGCCTTATGACCCAGCAATCCCACTGCTGGGCATACACACCAAGGAAACAGAATCGAAAGAGACACATTTACCCCAATGTTCATCGCAGCACTATTTATAATAGCCAGGACATGGAAGCAACCTAGATGTCCATCAGCAGATGAGTGGATAAGAAAGGTGTGGTACATATACACAATGGAGTATTACTCAGCCATTAAAAAGAATACATTTGAATCAGTTCTAATGAGATGGATGAAACTGGAGCCAATTATACAGAGTGAAGGAAGCCAGAAAGAAAAACACCAATACAGTATACTAACACATATACATGGAATTTAGAAAGATGGTAATGATAACCCTGTACGCGAGACAGCAAAAGAGACACAGATGTATAGAACAGATTTTTGGACTCTGTAGGAGAGCGAGAGGGTGGGATGATTTGGGAGAATGGCCTTGAAACATGTGTACTATCATGTAAGAAACGAATCACCAGTCTAGGTTTGATACAGGATACAGGATGCTTAGGGCTGGTACACTGGGATGACCCAGAGAGATGATTTGGGGAGGGTAGTGGGAGGGGGGTTCAGGGTTAGGAACTCATGTACACCTGTGATGGATTCATGTCAATGTATGGCAAAACCAATACAGTATTGTAAAGTAAAAAATAAATAAAAAATTAAAAAATAAAGAGGAAAAAAAAAAAGAAGTTGTGGTACATATACACAGTGGAATATTTTTCAGCCATAAAAAGGAACACATTTGAGTCAGTTCTGATGAGGTGGATGAACCTAGAAACTATTATACAGAGTGAAGTGAGTCAGAAAGAGAAAGATAAATATCGTATTCTAACACACATATACAGAATCTAGAAAAATGGTTCTGAAGAATTTATTTAAAGGGCAGCAGTGGAGAAACAGACATAGAGAATAGACTTATGGACATGGGGAGAGGGGAAGAGAGGGTGAGATGTATGGAAAGAGTAACATGGAAACTTATATTACCATATGTAAAATAGATAGCCAACGGGAATTTGCTGTATGGCTCAGGAAACTCAAACAGGAGCTCTGTATCAACCTAGAGGGGTAGGGTGGGAGGGTGATGGGAGGGAGGTTCAAAAGGGAGGGGATGTGTGTAAACCTACGGCTGATTCATGTTGAGGTTTGACAGAAAACAACAAAGTTTTGTAAAGCAATTATCCTTCATAAAAAAATAAACAGAAAAAAAAAGGCATTGGAGGGATATCCTAATTTCCTACTTTTCTTCCTGTCTTAGAATTCAGAGTAAAGGTAATTATAACTTAAAACCTTCAGAGAGGCAATAACAATTTCATACATAAATTGAACCACTGAAATGTATATTTTTGGTTAAGTGGTGGTAGTCATTTTAAAATCTCTTCATTTCTGTGGGAAGAATGAAAATATTTTGCTTACTTAAACTCATGGCTTGGTAAACTCAGGTTTTAGCAGAAACATAATGCATCAACCTGAGCCTGAATGTGAACAGAGGCATCTAAAGAGAGCTTGTACTCAGATTCCTGAAACAGCTTTTAGACAGTGTGTTCACTCAGGCTAGACGGATTTCATTTGTCCACCTTGTCTTCATCTCACACTGTCTTTCTTCCCTGTCCTCTGAGATTCTGCAAGCACAGAAACTGATCTTCCCTGGGCTTTTCAGAACACATTTGAGGAGGAATTGTTTATAGTGTGACCCTGCTCCAAGGCCCAGGATTGGAACAAAGCCCCCAGTTTCCCTCCCTGACCCAGAGGTTCCTCTTCTATTCACCAAGCCTGAGACTCCTACCAGAAAATCATCTCTAAGCCAAAAGCATGAGATCTAAGCCCACCATCACTTCACATGCTAAAATGTGAATCTATTACCTGTAATAACCTTTTGAATCTTTGTTTCTTATGGGTCCAAGAGTAACGATGATTTTTCTCCCAGTTCTTTCTAATGCCACTTTTATTAGTGCCATTACCGAGGTAATAGCCAGTGGAAAAGAATGGAAGCATTTTATTTCTCATCTTTCACTCACTCTTCTTGATAGTGAATGTGAGGCTCAATTAAAAGAACATTTTATGTGTTGTAGAGGACAATGGAGTCTTTAAGACCCCCCCAAGTGAACAAGCAAGTTTGAGTCTTGATTTTGCCCTCGTTAGAAAAACCTCACCTGCATTTTTCTCACATCATCACACTTCTAGGAAATTCTGGGTTTCCAAGGATTAGAAAACTGGGCCAGTTTTCTAAGAGGAATAGAATGCAGTTTCTAAATAGTAATCATCAAGTCACTGTTTTTATCCCATTCTGTTTAATCCAGTGAGTTCCAACCTTTGCAGTGGGGTTGGAATGAGGGAGAGAGAAGGGAAGTGCACTGTTAAAGATTAGACAGTTGATGATAGGTTTTGAGAGGTTATTTAAAAATAAAGCAAAGCTGTAGATGAAAACATCACAAGTCTTTATCCACATGAAGCCCTCTCCACTAGCCTGAGACTGTCAAGTCTGACTTTATAGATCTTCAGGGAAAGTTTATACACTGATACGGTTAAGGCAACCGAGCCTTTATTCTTTGGAAAGGCTGCACTATGCCAGGAAATGGGAGTGCCAATAGACTTGGGGCCAGGAAGTGATATAGATGGACCTAGAGATTAGTGTATTAAGTGAAGTGAGTCAGAAAAAGGAAAATCTCATATCTTATCACTTATATATGGAATCTAAGATACAGTACAAATGAATTTATTTACAAGCATAACAGATTCACAAATACAGGAAACAAGTTTATGGTTACCAAAAGGGAAAGGTGGGAAAGGGATAAATTGAGGGTACGGGATTAACAGACACATATTACCATATATAAAATAGATAAACAACAAGGATTTACTCTATAGCACAGGGAACTCTATTTAATACCTCGTAATAAACCACAATGGAAAAGAATAGGGAAAAAGAATATAGATATATACACATATATACGTAATATATATGTATAACTAAATCACGGTGCTATACATCTGAAACTAACATAGTATTGTACATCAACTATACCTCAGTAAGAAAAACAGGAAGAAGATGTTGAGATAATTGGGAAGTACCTGATTCTGCCCAAAAGGGTGAGCAAGATTAGGGAGTTGCAGTGGAGTTATAGATCTCCAGAAAACTCATATGACTTTTAAGCAGAAACAAAATGGCTGGAAGGTAGTATTTCCTAGAAGTGGATGAGATGGAGTATAGTTCTCTCATAAAAGCCTATAAGGTTAAAAGTGAGATGACTCTGCTCAACTATTGGTTCTATTTCTTACTAGGCATTGTGGCCTTGAGTAATTTACCTAATCTGAGTTTCAGAATGATAATCAGTAAAACAAGTACTTAAATCATAGGGTTGCTGTGAAGCTTAAACTACAGGGTTTATGTAAGATAACAGCAAGTCCAGTACATAATAAGCACTCCATAAATATTAGGCATTATCATTATCAATACCAAAAATAGATTCATACCAACTTTACTTTGTGGCTGGGCATGGAGGAGGGAGATTAAAAAGGATAGTTCTACCTAAAATGGAAACAAAAAATATAAAAAGAAAAAAAATGCAGTTAAATAACACAAAGGTACCCCCACAAATATAAAATTGTGGCAGTGACTGAAATCTCTTGAAAGATTCTTTTATGCATCCAGTTCTCAGCAACCTTAGAGGTCACATAGAAAAATAATGTTTTCAGATAGTATTTCTGTCTTTCTGATTTTATTTCCATCATTAGGGAGTGGGGCACTGACATTTTCCAAGCAGCCTCATCTCCCAGCATTTCTAAGTAAACAGTTCATCACTACTAGAGTCATGGTCCTATTGACATTTTACACAGTTAAATACACACTAGAGAGGAGTCTTGGGTCTCCTTGCTTTTCCTTCACCACAAAGGGGGACACTCAGATTTAGGGAAAGGGCTTTGTGTAAGAGAGAGACCATCAGTTTGGGCAGCAGCAAGACAGGATTCCCCCCTGATACCCTATCACTAACTACTGATGCATCCTTGAGAAAATAACATTGCTTTCTAAGACTCCATGTTCTCCTCCGTGTGTTTCCACTGCAGGGGGCACAGGTTCAATCCCTGGTCTGGGAACTAAAATCTCATGACCAAAAAATATAAATAAAAATAAAGAGAGAAAAAAAAGATATGCTACCAGTATCAGATGGAAATTAACCACAAATGTACTTTTCTGCCAGGTTAGAAGTGTATGCAGACAGTACGAGGATCACTGTCCTATAAAGGACCTGGGATAGTTTCCCATTGTTGTTGCTGTGAACAAATACCACAGACTGAGAGGCTTGAAACAACATAACTGTTTTCTCTTACAGTTTACAGGGGCCAGTGGTCTGAAGTTCAGGTTCTCCAGGGTAAAGCCAAGTATTGGCACATGTGTTCCTTCCAGAAGCTCTGGCGGAGGATCTGGTTCCTTGCCTTTTTCTAGTTTCTGGAGGCCAACAGTATCCCTTTACCATGAACCCTTCCTCACATCACTCCAACCTCTTACTTTCATCTGCTGCTTCCTCTTATGAAGACAGCTACAATTACACTTAGAGCCCATCCCGATAGTCCAGAATAATCTCCCCATCTCAAGATCCTTAGTTTAACCTCATGTCATTTAAGGTGACATTTGCAGGTTCTAGGGATTAGGATGTGGAGGAACATCAGTCAGTTTCCCACAGGAGCCATCTCCCTGTTTCTTCATCATTCTAGTCAAAGAAACACAGTGGGCAAACATGCAGCCCAGCCACGTGGGTTGCAGGAATGAGAAGACACAGCAGTTGTGGGATGAGAGGGAGACAGAGGGCCAATGTGTACTTTAGCTCTAATGGAGACTTGGAGCGGCCTACGAAGTGGAAGATGGATAAGGCATAGAGCGGAAAATGAACTTGAGCCTCACACCAGCCACCTCTCAAAGTGAGCACTTTATCTTTCAAACTGCCTCCACTCTGAGTGGTCTAATCCGTGTCACTGACTGGCAGCTCTGCCCGCAGTAAGGCCATCATGAGCGCAACATCCAGTGCTGTTCTGAAGACAAACACAGACATAAATATCACAACTAATCAATAGTTGGAACTGAATCTTCCAACAGACGACAATGCCATGAAGATTAAGATTCTTTACAGAGAGACTGTTGCAGAACAAAAACAAAAAAAATAAGACCTGATGACCATGCAGGTAAAAGCTACCACACTGGATGTCCTAGGCTAACACTTTGAATTGCTAAATATTCATTTGATAGGTGCTGATAATTCTCTTGCTAGTAATCAGTATCAGATACAGAGAGACAGTTTCCTTGAAAAGCAGAGAGGCGACATACTTGGTCAGAATAGATCACTTCCAGAATTCAATTTCTTTGCTCTGTGCTCTTCTATTTTGATTGTAAGTCCATGTCTGGATTTTATTTTTGTTTTTTGGCCCATATTTTTATTTCTAATTTATTTTTATTTAAGTATAGCTGATTTATAATGTTGTTTTAGTTTCATGTGTACAGCAACATGATTCAGTTTGATATATATACAAAGGTATATACGTATATATATTCTTTATCAGATTCTTTTCCATTACAAGTTATTACAAGACACTGAATATATCTTCCTATGCTATACATTAGTTTCTTGTTATTTTATACATAGTAGTGTATATCTGTTCACCCCCAACTCCTAATTTATCCTTCCCTCCTTTCCTCTTTCCCCATTGGTAACCATAAATTTATTTTCTAAGTCTGTGAGTCTGTTTCTGCTTTATAAATAAGTTCATTTGTATCATTTTTTTTAGATTCCACATATGAGTAATATGATATTTGTCTTTCACTGTCTGACTTAATTCACTTAGTATAATAATCTCTAAGGCTATTCATCTTATTTATACTTTAATAAGTGATTGGTTTACTTATCCAATGAGCTGTATGACTTTGGGAAACCTTTAAGCTTCTCTGAGTGCCAGTTACTCTTGTCTAAAAAGAGTGGACTATATAAAATAAACTGTTTAGGTAGTGCTTCCAATTTTTTTTCACCTCCCAGTTTACAATGAAGAAAATAGTTTGATGGCATATTTAGGTAAACAGATAAGGCAATCCATTGCCAGTGTTTCCCGGTCTAGAGTTTCTGCTCTCACAGCCTTACATGTTCAGTTCATTTCATTCTCTCAGTCGTGTCTGACTCTTTGCGACCCCATGAATTGCAGCCGCCAGGCCTCCCTGTCCATCACCAACTCCTGGAGTTCACTCAGACTCACGTCCATTGAGTCGGTGATGCCATCCAGCCATCTCATCCTCTGTCGTCCCCTTCTCCTCCTGCCCTCAATCTTTCCCAGCATCAGGGTCTTTTCAAATGAGTCAGCTCTTCGCATCAGGTGGCCAAAGTATTGGAGTTTCATGTTCAACCTGAAAGCTAAAGGATGGATACACCTGCCACCCTACAGCACACGGTAATTCAACAATACGACTGGGCCCACAAGAGAGTAGCACCGCCTTGAAGAATTAAAAGTTGGTGGGAGTGCAGCTCTGCAATCTCCTGAACAGATGATCTTTCACAGCCTTGAACCACAGCAACTCCTCAAATCCCATTGCCACTGAAGTCATCAGTTATGTGTATAAAAAGGAGATGGAGTACAGCAGTGCTATTTTTCTTTCAATCTTTGTTCTTTCCACTTTCTTTGCCTCATGCCAACAGACCTATTCTGTAATTCTTTTGCTTAACATTTAAGTTGTCTGGTCTTTCAAGTTTCTTGGTTTGTTCTTTTTTTTTCTTCTATACTTGAATTTTGGGGACCCATGTCTATTGTAAAATTGCAAGCTATTCAGAAAAGGAAAGGGAAACTAAAATCCCTTCCCCCCAGTTTCACTATCTGGAGATGACCACTTTTGATATTTTGGTGAAATCCATTCAGGTTATTCTCTGTGCCAACAGCATGTCTGTGTCCAGTTTTACATTCACAAGATTCTTTACCTCTTTGTCACTTAGTGATGGTCTGTAAATGTGTATCCATCTTCCCTTTTAATGACTATCAGATCAGTTCAGTTGCTCAGTCGTGTCTGACTCTTTGCAACCCCACAGATTGCAGAACTCCAGGCTTCCTTGTCCATCACCAGCTCCCAGAACTTGCTCAAACTCATATCTATCAAGCCAGTGATGCCATCCAACCATCTCATCCTCTGTTGTCCCCTTCTCCTCCTGCCTTCAACAGGTGTTACTTTATACAAATTATTTGTAACCAGAGATCAAATTGCCAACATCCGCTGGATCATGGAAAAAGCAAGAGAGTTCCAGAAAAACATCTATTTCTGCTTTATTGACTATGCCAAAGCCTTTGACTGTGTGGATCACAGTAAACTGTGGAAAATTCTGAAAGAGATGGGAATACCAGACCACCTGACCTGCCTCTTGAGAAATCTGTATGCAGGTCAGGAAGCAACAGTTAGAACTGGACATGGAACAACAGACTGGTTCCAAATAGGAAAAGGAGTAAGAAGAATTGATGCTTTTGAACTGTGGTGTTGGAGAAGACTCTTGAGAGTCCCTTGGACTGCAAGGAGATCCAACCAGTCCATTCTGAAGGAGATCAACCCTGGGATTTCTTTGGAAGGAATGATGCTGAAACTGAAGCTCCAGTACTTTGGGCACTTTATGCGTAGAGTTGACTCATTGGAAAAGACCCTGATGCTGGGAGGGATTGGGGGCAGGAGGAGAAAGGGACGACCGAGGATGAGATGACTGGATGGCATCACAGACTCAATGGACGTGAGTCTGGGTGAACTCCGGGAGTTGGTGATGGACAGGGAGGCCTGGCGTACTGCGATTCATAGGGTCGCAAAGAGTCGGACATGACTGCACGACTGAACTGAACTGAACTGATGTTGTACCTTTATATAGTTTCTATTTTCCATAATTTAAGACAATGTTTCAGATAAGCATTTTGTGCATTTTTCTTTCACCCTTTTGCAGCTATGAAATTATAGATACCAAAGGCACAGATCATGTATGTTTTGATATGTGATGACTGAGTTTATTCCTCTGGTCCCATCCTTCCTCTTCATGCTCACAGTTGCCAAGAATTAACCAGTCCTCAAGATTCAGCTGTAGCGTCACTGCTCCTGGGAAGCCCCTCTCACCTTATTTAGAAATGTACCCATTATCTTCTCGTGTTCTCTTGTGGACCCTTCTGCAGAGCCTTCTTGTAGCTCTTGTCACATGCATACAACATATTCTGCATGTCCATCCTTTTCAAGGCTGCTGGTTCCCAAAGCACAGTGATCATGGGATAATATACACAGCATCCTGAGATGTTTTCTGACTTTCTGGGTTCAAATATCAGCTCTGTCACTTACTACTTGTGCATGTAAGGAAGGACTTTAAGTTTCATTTTCCTATTTGTAGAATGGAGACAGATGTAATATCTACTTCACAGGATAAGTAGGATAACTTAGTGAGATAATGTGGTTGTATTAGTCAGGGTTTTCCAGAGTAAGAGAACCAATAGGATGTCTATGGTCTCTATGTAAATCTATATTGGTGTCTAGATCTATCTATGTCTCTGTCATCTATTCTCTACCTAGAGATTTATCATGAGGGATGAGCTCACACCATTTTAGAGACTGAGAACTCCCACAGTTTGCTGTCTGCAAGTTACAAGCACAGAAAAAGCAGTCCAAGTATAAAGGTCCAAGAACCAGGGTAGCCAACAGTTTCAATTCCGGACTCGGGTCAAAAGATGAGATGTCCCAGCTCAAGCAGCAAGCAGAGAAAAAAGGGAAGAAAATCCTTCCTTTGTCTTTGGGTTCTATCCCCGCCTTCAACGGATTGGACAGTGTTCATCCACATTGGGAGAAGGATCTGCTCTGCTGAATCCACCAGTTCAAATGCTAATTTCATCCAGAAACGCCCTCAAGGACACACCTAAAAATAATGTGTAAACTGGGTTTCCCACAGCCAGTCAAGTTGATATATAAGATTAACCATCTCATGTATACCAAGGGTAAAGTAGTTAGACCCAGTGATGAAAAGTACACAATATTGAGTACTCATTTGTGTCAGGCACTGTGTCCACTGTATTTCTGATCAATAACAGTCATAATTTCTGGGTTACTTTAATAGCAGCTTGTTCCTTAACTTCCAAAGTGAAAGTCACTCAGTTGTGTCTGACTCTTTGTGGCCTCACAGACTGTAGCCTGCTGGGCTCCTCTGTCCATGGAATTCTCCAGGCCAGAACACTGGAGTGGATATCCATTCCCTTCTCCAGGAGATCTTTCCAACCCAGAGATCAAACCCAGGTCTCCCACATTGCAGGTGGA
Source organism: Aepyceros melampus (assembly GCA_006408695.1). Taxonomy (NCBI): domain Eukaryota; kingdom Metazoa; phylum Chordata; class Mammalia; order Artiodactyla; family Bovidae; genus Aepyceros; species Aepyceros melampus. The sequence continues at coordinate 425,150 of SJXQ01000872.1, forward strand.
TTCTTTATCATCTGAACCACCAGGGAAGCCCTAACTTCCAAAGTTAACACTTAAAATCCATTGCTGCTTATTTGATTCTTCTGGTGCTTTTTTTTGGTCCTATTGCCCTTCAGAAGGAATCAGGCTCTCCAGATGAATTCTCCTTCTGTTTCTATGTGTTGATACATTTAAATCTTCCAAACCCTTTGCCCAAAGGCCTTTTCCTGTCTTGGCATCATAGGTATCTCTGCATGTCTAAACTACACCCATCTTTTGAGACATTCCTCCATTGATTTTTCTTGACATGCACCCAAATTTCTGTTTCCCTATTTAAATGTAAAGTAGTTAACATTTTCTGTCTTGTATTTTCAGTTTTTACATGCAGTTCATATCCTCCCTGGACATCTCAGGTGGTGCAGTGGTTAAAAAAAAAAAAGGCTGTCAATATAGGAGACACAAGAGATGTGGGTTTAATCCCTGTGTCAGGAAGATCCTGCAGAGTAGGAAATGTCAACCTGTTCCAGTATTCATGCCTGGAAAAGCCCTGGATGAGGATCCTGGTGGGCTATACTCCACAGGGTCACAAAGAGTTGGACACAACTGAATGAGCAGGCACACACACACATACACACACCCTCCCCAGTAAATGTGAGCCCAGAAGACCAGAGACGGCATACCACATTTACCCACATAAGTTACTAGAACATGTCAAATGTTTATAAAAGAATATAAGCTATTTCTTAGATGTAGTGTCTACCATAATAACACATACTAATACTTTTCGAGGACTTATTATGTCAAAGATGCCCCTAAAGACTTTCAATAAATATCTTCTATATTCTTCTCAGTAGCCCTCTGAGATGGTTGCTATCCTTATCTTCACATTCTCTTTTTTCTAGATGACTAACAGAGAGGTTATATTGCTTGCCCAAAGTTACACAGCTGTTAACTGGCAAAGGCAGTATTTAAACCAAGTCAGTTTGACTCCCGAGACTATGTTTTAGACATGGTATTTCTGTGCAGGACAGCCGACAGAGAATGATGCTGATCAGAGATGATATGTCTTTCAGGACAGTACATCAAGGCAAACAACACACACACATATCGAGAAATGAAAAGTGGTTCTCCCTCAGAGAGCTTACTCCAGGAAAACTTGACCTCAACTTAAAGAAACAAACCAAAGAGTCTACTCCCAACAAAGATGGTATTATTCTTGGTACCTTAACCCCAATACTAGGCTTTGATGTGCCCCATTAATGACTCCTAATGCAGACTCTTTAAAGAAGTTAGTTCAAATCATAGTTGTTACATTTTATAAAACACAAAGGAATCACTTCTATAGAGAAATTAAAAGTAACAATTTACTTCTACTGTTCTCTTTATTGACTAATGACTAGAATAATAGAATGATGCCTGTGCATGCCCAAAAGGCCACCTCTATCTCGAAACTGGTTGTTGGACCAGCTGCCTTTATCCTGCACACACCTTAAATCCACAGCTATATCCCATGTTTTGGGGACTTCCCTGGTGGCTCAGATTGTAAAGAATCCGCCTGCAATCCGCCTGCAACCCTGGAGACCTGGGTTCGATTCCTGGGTTGGGAAGATCCCCTGGAAGAAGATATGCTGAACAACTCCAGTAGTCTTGCGTGAAGAATCCACATGGACAGAGGAGCCTGCTGGGCTACATATAGTCCATGGGGTCACAAAGAGTTGGACACAACTGAGCAACTAAGCACACATCCCACATTTTATGTTAGAAGATAGCAGTAAGTAATTATGCCGTTGGTTTTAGGAAACATATTATTAGCCTCAATGTAGGATGATTTGTTCCCAAATCTAAAAATTATTAAAGTGCTTTACAGTGAGTCATTGCAACACTCCCCCAGGACTCTTTCCCTGTGACATGAAAGACGGTAGCAGATACGCTAGAAAGTACCTGAGCCAAACTCAGGAATTACCCTATCAGTAAATATTTATTCAGTGCTATGGTCTGACTATAACTGAAATGAGCACTGTATTAATAAACTGAGTCTTTGTAGACTAGCGCTAGGGCTTTTTATACTATGAAATAAAACAGGAATTTGCTGTTTGTGGAGTTTGGGGTGTCATGTCAGGCGCTTCACATGCACGGTTTTATTCCGTTCTCACAACTGTCTCATGCGTTGCTGGGTTTTTAATCACTGTTTTGCTAGGGAGGGATCCAGACTTTGTACCCTTCAAGGTTTGGTGAAGAAACTAAAGACCCTCCAGCTTCTCTAAGCAAAAATGTTTGTATATAGGAATTAAGGCTTGTACAACGATTAGAATATCTTTCCAGAAAAAAAAAAGGAAAAAAAAGCAGGGAAATCATTAGCAAAATCCCCAAATCAGAAAACCTGTGCATAGAATCTCACCATCTATGGCACCAAAGCAAGAGATTAAAGATCTTCACTCCAAAGGAGCTAAAAACATCAGCAATAACAGGAAAGAGCCTGTTGAAGCTATCCACTATCTCATCCCTTTCTAAGGGCTCCTTCTAGCACCCTATAAGGTGGCTATGACCTTCATATCTGCCCATGTTTCTGCCTGTAATTGCCATTGGAGAATAAGAAAACTGAATGAGATTTTTCAATGTCTTAATTTTTTTTTTTTGGCTGCACCGCACAGCATGTGGGATCTTAGTTTCCCAACCAGGTATCACACTTGTGCCCCCTGCATTGGAAGTGTGGAGTCTTAACTCCTGGATCACCAGGGAAGTCCCTGAATGAGATTATTGAATGTCCAAATCTTACAAATGGAGTGAAGTTGAACTTGGACTATTATAAGGGAAAGACTTCTAGCTCATGTTATTCTCCTTCTATAAAGAGGACAATGTAGAATGAGCTGGCAATGATGCAAAACTGACTGCAGAAATTCAGAACTATGTTTATAAGTGTGAGAACTTGCTTACAGGCATATATTAATAATAGGTCATTATTAGCAGACATGTCACCTATGTATCTGCAAAGATCTCATTTTAACGTGTGTTCTACTGAATTATGTAACTACACAAGAATGTTAGCCTAGGTAGCCATGGAAAGCTTCAAGGAGGAGATACAACTAGAATTAGTCACTGGAAAGATGGGAGCACTATGAATATTCTAGAAATGGCCTGAGTAATCAGAGAGGATCACGCTGGTGAGCAGCAAATTATTTGAAGGACAATAAATCTAAATATATTTTTTGAGCATTTCTTGTCCTTGTCTCCAGTTCCCAAACAACCCCAGATAGCGAACGAATAATTGCTGAAATAACGATAATGATCTGTAACCAGTCATGCTTCGAGACACTGGATCCCTTCAGATAGGCATGGAGGACTGGGAGAGGCACATGTCATCCTCTGCCTTCTACTATTACTGGCTAAAAAAAAAAAAAAAAAAAGTGAGCAGAGGGGTGAACTCTGGGACCAGCAAGATTTAATGAGTTGCTTCTAGTCTCAGAAATCAGTAGCTTCGATGAAACAGGTATTTTACTTTTTTAACATGTTTTCTCCTGTTTATCCTGTGTTGACAAAATCTGACAGGGTGGGAGATGGAAGGAACAAGATGGTGAACAAATCAGGTATTTAGATGTAAATATAAAACCCAGATCGTTCTGCATTTCAGAGGTACAGGATTTGACAATCATTACCCTGCAAGCAGCTTTAGCTCACTGCAGACTTCCTCTCTTCTCTGCCCATTTTCAGCAACAGAGCCATCATGAAGAAGAATGTTCAAAGACATCACATCTATAACCTTTGCCAAAGGCACACACAATCTTTCGAAGGAAGACTTTTATTTTCCCTGTCACCTTTAATGCTGGATATACCAGCTGAAAGCTGAATTCCAAGTATCAGGTCACTGCACGGAAGCTTCCTAAAGACACGGAGCTTGAAAAGAAATCTTTTCGGGATGTCACTCCTCGTTCAGCTCACACTTTCCTGATGTAGCCCAATGCACTAATTGGCCTTGCTGTCGATGACAGGCAAAGAAAAAAAAAAGGAGAGGGAAACAACAACATCATCATTTGTCAACATCTTATTCATGCCCATAATGAGCCCAGGTCTCAGTTCAGAGTAATTAATTGAGATGCACCCAGGAAATGACCAGGGAACAGCTTCCCTGTTCACGTGTTGTACGAATGACTGTGTTCTTTCCCTGGAAAAGAATCCTGTGCATTTTCTCCCGTTTGAGTTTTGAAAGAACCATTTGGAATTCTCAATTATGATAATCAGATGGCTAAGAGTTTACATTTTTCTCCAAGGTTTTAGAATTGGGCAGTTTTATTCTTTTATAAAGGGATTCCCTGGTGGCTCAGTGTTAAAGAGTCTGCTGCCAATGCAGGAGACCCAGGTTCAACCCCTGAGTCAGGAAGATCCCCTGGAGAAGGAAATGGCAACCCATTTCAGTATCTTGCCTGGGAAATCCCATGGACAGAGGAGCCTGGTAGGCTACAGTCCATGGGGTTGCAATAGTTGTACATGACTAAGCAACTGAACACAAACACAAGAAAGTAAAATAAAACTTGGGGGCCATTTCCTTCTCCAGGCAATGTTCCAGACCCAGGGATCGAACCCAAGTCTCAAGGGTCTCCTGCACTGGCAGGCAAATTCTTTACCACTGAGCCACCTGGGAAGCCTTCATTCCTTTTCTTGATTTAACCTTGGTTAACATTTCAGCTTGTAGCTCTGCTATATACTATGATCAGGCATGTCTGACTCTGCAATCTCCTGGACTGTAGCCTGCCAGGCTTCTCTGTCCAAGGGATTTTCAAGGCAAGTGTACTTGAGTGGGTTGCCATTTCCTCCTTCAGGGGATCTTCTCAACACAGGGATCCAACCTGTGTCTCCTGCATTGGCAGGCAGATTCTTTACCACTGAGCCACCTAATCCAGCCCAACAAACACTGCTATTTCCCTGAGTTTCAATTACCTTAGGAATATGATGAGGACATCAAAAATAAAAACTTAAACCTTTATTCCCAGTTTGTTCATCCTAATAGACAAAATTTTAGTTTTCACCAGCTTGGATTATATTTTGAGTATCTAGTTGCTTTGAGACCTGCCAGAAAATATTGACTTCATAATAGTGGATGAGTAAAAGCCATTGACACGTTTGATTATTAGTCAGTGAAGGATCCCAGATTTGCTTTGCTTCAGAGACTCACTGAAAACTGTCACATTTATTTCTTTGTTTACTGGAGCTCAGTTATTTTGCAACTGCAATTGTAATCTCCTCCTCAAAGGGCAGGAAAGTGGTCTCAATGTAAAAGTTAAGTCAGAGCAAAAGAGAGGGGTCTCCAGGTCCCTGCAGCCGTGTTTGATCACAGGGAAACCTCTGGCTAGAAGCACTGGTCACAGGAGAGTATAAAGTGAGCTCTCTCCCAGGAGCCACAAAGCTTCTGTTCAGTTCAGTTCAGTTGCTCAGTCGTGTCCGACTCTTTGCGACCCCATGAATCGCAGCACGCCAGGCCTCCCTGTCCATCACCAACTCCCGGAGTTCACTCAGACTCACGACCATCGAGTCAGTGATGCCATCCAGCCATCTCATCCTCGGTTGTCCCCTTCTCCTCCTGCCCCCAATCCCTCCCAGCATCAGAGTCTTTTCCAATGAGTCAACTCTTTGCATGAGGTAGCCAAAGTACTGGAGTTTCAACTTTAGCATCGGTCCTTCCAAAGAAATCCCAGGGCTGATCTTCAGAATAGACTGGTCAGATCTCCTTGCATAAAGCTTAGGATCCTTCAATCACCATTCAAAGCCAGATCCTTCCTGCCTAAAGAGAACAGCATTAAATGGCAGTCCTGCTGAGTAGCTTCCAGGCTGATGCTATGTAAAGCATCTTGGTTCTATGTAACTATGCTATGTAAAGCATCTTTGTGAAACTCTTCATTACCATTTGAAAACATCAGAGGCTTTAGAACTGCTTCAGGTCTTTCAAAAACCCATCTTGCATTCCTGCTAGCAGGAAGAGATTTAATCAGCCAGAGTCACTTCTCAGCCCTAAGATTCAGAATCTTGATGCCATGTAGTGGCATCTTGCATCTCTTTAGATCACCTAAAGTTGAATCGTCTAATTGCTCACGCTCAATTTATTTGTGCTCCTTGGCTGCCTTCACATGGGCAGCACAGACGGTCTGAAAGGAGGGCAGAGTGTAAAAAGCATTCCAATTAGCAACTGGTAATTCCAGTAATTGAGGAATCAGCCTGGAGGTGAAAGTATTGATTCATTTTGATAATATTATATATGCTGTGAAATTCTCTAATAGTTAAACCGCCACTGAGATCTACAGAGGTAATAATACGTGCTTAATAATGTTTCACACAACACTACACATCTGAAAATGCATTTCACGACGCGCACTTTTCAGCTTCACCGTGATTAGCAGGCAGGGGCTCTGTGGACACTGCTATCAGCACAGAATCTCAGTGTTGGGCCAGGGAAATTTTCCTGTCAATACCTTCAGAGTGGATAAACCTGTATGCTTATCTCCTTTCATCAAAACAGGGCTTAAGACACAGTCACTCTTCTCAGGACCCAGACCAGAACTGCCATGGTCATTTCTGAGCTTTGGTAGAAAGAAAAACAAAACTACGGGCTTTCTCTAGATACTTAAGACTAGACACTGGCTTCGGCTGTTACAGTGACGGTTTAGCCTGTAGCAGTTACTGGTGTTTGTTGCTAAATAATTGAGGACACTAACCTCTTGGGACACTGGAGTAGAATACACAAAGGACTCAGGGGAAAAAAAAAAAAAAGCAACTGCGAATATATCCCCCAAAATTTGGGAAATATTTCCCCAAACAATGGAAGAGCCCATCTCAGAGAGGGCACAGGAGCCTAGGGCAGCCCAGGACGGGGTCTGGTTTGTGTTGGGTAAAGTTGCCAAGGCTGACCTTGGCATCTGAAGCCTTGGTCTCCACCTCTAACTTTGTTTCCTGCCTGCTGGCAAGGACGCATGCTCCAACCCTCTCCTAGGGACAAATCATGCCACCCTGCCTGCCTTCAGAGTTTGTTCCCAGACTTCACTGCTTCCTGTAGAACAATTCCATCAATCTATGGATGAGACTTTCCTTTCTTTTCAAACCTGGCTCTGTCCCTTCTCCTCTTCCAGAAATCTTTCTTGCAGCCCCAGGTTTCACTCCCTTCCTTTCCTACCTTGTCTCACCACTGGTGACGTTGACCCACCTGGGCACAAGGCCGGTCTCACACTCCAGTCCCCTTGCTGCCCTTTGCAGAGCCTGAGTGCAGCTGAGTGTCTTTTCTGGAGGGAGTATATTATTTTTGCTTTTGTTTCTGTTCTTGCTTCTTTCTGTTGTGGGGGAAAGACTTCTGCACATCATTCAGAGGCTTTGATACTTCATTCCCAACATTTTGAAAGCTGCAACATTTTATAGAGCCATATTCCTCAAAACCAGGAAGAGGGAGCAGGAGAGAAGTTAGGGGCATGTGTTATTCCAGACCTCAGCGGTACCTCAGGGGGAGCACTCAGATGCCCGAGTCTGTGCAAACTTAATAAATGAGAGACCTGGGAATAAATCAGGGCAACTCCACGAAACACTCGTGCTTCTGATATGGCCTAAGCCTGACTATCAAGGGCAAGGCAGCTTATTCACAAAGGCAAGTGTAAAACCTCCATGTTATGGACAAGATTTAGCATTGATAGGGCTTCCCAGGTGGAGCTAGTGGTAAAGAACCCACCTACCAATGCAGAAGACAAGAGACGCAGATTCAATCCCTGGATCAGCAAGATCCCCTGGAAGAGGAAATGGCAACCACTCCGGTGTTTTTGCCTGGAGAATTTCCATGAACAGAGAAGCCTGGCAGTCTATAGTCCATAGGATTGCAAACAGTTGGACATGACTGAAGCGACTCAGCACACTAACACAGATAATTCATTAATTCAGCAAGCACTTCTTGAACATCTAATCTATGCCAGAGCTCATCTAAGTGCAGGAGGTTAGAGCCATTCACAAGGCAAGCACTGCCCCTGCCCTCATTTACCATCCATACCTGAGTCAAGAATGCTGCACACGAATGGGAGAGGAGTTGAGTTTCCTCTGCGCCTCTGGGATTCAGGTTTTACAGGGTGAATAAGGAGTTTGCCAGGAAAGAACAGGATGCACAAAAGCATAACATTTTGAAACCATATGAGTTACTGAAGGAAATGTAAATTGAGATTCAAAGATAAGAACAGAGCTAAAGTGGCCCAGACTCCTTTCATAGAGTGCTTCAAAATTCCATGAAATCAGAGCACTGCAAAATCATAACTTGGCATGAATTCACTGTAGCTTTTTCACTGGCTCTAGATTAAAGCCCCAAATTAATTAAAAAGGTATCTACTCTCCTTCTGTGTCCACTCTGGCTTCAGAAGCAGCAGATAGTAAATGACATACATTATGAGTGGGAGGGACAAGAACTTCTTTTCCTGACGATTACCTCCCACCCCCATGACTATCTTGGGGTCCTACACACAGGGATAAAGTCATTGCCAGATTCCTAAAAGCAGGCACTGCTGATACATAGCAAGGAAGGAAAAGGACCGACAAATACATCAGCAGATCACACCCACCTTCCTGTGAGGCATTCCTGCTGGAGAAACCGCTCCCCCCATGTCCTCTGATCACCACCAGTACATCTTTATGTCCTGGGGAAAACACATTATTTATCTTATCCCACTCCTGTGATATTTATCTCATCACATTAAAATTTGCACCATTCCAACAGCTTTGTTTATGGTAGGGTGCAGGATAAATATTTTATTTCCTGATGGGTGCTTGGGTTTTCTTTGCCAGCATTAAAATCAGGGTACAGTAACTGGAGATAGGAATCTGGATATTTACCAGTGCAAGGAGATGATACACAGATGCTAATGAAAGCTCTGAGGGTAGTTTTCCGGGCTGTTGAATGTAATTTCTCACATCTCCGAATGGTTATAATAGGGAAACACCCTGAAAAGAATTCTCTAATGGCTGTGCATATATAGCAGGGGATCGTTGGAAAGTTAATTAGCCATGAAAAGCAGATCCTTCCTCATTCATTCATTCAGTATGGTGGACTGTGTCAGACTGAAAACATTGACCCTCTGTGCCTCTCTCTTTCTGCCCACTTTGTCTCCTTGCCTCAAACCCTCACCTCTGCCGAGTTAGCTTTCCTTTAAAAACCAAGATTAAAACTCTTATCTTGCTTTCTCTTAGCAGCTCCCCAAACCTCTCAGACTAAGGTATCTCTTTCTCTCTATGTGTAACAGCACCACAGGTACACCTCCAGTATAATAATTAATACATTTTAAATTAATGTTGTGTCTACCTCATTGCATAGTTCACTGGACTACGATTCTTTAAAAATGGAGAGCATACTTTATTTTTCACTGTATTTACTTCAAACCACCTTTCAAATATGCACTGAATATGGCAAAGATCTCAGCATCTATTAATCAATCTTTTATTTTTTCTGGCACCTAATACATGTTTGGTTAATGAACAAATGAATCAACAAGGCAGGAGACCTTGGCTGACTCTAAGAAAATCACTTTTTTTTTTTTTTCATGTATTCTCAATGAGGGAATTCAGTAAGTATTGTGTTTTGACCTAGAAGGCATTTATGTATTCATTAAATCATTTCATAAGAATTTAATATGTCCCTAATAGCAAGCAGGAAAGAGGGAAGATGCAAGCATCTAATCTCAAACTTCATAGAATCCTGGGGGGGAAACTGGGCAAAGTCAGGACTAAGTACCATAAAAGAATGTTGCCAAAATGGTTGCTAGAAAATTCAGAGAAAATGTAAAGTAAAGGCAGGATCAAGACACTATCATTTTGCTCCTAACTTCCTAGGACTACCCATTGACTCCAGGAAATGGTTGGCTACAAAATTTTGCAGACTCAAGATTCAGAAATGTGCTGCTATTGATCTTTTTTAATTCCCAATATGAAATCTGGCACCAAGATAATTTTTTTGTATGGAGTCAGCCTAGTGCAGTGAAATCTCAGTTGTTCAGCCTAGACTGAGGCAAAGGCTCAGAGATCTAGTCCTAACTGTAGCTGGGCTGAGATCTCAAGCCTCATGCCTGTGTGTACACAGTGTAAAGTGGGGGCAATTCTTTCAGGCTAGATCATACTGCTTTCACCCAACATACTTTATTAGATGGGTTCAGTGTTCTTGAATGAAGTTCCTCTGTGTGAACATGCAGATCTCTGATAATGAAGATCTCTGCTCTAGTCTCCATGAAAAGCCTTACATACTACGTCAGATTCACTTCATTCCTAGAAACCATTCATTACATATACCACACAGTCCCTTGGCACAAACGCTGAGGCTGTTAACTACAAAGGAAGACAGAACTGAGTGACTGACAACGCAATCCTAAGAACAATTAATCATTCCACATCTGATTTCCACTTAGCGCAAAGCATGCGGCAACCTTGCTGTCTAACCTCTGCCCCAACTTGCAAGCAGTAACGCACCCACCATTTCCATACTGAACAAGCAATTAGCTGAACGATATACTGCAAGCTGAGCAAATCTTGCCACGATAAAAGAACTGGTTTCATGTTCTCTTTTCCTTTGTGTGCCAAAGATTAGAAAATACAAATTCAAGGGACTGAAGTATCTACAGTACAAACTGCTGATGATGTGATGTACCCTCCTTCCGCATGAAAGAAGGAGAACAGTAAGGAAGCTAGAGTAGCTGTCACCTGGAGTAACAGGCAAATTTGGCCTAAAAGTACAGAATGAAGCAGGGCAAAGCTAATAGAATTTTGCCAAGAGGACACACTGGTCATAGCAAACACCCTTTTCCAACAACACAAGAGAAGACTCTATACATGGACATCATCAGATGGTAAACACTGAAATCAGATTGACTTTATTCTTTGCAGCCAAAGATGGAGAGGTTCTATACAGTCAGCAAAAACAAGACCAGGAGCTGATTGTGGCTCAGATCATCAACTCCTTATTGCCAAATTCAGACTTAAATTGAGGAAAGTAGGGAAAAGCACTAGACCATTCAGGTATTAGCTAAATAAAATCCCTAACAATTATACAGTGGAAGTGAGAAATAGATTTAAGGGACTAGATCTGATAGACACAGTGCCTGATGAACTATGGACGAAGGTTCATGACACGGCACAGGAGACAAGGATCAAGACCATCCCCAAGAAAAAGAAATGCAAAAAAGCAAAACCGATGTCTGAGGAGGCCTTACAAATAGCTGTGAAAAGAAGAGAAGCAAAAAGCAAAGGAGCAAAGGAAAGATATACCTATTAGAATGCAGAGTTCCAAAGAATAGCAAGGAGAGATAAGAAAGTCTTCCTCAGTGATTAATGCAAAGAAACAGAGGAAAACAACAGAATGGGAAAGACTAGAGATCTCTTCAGGGGCTTCCCTGGTGGCTCGGAGGTTAAAGCGTCTGCCTCCAATGCGGGAGACCCAGGTTCGATCCCTGGGTCGGGAAGATCCCCTGGAGAAGGAAATGACAATCCACTCTAGATTCTTGCCTGGAGAATCCCATGGACGGAGAAGCCTAGTAGGTTACAGTCCATGGGGTCACAAAGAGTCGGACACAACTGAGCGACTTCACCTCACCTAGAGATCTCTTCAAGAAAATTAGAGATACCAAGGGAACACTTCATGCAAAGATGGGCTCAATAAAGGACAGAAATGGTATGGACCTAACAGAAGCAGAAGATATTAAGAAGAGGTGGCAATAATACACAGAAGAACTGTACAAAAAAGAGCTTTATGACCCAGATGCTCACAATGATGTGATCACTCATCTAGAGCCAGACACCCTGGAACGTGATATCCAGTGGGCCTTAGGAAGCATCACTATGAACAAAGCTATTGGAGGTAATGGAATTTCAGTTGAGCTATTTCAAATTCTAAAAGATGATGCTATGAAAGTGCTGCACCCAATATGCCAGCAAATTTGGAAAATTCAGCCATGGCCACAGGACTGGAAAAGGTCAGTTTTCATCCCAATCCCCAAGATTGTCATACATGGATCTGCTTCTGTCCTCATCACTGGGCATCTTTAAGCATCCTCAGCTTTCCTTTGCTATCTTTGTACTTTTCTTATTTTATCCCTATTTCCATGTGTCATTGACTATTCAATATATTTTTTGTTTCGATCACAACATCTTATTAATAACCCTCTAAATGACTTTTTATGATTTGGTGTAACAATAATCTAATTACAAGGTCCTTCTCTTTCTGGTATTAACCTCCCAAATGTTCATCACTTTGATTTCTGTGCAATATTTAACACAAGACATGTTGCAAGTGGATGGAATGTGCAGGTGAGAGAACGAATTAATAGTTGTATGTGTGGTTTTATTTAGGCTGTGGAATAGAGTTTACAGTCACTCAGTTCATTTCTGGAAAACAAATGCTTGCCACACATGATAAATAACTCAGGGGCCAATTGTAACCATATATAAAAAGCAATCTAATTTAATCCTTACTAATTCACAGATAAAGTTCAGAGATAAGTTAATTTGTCCAAAAGCATATTCCAGCAAATGACTGATCTAGGATTCAAATTCAGTCATTCGCAGTACCAATAGATGTCTTTATAATATGAATTCAGCGGGAAAGAGAAAAAGGGAAGAAGGGGGGCAGAAACAACGTCCCATCTATATCCCCTACTATACACTCCCCACAAACTCTCCAAGATGACTTGAAATTCCAGGATGAAAGTTTTGATCCCTTTCTATAAAATATTTTTCCTATAAAGGATTTTTCCATAAAAATACTAATATCAGTAACAAGAGAAAGACTAATCGTCAGCTCTCAGTCATCATCACATTCAGGACAATTACACCTGGCTCTCTGCCTAAGGTTGACTTTGATAAGAACCAGAGGGAGCTAGTACCCAGTATAAAGAACCTCAGGCTTAGGGGAGGTGGGAAGCTACTTTGGTGTTTTGGTCCTGGCATTGTGTAATATATGCTTTCATACTGGCCTTCGGGGAGGTGTGACTAATTTAAGGAAATCTAATCCTAAAAAGAATTAGAAAAGAATAAAGACTGAAACATCTCTGCCTTGCCTCCATGTGTATTTCATCAATAATCCCTGACTGCCAAAGAGATGTTTAAGACATCGGTTTAATGCTCCTTACATGGCCTTCTTCACAATGGCCTATTCTTGGTCCCTTTGCATATATTTCTTAAGAATTATTAACAAGGGGTGTGATCATTGTCTTCAGATGTGGCTCCTGGTTTATAGAAAAACAATTCAAGAACAAACAGATCTATGTTATTGAGAGAGTCATTTCTTAAGCAGGTTGATAAGAAGTCTAGGGGTCCCCAAGGAGAGAGGGGTCTGGAATTCTCAAGGAGAAAGAAAGGACAAACTTTTTTTCTTCTCTATATTCCTTAGGATTATATGACAATAATGTATTCTGCCTGAGGACAGTCTCTGGATTAAATCTTCTAGCTAATTCTGTAAATTATGGGGGTAGACCTGCTCTTTATAAGGATTATATAAAAACAATGTATTCTGCCTGAGGACAGTCTCTGGATTAAAACTTCTGTTAATTCTGTTATCTTAAAATGTACATTATGGGAGTAGGTCTGGTGAGGTCTTTACAACCTCCAGACATTCTTTGGATTCACTGGAGAGTATATAAACTCATTGCTAACACTAACCAGCGGGAACTCTTTCTATGCACTTCTGATGCCTCTGTCAGAAGCTTTCTCTATCTCCTTTATACTTTAATAAAATTTTATTACACAAAAGCTCTGAGCGATCAAGCCCCGTCTCTGGCCCCGGACTGAATTCTTCTCCTCCGGAGGCCAAGAATCTCGGCATCAAGGTTGAACAACAACCTTTCATTATGACATCTAAAGAAATACTCATCCTAGAAGCAAACAAGGTATCAGTCAAAAATTATAGAGAAAGTCCATTGGTTTTGGACAGTTGTTTTATGGGAACAAAGTGAAAGAAGAGAAAGAGGCAGGGAAGTGGGAGTGGGGGTGACAGAGGGAGGCAAGAAGGGAGAGAAATAAAAAGCTTATCTCTAAAACTCCTTCATTGTGAAGATTGGCTTTTTCCTATCCAGAGATTTCTAACTATTCTACCTATATAACCCACAGATCTGGGATGAAACCTACTTCAAGCTCCATATTCCTATTGGCAACTTCTCTATTTCTGTATATGGTCATCAACAGACATTTACTCCCTCAAGTAATAGGGTTCTGTCTCTTTAAAAACTCCATCATCCAAAACTATTTTTCAACATGATTATTGACTGTAAAAGAAATTAGAGAAAAGGTAAACATAACAAATGACCAATAAATGTCAACTATGATGACAGCCAGCAAAGACTGATGCTGATGATCAGAACCATTTTTGCTAACAAGTATCTGAAAGACATAATTGATATTATGTGACTTATAATTTCCATATGTGTGTATATCTTTTTGCCTAATTCATTTTAAAGTCAGTGCACAATTTTGTGTATCACACACACAGTCTATGGCTTTGATACTTCCAATGAAATATTACACAAGAGACTTAAAGTTGATCATTTCTTTTAACTTTCTTTTTGTCCTTCTACCCTTCTACCACCAACAGAAAAAGTAAATATTGACTCTAAAGAGTCAGTATTTCCCAAATCTCATAACTCAACCAAGACTCTTTCCACTGCAAACCAGAGGCCTCCCAATATGACTGAGCTCTCGTGCTGAGGAAGCTCACGTTTCCCTACGAGGATCTTGATCGGAATGTTTTTCTCCTTCCTAGGAGAGTTAGCAGTAACCACACTGTTGGGGCAGGTCAAAGACTCAGAAAACTATATCACTACCAAGACTTGGCTTAAGTCAGACTGTGTTCACTTAAGTACCTGGAAGTGGTTGTGGGGAACTAGCTGCACGCTTTTTTTAAAAAAAAGCGGGATATTTTATGAGTTCCACTGTGTTTGCTGTTCGTTTATTGCTTATGTGTTTCACTTTGTTATTGCTTTTTTAAAAAAGCAATCTAATGTGTTTCATTGTGGTGTTCTTCATTCTTTTTTTTAAAAAGCATAAGCAAAATCAATTAGACAAATACATCAAACAAAACAACTCTCAGTTTTCTCTGTATCTGCAGATCCTAGTATAGCATACATGATAGACATCTAACACTTGATGCTTAACCATCAATTAATGGGCTTGTGACCCTAAAGAATGTCATTTGCTAATGATATCAGGTGTTTAGGAGAAAAAAAGGAAATAGTATCTTTATGGCAAGCACTGTTAAAAGATGATCTGAGGCATGTTAAAATTTTAAGTTTATTTCAGCAAAAATTAATGGGACCTGAGCAGTGTCAAACTGGAAGTGGTTAGGAGACCTCCACTCAGGGAAGCTCCAGGAGAGATTTTTACAGAGAAGAGACAGGACAAAATAAGGAAATTATTCACTCAGTCAGTTCAGTTGTTTATGATCAGTTGTCCTGAGGTTTCAAGTTTGTAACCTTGAGGCATCTTCATGGTTAGAATTTGGTTTGCTTACATAGGCGCCACTTCAGTCTGTTGGCCTCTTTAATTAATTTAATAGTATGGACTCTGGATTTATAAGCAAATAAAATAAATGGGGAGTTGTTTAAAACAGAATACATGTTCATGTTACTATATGGCTCCTATAAGTCAAAACAGGGACATTGTTGAGTTAATTAGACTATGAGCAACAGAATCCTAAAAGGATGACAAATACCTTCTGATTAGTTAGTTCAGTCACTCAGTCCAACTCTTTGCAACCCCATGGACTGCAGCATCCCTGTCCATCACCAGCTCCTGGATCTTGCTCAGACTCATGTCCATCGAGTCAGTGATGCCATCCAACCATCTCATCCTCTGTCGTTCCCTTCTATTCCTGCCTTCAATCTTTCCCAGCATCAGAGTCTTTTCCAATGAGCCCATCAGGTAGCCAAAGTACTGGAGTTTGAGGACTGATTTCCCTTAGGATGGACTGGTTGGACCTCCTCGCAGTCCAAGGGACTCTTGAGAGTCTTCTCCAACACGACAGTTCAAAAATATCAATTCTTCAGTGCTCAGATTTCTTTATAGTCCAACTCTCACATCCATACATGACTGCTGGAAAAACCATAGCTTTGAGTAGACAGAGCTTTGTTGGCAAAGTAATGCCTCTGTATTTTAATATGCTGTCTAGGTTGGTCAGAGCTTTTCTTCCAAGGAGCAAACATCTTTTAATTGCATGGCTGCAGTCACAATCTGCAGTGATTTTGTAGCCCCCAAAATAGTCTCTCACTGTTGCCACTGTTTCCCCATCTATTTGCCATAAAGGGACCAGATGCCATGATCTTAGTTTTCTGAACGTTGAGTTTTAAGCCAACTTTTTCACTCTCTTCTTTCCCTTTCACCAAGAGGCTCTTTAGCTCCTCTTCCCTTTCTGTCCTAAGGGTTCAGTCATCTGTGTACCTGAGGTTAATGATATTTCTCCTGGCAATCTTGATTCCGGCTTGTGTTTCATCCAGCCCAGTGTTTCTCATAGTGTACTCTGCATATAAGTTTAATAAGCAGGGTGACAATAGACAGCCTTGACGTTCTCCTTTCCTGATTTGGAACCAGTCCAAATCAGGAAAGGAGTTCCACGTCTGGTTTAGCTGTTGTTTCTACCTTCATACAGATTTCTCAGGAAGCAGGGAAGGTGGTCTGGTATTCCCATCTCTTTCAGAATTTTCCACAGTTTGCTGTGATCTACACAGTCAAAGGCTTTGGCATAGTCAATAAAGCAGAAGTAGATGCTTTTCTGGAATGTTCTTGCTTTTTTGATGATCCAATGGATGTTGGTAATTTGATCTCTTGTTCCTATGCCTTTTCTAAATCCAGCTTGGACATCTGGAAGTTCATGTACTGTTGAAGTTTGGCTTGGAGAATTTTGAGCATTACTTTGCCGGTGTGTGTGAGATGAATTCAACGGTGTGGTAGTTTGAACATTCTTCGGCATTGCCTTTCTTTGGGATTGGAATGAAAACTGACTTTTGCAGTCCTGTGGCCACTGCTGAGCTTTCCCAATTTGCTGGCATATTGAGTGCAGCACTTTCTCAATATCATCTTTAAGGATTTCAAAGAACTCAACTGGAATTCCATCACCTCCATTAGCTTTTTCATAGTGACGCTTTCTAAGACCCACTTGACTTTGTATTCCATGATATCTTGCTCTAGGTGAATGATCAGACCATCTTGATTATCTGGGTCATGAAGACTTTTTTGTATAGTTCTGTGTATTGTTGCCACCTCTTCTTAATATCTTCTGCTTCCGTTAGGTCTATACTATTTATGTCCTTTATTGAGCCCATCTTTGCATGAAATGTTCCCTTGGTATCTCTAATTTTCTTGAAAAGATCTTTAGTCTTTCCCTTTCTGTTGTTTTCCTCTATTTCTTTGCATTGATCACTGAGGAAGGCTTTCTTATCTCTCTGTGCTATTCTTTGGAACTCTGCATTCAGATGGGTATATCTTTCCTTTTCTCCTTTACCTTTAGCTTTTCTTCTTCTCTCAGCTATTTGTAAGGCCTTCTCAGACAACCATTTTGCTTTTTCACATTTCTTTTTCTTGGGGATGGTTTTCATCCCTGCCTCTTGTACAAATGTCACGAACCTCCGTCCATAGTTCTTCAGGCCTCTGTCTATGAGATCTAATTCCTTGAATTTACTTGTCATTTCCACTGCTGTCTATCTATGCATAATAAACATGGAAAATCCACCCAGTAGAGGGGGCTGTAGGCCTAAGAGTTGCCATGATATGCAAATGAAGCAGATTTTTAAAATTCTACTAATCTTTATATCCTTTAAGATATTTGCTATGGCAAGAGATATATCAAATATATCTATATATCCAATGTATCTTTTTATCTACTCTTCTACTCCATACTTTTACAATAATCATCATAACACAGAAATTGGTTTCTGAGTCAGGGCATGGGTATGAGACTAAGCAAAGGTTAGGTTCTATTTAATTCTAGGAATTGATATGGGGAAGAAGAGAAGGGATTAAAAAGAACTATTTGAAGTACTTTTCCAAGAAGCTTAGAAAAGTTTGAAGTTTTACAGCAAGCTCATAAATCATTACAGTGAGTCAATTTTCTTGTTCAGTGCGAGGTTGTTAGCAAGCTCATACTGTGCTTTAAAATGTTGCCTTATTGTGCAGTGCGGTCTCCAGAGTGAGGGTGGAGTTGATGGGACTTGGTGGGGGGCATGGGGGTTGATCTGCATAACTATTTTCAGAAAGTTTGCACTGCTAAGGGCTGCTCAGGTTGTTTTGCACATGACCCAGAAAGCCTCTGGGGAAATAGTAGAGTTCATAACGAAGTACCCGGGACACAAGGACAAAGTTTCCACAGAAATAAGGGGATGAAAGAAACTTATTCATAAAAATGATTGACAAGATGCTTGAAGTTAGTTCTGAAGGCTGATTTTTAGTAGGACATATTATTTTGGCTATAACAGTTATCTGTCTTCTGACCCCCACATAATGTATTGATTAATCTCAGTTCACTAAGGACATGGAAAAAGGCAACACTAAGAATAAGTCATAGGAAAGTCACTAACAGTTATAGCAATGATGGAGAGATGTCCCTTTTTCTCCTAGCTGCAGGCAATGAAACCTCAAATCCATCATGACTAGGATTTGGAGGCTGGAGATTGACACAGCTAATGGTAGAGGCTCTTGAGCTGCATTAATGGGTAAGGCCAGGAGGTGTCACAATGAAGGCCAATCAACCAGCTCTAACTGGACCATTTGGATGGCTCCCAAAGAGATTGTATAAGGGCCCTGCAGTCTTGTACTGCAGGAGACAATTTTAAGACCTGGTAATTCCAGTGGTGGTAGCTCAGAGCCAAACAGATTCCAATCACACTCGGTAATATTATTCTTGCTTGCTTTTTTTTAATAAAAATTATCCCCAGGTTACATCTAACTAAAATAAAACATCTGACATGATAAATTGATTTGCTGCAGGTTCCTGGGTTACCTTTGCCAGTGAAGACATATTACTAGTTTACTTTGTAAACCTGCCACAGGGGAAGTGGCCATTTCAAAATATGCTCAGTGGCTTGGTCTTAATAGAAGAGCAAAATACATGAGATTTGCAATGACCTTCTCATTTGCCTTTAAGCATTTTCTTGAATTGACCAGCTAACGAAATAGCTGAAACTTAACTGTATTATTCAGTATGACTGCTTTCACTGAGTAGGATATCCACCTTCTTGCTCCCTGCCCCCACTGTAACAACATTTCATTACACTCTTAAACGGCCAACATTTGGCAATATAAATCTATTTTAACTTAAACCTTCGATCCCTCAAATATGTGGAGCATAATAGGTTCATGCAATGGATGAAATAATTTTAGAGCTAATACAGACTTTAGAAAGTATGCAGTTAACACAACCATTTCATAGGTTGAAAACAGAGTTACAGATATTACTTAACTTTTCTAACAAGATTCAGCAGAGCCAGAAGCACATTTTAATTTCTGAACTTCAGTGTTCTATTTTTTAAGGTTAATGTAAGTTTTATCTTAATTAAAAATATAATAAGAATAGTACTATTAGTAATTTTTGCAAAATTTTGGTTACTATATTTTTAAATGCTTTTAGATATTAAAGTCTTTAGAGAAAATTGGCTAAGCTTCTGGTCTTAGCTTAAAACATATGCACAATATCAGGCCTCTGAGAAGGTCCTTAAGGACTGGGTGAAGATAGCTTCGTTCGTCCGTCCATTCAGTCGCTCAGTCGTGTCCAACTCTTTGCGACCCCATGAATTGCAGCACACCAGGCCTCCCTGTCCATCACCAACTCCCGGAGTTCACTCAGACC